>CM024756.1:21178399-21481379 GCA_014218235.1 Colocasia esculenta | reverse complement strand
TCAGTATGGTATCTTTTTGCTTAATGACAAAAAGGGGGAGGAAAAATAACCATATGAAATACATTTCTCATTTCTATTTCCGCAAAATTACTTAGATTTATTTTAGAACTTTATGTTTATGTTATGTTTTTGTCATCACCAAAAAGGGGGAGATTGCTGATCAGTTCATCCCATAGAATTTCATGAATTATATATCTATTTGGTGATTAACAAAACTCAAATAAAGCATGATCTAACAAGTTTTTATGAAGCTTAGGCACAGGAAATAAAATCAGATAAAATCAAGCAAAACTTGTAAGTATTCTTACATTGTAGTTTTTAAAGTTCAAAGTATGTAATGTTTCTAAGTACACATCGACTTCCTATGTGATATAACGATTTGCTAAGTAAGAACAACGATTTGCTCTCATAATGATTGTTAAGAGAGAACAATATTTGGTCTCACAACGATTTTGCTTTCATCGACTTGGTCGCGCGTAACGATTTGATAAGTTTCACATCGACTTGGTCACCACAACGATTCGATAAGTTACATAAGGACTTAGTCGCCGTGACGATTCGATAAAGTTACACAACCACATGGTCGCCGTAATGATTCGATATAGCAAGCAATGATTTGATCACTACATCGACTTGATAAGTGATACAACGATTTGGTTATAACAATTCATTCACAATGATTTGGTTATAACGATTTGCTCACAACGACTTTCTTATACTCTCATAACGATTTGTCTCTACAACGATTTGGTTATGATTGTATAACGACTTGTGTTCACATCGATTTGTTTATGGATGAATAACGATTTACATAAACAACGATTTATTCACACAACGATTTCATAAGTCGTACTCATAATGATTTCATGGACTACAACGACTTGACATTCAAACATGTCTCAAATATTGTGAAAGTCAAAGTCCTCCTGCGTGTTTCTCTAATATCCATGCATTTAATGTGACTGTACATTTCTCTGCATGATGCATATCTGGATATCCTCTATTATCATGCTTCTTTATGAAACACTTTTTCTATAGCAGAATTGTCATTTCCATTTGGTAAAATGTCTTACTACATGGATTCTAACGTTGACTGACAACAAGAGAAAACATAGCTGTCTATGATTTAGTATTTATTGGTGCAGGTCTCTTACAGCACAACCCCATACAACGTTGGACAAAGTAAAAGCTGAAGGATATCAAAAGGATCTTCTCCTGCATGCATGGAACGTAAAGGACTATTGACTGCAACATACTGTGAAGAATAAGGAGAACCATGCAGTCTAACGTTCACTAAAGCCTAGAGACAATGGTCATCTAAACGGCTAATTCAGCAAGAGAAGATATATATACAAGACTGAAGACTCCTGGAAACACAACTTTTCAAGGATTCAAAATCTCAACGAAAATATGGAAGTCATAGAGTCTTAGCAAAAGAGCTTCTTGCTTTCCACTCCAACCTTGTAGCTCTTGCTCTCCAGTGCCTCATTGTTGTTAGTTTTGGAGAGCCTGTGATCTAGAGATTTCATTATTGTAGATCTTTCTCTCAGTCACTACCTCAATCAAGTGTTTGCTATAAGCTTCGTCTTGGGGCATTTCGATGTTTCTCACTTTCCTGAGAAGTTCCTCTTGTGTGTGAAGAGAAGACCTGTTGGAACAGGTGGTGAGTGTTCCTTCCTGTTGAAGGAAGACTTGTGAATCAAGGTGTTATATTCCTCCTTGGGTTGTGAAGAGAAGGCCAGCTGCAGCTGGATGTGTAAGTGTCCTTGAGGGGGACTGTACCTTGGGTAGTAACATCCTGAGTTGTTGCTCAGGGACTGGACGTAGGACTCCTTTGGAAAGGAGGTCCGAACTAGGATAAAATCTTTATGTCGTGTGATTGCCGTTTGTGATTGTATCTTTTCTTTATACTAACACGAAACAGTCGAACGAAGTGTTTTGTGTTTGAAGGTTTTTGTGACAGGAATTAGTTAATCAAATTTAAGAATCCCATTCACCCCCCCTCTGGCTTGCTAGCTGGGCAACATAACTATCAGAACAGTCTTTTCATATCTTATTTGATGAAACTAACCCTTCTATTAAGAAAATAGAAGAAGAAGAAGATGTTGAAGATTTATGTAGGGCTAGAACAAGCTTCGTTGAGGAAAAAGATGAAGACAACGAAGATCCTCTAATAGAAGAACTCAATAGAAGAAGAAGCACAGGAGGTCTACCAAGAGAATGGTGTCACAGAGATCATCCAAGAGAAAATATCATAGGTGATCTTCAAGAATAGGCTAAGAACAGAGGTTATGACAATTTCCTGTGATTACACTGCATTTGTTTCTCAGATTGGGCCTAGGACAATCAATGATGCACTAAAGATGAATATTGGATCATAGCTTGCATAAGGAACTTAATCAGTTCCAACGCAGCCAAGTCTAGACTCCTGTACCTAGACCTTCTGACCATCCATGATTGGGAGTAAATGGGTCTCAGAAACAAATGGATGAATCAGAGTGATCACTAGAAACAAGGCCAGACTAGTAGAACGAGGATATTCCCAAGAGGAAGACATTGATTTGATGAAACATATGGTCCAGTTGCTAGATTAAAGGCAATTAGAATTTTGTTAGCATACGCATGTTCTTTTAATATCAATTGTATCAAATGGATGTTAAAGTGCTTTTCTAAATGGTTTTATAAAAGAAGAAGTTTATGTTGAACAACCATTATTTTTGAAGATATTTAAATATCCAAATCATGTCTTTCGTTAAAGATAGAACTGTATGGTTGAACATGCTCAAGTGCTTGGTATGAAAGACTAGTGCTTATCTTCTATCACATGATTTTTCACGAGGTAAAGTAGATAGCACTTATTTATTAAGATTTTTTCTGAAGAGATCTTAATTGTACAAATATATGTGATAATATTTCTGGTTCTGGTTCTACTAAGAATCACTTTGCAAATTCTTTGAAAATCTCATGCAAAGGGATTGAGTGAGTATGATGGGTGAGCTTAATTACTTTCTGGCTTGAAATCAAGTAGACTAAGGAAGGTACTCACATTTGTCAAAGCAAGTATATCCCAGATTTACTTTCGAAGTAGTAGGTTTCACAAGTGTAGGTCTTTAAGAACACATGATCTTAGGAATAAAGTTTGATAGGATCCATTGGTAAGAAAGTAGATCAAAAGATCTATAGAGGCATGATTGGGTCATATTCTTCTTTAATAGTAGACTAGACATAATGTTCAGTGGTTTGTATGCTAGATTTCAGGTTGATCTAGAGAATCTCATATTAATGTTGTTAAAAGAATTTTAGATATCTTATTAATACAGTAAATTGGGTTTATGGTATCCCAATGTTCTAAATTTAAATTGTTTGGATATAGTGATGTTGACTATGCTGGGTGCCAAAATAGACAAAAAAAAACAACAATGGTACTTGTCAATTTCTTGCTGGGTGCTTAATCTCTTGGTCTTCCAAAAAAACAAATTCAGTAGCATTGTCCATAGCCGAAGCAGAACACATTGTAGCTGGAAGTTGCTATACCAAATGTTGTGGATCAAATCAACTGGAAGACTATGGTCACAAATTGCATGAAATACCAATGTTGTATGACAACACAAGCACAATCAATTTGTCCAAGAATCCTATCTAGCACTCAAGAACTAAGCATATTAAGTGTTCAGACATCATTTCATCAAGGACAATGTAAGTAATGGTGATATCTTGATTTAATTTGTTGCTATAGATAATCAACTAGCTGATATCTTTACTAAACCACTCCTTGAGGATAGATTTACATCTATTAGAAGGACATCAGAAAGTGCAACGTTGAATAAAATACTTAAAATTTGACTACATTTTATGATCAATATTTTGTCAAAAAATTTTGAACTCCATGACATCGACTCCTTAAAAGTCAGAGTTCTGACAGTCGGAGTTGAAAAGTCGAAGTCATCGGTCTTTAAATTCAAATTTATTCTTTTTGGGTGGAGCATTACATAATGTGTATATTCAATAAATCTCAGCCTTCATCTCTCTCTCTATGATCCATTATAAATCTCCTTTCTTAATAGACCTTTCATCCTCTCTTTCCAAATTACTCTTTTTAAACTGCTCTGACTCCTCTATCTTCTTCCTAGAGTCCCACATCCATTTTCAACCGACGGAACCCTTGCCAAGAATCTGTTGATTCTTCAAACTTTTGAAGAAAGGTAGGATCTTGATACCTTTGGACTCATTTCACATCTCCTTTACAATCATTCTTAGTTATTCCCATGTCTTGGTCTAGATGGCCTCTTCTAGGGATCTGGATGGTTCGTTTTCACTCCAAGACAGTTCAACAGACTCAACTCTGCCAAAGCTTCGATTTGCCATGGCAAGATTGTAGATTTTTCTCAGTTGACAAGAAGACTCAGTTGAGTGGTAGAAACCCTAGATGTGATCGGATGGACCATACTATGCTAGATCAACAAACAACTTATGAAGACATAGTGAAGTCATTCTATGGGACCTCCAAGTCTCTGTAGATGGGTCTATAGAAGGGTTTGTCAAGGTACAAGGATTCCATTTATAAGGTTTATTGGTAGAAATTTTGGATTGCCCCTCTTTCGGACACAAAATTAGGAGTTGTTGGGAGCCTAGGTTCTATTTCTAAAAGGGGGCTTCTTGTCAATGACCTATCTGCAGAGAAGAGGCTCCTCCATGCCATCATCACCACCATTATCACTCCTAGGGTGGATCTCATTCTTCCATCACAACCGATATGGCAACCTATTATTTGGCCTATTCAGAGGCATCAAGTCCAATCTTGCCTCTATTATTCTAGAGAGAATGGTGGGGTCCAAGTTTTTATAGAAGCCTTCCTTATGGCCTTTGCTCACAATTATTTTTAGAAGATATTCAATAGATTGTCAGATGAAATTTGTGTGTCAGTGAAAGAGAGATTGGGCTATCCACCCTTCGAAGAAGTCACTACATTTTAGAGGGATAAAGACCAGAATTTTGGACTAAGGACTCTGTATCTGACTATACACATTACACATTTCCTGATGAAGTATAGGGCTCCTCCATTGCTCAACCAGTTCAGCATCCAACAGTCAGAAGAAAGCAAGTAAGAGAAGAAGTATTTGCACAAGAAGCAACGCAAGCAAAGCCAGCAGGACCTTCCCTTGACTAAGACCCTCTTGAAGATATGATCAAGTCCTTAGGGATCTCAAGGGTAAAGCAGTAGCTCATGAAGAAGAAATTCCAAGTCATACTCCTTTTGAGCCTACTATGCATGAAGAGTTTCACCATGTCTCTCCACCTCCAGTTGAGACCCAGCCAAGGTCTCAGAGGGAGACTAGCAAGACAATTGATAATGTCCTGACTTTGGTTCTCAAGCAACCAGACATGCTTGGTGTACTTCAGATACAGATACACCAACTTCGTGTAAAGTTGATTTTCTATCAGAAGAAGTTCAGCAGATGAAGGATCTACTCTTTCAGTTTGTTTGCCAGCAGGGCAAAGGCAGCCTCTCCAGCACCTACCTCAGAACCTCAGCCAGAAGAACAGCAACCAGAGCAGCAGCACAAAGAGCTAGAGAAATCTTCAGATCACCTGTTGAACATCAACAATAGTAGCAACCTCAGCCAGAGCAACCTTCTAAGCAGTTAGAACAACAATCAGTTGAATCAGAAATGCATCCAGTATAGTAGTCCTCATAGGCAGCAAAGAGGCTCAGCCTAGGGTTTAGACTTTCAAAAGAAGAGTTAGGAGGAAGTTAGTCAAATGAGGATCTGTTCCCTTTCCTTCCTCTCAACCTTCAACCTCCTTTGATCCTAATCCCCCTTCTGCTCCTCAACCTCCCTCACCACCAAAACATCTTATGCTTCATTTCTATGGTGTATACCTACACTCCACCAACCATAAATACACCAACTCTACACACCTTGGCACCACACTTTTTCTCATCTCTTTCTACATCATCCACTCCTTTTTTTGATCCTAAATATACTCCTCTAGCTCAGTCAGTATCTAGTGGGGTACTTTCATCTCAAAGTGGGCAGAAGAGGAAATTAAACTTACCCAATCTTTTCCTCCTTTTTGGTATGCCTTCATTTATCATTCTGAGCGCAATTTTGCTCTTTTCCAAGATTTTTTGAAAATCAATGTTTTTCTTGAAGTCTATGGGTTGCCAGATACAAGTTTGAAGTTTGTCTTCCCCTTTTAATCAGGACTAAAGAAGTTTCCATTGATGATCAAAATCTGATCACCTAGAAAAGTCATAGTCTTTCCGAGGAAGAATTGTTGTCTATCTATCCTTCCGAGACAGTTAAGTTTTGAGCAGCTTTAGCTAGAAGCAGTGGCATGCTTAATGTAGCTTATGTTTAAACCTTAGATTCTTTGATCTGTTTGGAAAGCTTCTGAATGAATAGAAAGTTAGTTTTAGTAGACTGAAGAAGTTTAATGAAGATAGATTGAGTTGAATCTTCCTATTGTTAGTAGGAGTCAGTGGAGCATCCTCCTTGCATGGCAGAGGCCTGTCACTCTATATATGGTTGTTGGCCTACCTTCCCTACTCTACCCCAGCTTGATAGGTGCAATTTCTTGCAAGAGGGAATGTGCTCAAGTTGTGTTTAATAGGCACATCAGGCTAGCTGTCAAATTTCAGATCAAATATGCTAGGACTCTCACTTTCCATAGATTTTATCCCCATGCATGTTTTCAAGACTTGAGACTGCCTCAAGGACCTTTAGCACAGCCTTGCAAAATCAAAGAGATTGACAGGAAATCAGTGGGTAGTTTTTTACCCTGAAGAGGCTCAAGAATGCACAAAGAAGAAACTTCAGCCTCTATATAAATGTCGAAAAGCTTGCATGCCTTTGGAAATCATTATCCATCAAATGGGAGAAGAAAGATACAACATTTACTACAAGACCCAGGCAATAGCTCAGTCACAAGAACTTCAGTGGAATATCACTATCCATGACTTTCCGCACAAAGCTACAAATAGAGAAAATCCTTCTCTGAAGGCAAACTCTGAGCGGTGATGCTCTCATAGGAAACTCCTTTGGTATTATTGCAGGCACCTTAAGTCCTTTAGAAAAATTTCAGCCATAGGGCCTTCATTTAATTTAGATAGTTCTGTCTTTATGGATGTATTTCTGATAATGAGAAGAAGTTGTGGGATCTTCTCCAACCATTCCTAGATCAAATCCCACCTTCTCTCTATCTCTCACACTCTTCCTGAAGTTTGTAACAACATTTTTTAGTTATAATTTACACTTGTTCCTCCTCATCTATGTGTATCTCTTCCTCTTTCGATGTCTTCTATCCTTCTATTATGCACAAAAGGGGGAGAAGAGAAAAGTAAAAAGATATATAGAACAGAGCAAAATAGGAACAAACATTTGTTTTTTAATTGAACCAAATTTGTTTACATGGTCTATATAAAAGATCATTTTGTCGTTAACAAAAAGGGCGAGAATTGTTGTGCATTCATTTCTTACAAATGCTTGATCATTGTTTTTGCTTATGACAAAATCATAATCTCCTAAACAAATTTTTGATGATCAGTCCATCCCCATATAATTTTTATTTAATTATATACAAATTTTTGTGATTAACAAAATCCTAACAATTTGTGTCTAACAAGCTTTTATGAAGTTTAGTCACAGGAAATAAGTCGGCAAAATCAAGCAAAATCTATAAGTAACTTACACTATAGCATTTAAAGTTAGAGCATGAAATTCCTCTCAGTACACATCGACATGATTATAGAACAAACGATTTCCTTTAGCGCATAACAATTTCATAATCATGTTAACGATTGCATAGCACAAGGATTTCTTAAGCATCATATCGATTCAGTTCATAATGATTTCTGTGGCATCAATCTCGTACGATTCGATAAGCTACATAAGGACTTGGTCGCTGTAACGATTCGTTGGGTTACACAATAACTTCGTCAATGTAACGACTCGATAAAGAAAAAGAATGATTTGTTAAGTGAGAACAACGATTTGCTCTCACAACGATTTGTTAAGTGAGAAACAACGATTTGCTCTCACAAACGATTTGATAAGTGAGTATAACGATTTGCTTGTAACGATTCGCTCATAACGATTCGTTCACTCAATTTGGTTATAACGCTTTACTTGTAATGATTGTTTGTAACAATTCGCTTATAACAATTCGTTCACATCGATTTGGTTATAACGCTTCACTTGTAACGATTGTTTGTAACGATTCGCTCATAACGATTCGTTCACATCGATTTGATTATAACGCTTTGTTTGTAACGATTCGCTCATAACGATCGTTCATCGATTTGGTTATAACACTTTGCTTGTAACGATTTGTTTTTAACGTTCACTCATAACGATTCATTCACATCGATTTGGTTATAATGCTTCACTTGTAATGATTTGTTTGTGACGATTCACTCATAACGATTCGTTCACAGTGATTTTGTTATAACGATTGTTTATAACGATTTTGTTATAACGACTTGGTTATACGATCCAGTTATAACAATTTCTTATAACGATTTGTTATAACGATTTACTGCAACAAATTGTATTCACAAAAATTTACTTATATCTAAGAAGGACTTGCTTGTTCCTGTAAACGATTTCATAGTGTGAACAGTGCTTCATGGATACATCGATTTGATATTCAAATATTTTTGTAAGTCAAAGTCCTCCCGCATGTTTCTCTAATATCCATGCATTTAATGAGCTGTACATTTCTCTGCACGATGCATATCTGGATATCCTCTATTATCAGCTTCTATATGAAACACTTTTTATATAGCAGAATGTCATTTCCATTTTTGTGAAATGTCTTACTACATGGATTCAACGTTGACTAACAACAAGAGACAGCGTAGCTGTCTATGATTTAGCATTTATTGTGTGCAGGTCTCTGACAGCACAACACCATACAACGTTGGACAAAATAGAAAACTGGAGAATACCAAGAAAAATCTTCTCCTTGCGTGCATGGAACGTAAAGAACTGTTGACTGCATCATACCCGTTGAAGAAGAGGAAGAACCAAGCAGTCTAACGTACATTAAAGCTTAGAGACAACAGACATCTCAACGGCTAGTTCAAAAAGAGAAGATATTTATACAAGACTCAAGACTCCTAGAAGAAAGAGAAGTTTTTTCCAGAATAATTCAAAAATCTCAAAGAATCATCTTGCAATAGAGTTTTAGTGAAAAAGAGCTTCTTGCTTCCCATTCCAACCTGTAGCTCTTGCTCTCCGTGTTCTTGTTCAAATCTTTTGGAGAGCCCTTTGAGTTCTGAGAGATCTTCTATTGTAGATCTTTGCCTCTCAGTCTCTGCCTCAGATCAAGCTCTTGCTATAAACTTGGTCTAAGGGCATTTAGCCAACTTTCTCATCCTTCTTGAGAAGTTCCTCTTTGGGAGTGAAGAGAAGACCTGTTGGGAAAGAGGTTTGTATTTCCTTCGTGTTAAGGAAGACCTGGATTCCCGGGTGTTGTATACCTCTTCGGATTGTAAAGAGAAGGCCAACTGTGGCTGGATGTGTAGTGTCCTTGAGGGGGACTGTACCCTTGGGTAGTTGTTTCCTGAGTTGTTGCTCAAGGACTGGACGTAGGACTCCTTTGGAGAGGAGGTCCAAACCAGGATAAAATTTGTGTTGTGTGATTGCTTGTTTGCGTCCATTATCTTCTTTATCTCTAAGACTAACATTGGAACGAAGTGTGTGTTTTCTTTTTAGCGCTTGTTGCAGGTTATTAAAATGAAAAGATTTTAAGAATCCCATCACCCCCCCCCTCTGGGCTTGCTAGCTAGGCAACAAGTGGTATCAGAGCCAAGTCTCTTCAAGAAAGAAGATCTCGCGATCTCAGAGCAAAGATAAATGGCCGCTCAAGGGAGTATTGAAGGTCAGTCAGTAAACTGACCCCCTCTATTTGATGGTGAGCACATACCTACTGGAAGACCAGGATGGAGTACTTCTTGCAAGGATTCGATTTTCAAATATGGTCCATCATAGACGAAGGTGATCTAGTTGTTCTTAACCACAGATAAAACTGGACAGAAGATGATAAAAATAAGATCTCTTCAACTACAAAGCTAAGAGCATATTATGCTGCGCTCTTAGTGAGAAAGAGTTAATAGAGTTTCAGCCTACAAATCAGTGATGGAAATGTGGGAGAAGCTTAGAATTACATATGAAGGCACAGATAAAGTAAAAGGGATATAAGAATAGACATCTTGGTGACTCAGTATGAGAGATCCTAATGCAGCCAGAGAGTCAATCACACAGTGTATAGCAGATTTACAGACATCACAAATGGTTGGCTAGTCTTGGAAAGACTAGACATGGGAGATATGGTAAGAAAATTCTAAGATCTCTACCACCCCTTGGACACCAAAAGTGACAGCAATAGAAGAAGCTAATGATCTCAAGAGAATGTCACTTGAAAAGCTATCGGGTCACTAATGGCCCATGAAATAAATATGGAAAGGCTTGGGAGTCCTCCAGTAAATGAAACACAGCAAGCTCTTAAGGCAGCAGAAGACACATCTGGGAAGAATCAGATGGTGATGGAAGCATTGGAAGCAGTGAGGATGAGGAGCATTCCTATCCAAAAGATTGCAGCAGATACTTGGCAAGAAAAAGTATCAGTCTGGTAGGAGATATTTCAAGAAAGGGAGAGATTTCAGAAATCCAAAGTCAAGGACATAAAGAAATCTGAGCTCATATGCTATGAATGCAAGAAGCCCGGACATATCAAGGCTAAATGTCCGAAGCTAAAGAAAACTGAGTTCAGAAGATGGACAGCTCCAAGAAATTCAAAAGTACAATAAGAAAGCCATGGCAGCTACGTGGAGCAACGACAGCGACTCAGACACGAGTCAAGCTCCAGCAAAGAAGAAGAAGAAAGACCAACCTGGCCTTCATGGAAAATACGACGACAAGGTAACTTCTGACTCATCTTTTACTTTCTGTAATGAATCAAATTCTGATAGTTAAGAAGATGCATTTAACAAATTATATAGTAAATATAAAGAAGTATGTAAAATGCTAAAAATTGTCAAGAAAAATCATGCATGTTTGGAAATACTAACGTAGATATTTAAAATCTGAAAATGAACAATTAGAAAAAAAAATTCAGATTAAAAAGGAGATGAATTATTATATGAGGATTTGAAAAATAAAATGAACAAATAAAAAAACTAGAAAAGATGAGAAACAATAAAAACTAAAAAGGAGATTGATACATTAACTAAAGACATGAATACTTAACAAATACCATTGAAAATTTTACCAATGTAAAATCAACCCTAATACTAAAAGGAGCTAGAAGATCAGGAAAAGAAGCACGGGTTTTGGATACACTCCTCCTGATATTGAAGAAACATAGTGCATCCTAAAATCTATCCAACATCAAAGTTTGCAGCCGAACAAGACACTGCATATAAATCTAACTTTAAATATATTCCAACTGAAAAGGTATAGTAAAACATCCTGCTGTAGTCATTGCAACAAACTAGGACACATTAAAAATAACATGTCCAACTAAACATATAAAATGGATAATTAAAAGGGGAAAATGATGAAACTAACTAGCAAGGACCAAAAGAACTTGGGAACTAAAGTTTAGTGTCTTCATTGCAGGGAAGCCTTCGAGCATCTAAGTGGTACCTGACAGCGGGTGCTCAAGGCACATGTTCGGCAATAGGAAGTTATTCTCTCACCTCAAGGATGAAGAAGGTATAGGGACCTACGGTGACAATGGAAAGGTATAGTGATGGGCAGTGTGCCGAAAAAAGTCAAGGTAGAATTCTCATAGATGACGTCCTATGTGTGAAAGGACTGAAGCACAACCTTACAGCATTAGCCAGTTATACGATTAAGGCCATCAAATTATGTTTCAAGAGACTAAGTGTAGTATCATAAAAGATGGCGAAGTTGTATTTGAAGCCAGCGGGAAAAGAACTTATATGTGCTTCATTTAGAAGAATTAAAGGATCAGGATGTGTGCCTTACAGCAAATAAAGATCAGTCAGCAGAATTATGACACAGAAGATTAGGTCATTGTAGCTTGTATGGAATTAGAAAACTAATCAAGAGAAATCTAGTGGAAGGTCTGCCCAAAGTAAGCACCAGAATAGAAGGCCTCTGTGAACCTTGTGCAAAAGGAAAGCACACTAAATCATCCTTCAAGTGAAAGACAGTGGAACAACCTCAAAACCCTTGGAACTATTACATATGGACCTATTTGGGCCAATGAGAACCACAAGTCTTGGAGGAAAGAATTCGGGTTCGTAGCTGTGGATGACTATTCAAGATTCACTTGGGTATCTTTCTTGGAACATAAAGAGGACACTTTCGATAGCTTTGTTAGCTTCAGTAAGAAAGTTCAGAGGATAAGAAATACAACATAATTAGCATTCGATCAGACCATGGAGGAGAGTTTCAGAATGAAAGATTTGCATAGTTCTGTAATGATCAAGGAATAGAGCACAATTTCTCAGCACCAAGGACACCACAGTAGAATGGAGTTGTTGAAAGAAAGAACAGAACTTTATTGGACCATGGCCAGAACTATGCTATCGGAATACAACTTACCAAGGTACTTCTTGGCCGAAGCCATCAACACTGCTTGCTACATAATCAACAGAGTAATGATCAAACCAATCTAAAGAAGACAGCATATGAGCTATCAAGCAGAAAAACCAAAGATCAATCCCTCAGAATCTTCGGATGTCCATGCTTCATCCACAATAATGGAAAAAGGGATCAGGTAAGCTAGACTCAAATCCGATGAAGGTATATTTATGGGGTATGCTTCTAAACCAAAGGATATAGAGTATTTAATAAGCAAAGTTAATTAATTGAGCAACAGTACATGTATTTTTGATGAAACTAACTTCCTTGAGAAAGGAAGTAGATAGTGATATTGATGATGCAGATGATTTGTCCATGAAATTAAAGAAACACATCTATTGAGGACAAGGAAGATCCACCTTTGGATGAATTACAACAAAAAGGATATCACATGATGATCTTCCAAAAGAATGGAGATACAAGAAGGATCACCGTTTGGACAACATTATTGGAGATCCATCGGTTGGGGGTAAGAACTATAGGTAACGTTATCATTGTGATTATTAGCTTTGTATCTCAAATAGAGCCTAAGACAGTCAATGAAGTACTGTTGATGAACTGGATATTAGCCATGCAAGATGAACTTAATCAGTTCAAGAGAAACCAAGTGTGGTCCCTTGTTCCAAGACCATCAGAGCATCCTGTGATTGGCACCAAATGGGTGTTCAGGAACAAATTCGATGAAACTGGTGTGATCACTTGAAACAAGGCCAGATGTTGTTCAAGGGTATTCCAAGAGGAAGGCATAGATTTCGATGAAACCTATGCACCAGTGGCTAGAGTTTGAGGCAATTAGAATTTTACTTGCTTATGCATCAGCATTGGATTTAACACTTTCAAATGGATGTAAAATCCACTTTCTAAATGGTTATATAAAGGAGGAAGTTATGTAGAACAACCTCCTAGTTTTATGATATCAATTTTCCAATCATGTCTTCAAGTTGTATAAAGATTAATAGGTTTAAAGCAAGCACCTAGAGTTGGTATGAGAGAGGTTAAGAGGTAGCGTATTTATTAAACCATGGTTTATTAGAGGTCAAGTAGATAGCGCATTATTTATTAAGTCTAAAGTTAAAAATATACTGCTTGTACAAATTTATGTAGATGAATATATTTGGTTTACTGTGAATCTCTTTGCAAGTATTTTGAAAAGCTCATGCAGGGAGAATTGAAATGAGCATGATGGGGGAGCTCAACTACTTCCTCGGATTGCAAATCAACAAGAAAGAGAAGGGCACACATATTTGTTAAGCCAAAATTTACAAAGAACTACTAAGAAGTTAGGATTTGAAAACACCAGCCACTGTCAACACCAATGAGCACATCTACAAGGCTAGACAATGACAAGGATGGTAAGAAGGTAGACCAAAAGCACTACAGCGGTATGATAGGATAGGTTCTTTACTCTATTAACTGACAGTAGCCAGACATCTATTAGTGGATGCATGTGTGCTACATATCAAGATGATCCTAAAGAATCTCATCTAATATCTATCAAAAGGATTTTTAGATATTTAGCCCAAAAATCTTGATCTAGGACTATAGTTCCCAAATATGTGTGAAGTAATTTAGTAGGATATTCTGATGCTGACTACGCTGGATGCAAAGTAGATAGAAAAAGCATCAGTGGTTGTTGTCAGTTTATTGCAGGATGTCTGATTTCAAGGTCCACAAGAACAAATTCAGTAGCACTGTGAATAGCTGAAGCTGAGTACGTGGCTGCTGGAAGTTATTGTACCAACTCTTATGGATTAAACAGCAACTCGAGGATTATGAGCTACATATCAAGACAATCCTTTGATGTGCGACAACACTATGCAATCAATCTAACTAAAAATCTAGTTCAGCACTCAAGGACACAACATATAGAGGTTAAATATCATTTTATTCAAGATCATGTAGCAAATGGAAATATAAACATTTCTTTTTATATACTCAAAATCAGTTAGCAGATATCTTCACAAAGGCCTTACCTGAAGAGAGATTTACTTCTCTTAGAAGGGAATTAGGTATATGTAATTTGTGATAGATTTATGTGTATATAGTTGAAATAACAATTATTTGAACAACAAATTATTCTTCTCCCTGTAATTAAGTAAAACTCTTTATTTATTCATTTTGCAACTAGCTTTGACGATTATTATCTTTAAAAAAGACTTGTCTATCTCGAAATCATTCTATTTTGTCGTTTTGTGCATTTATTGCTGCATCTCCTCAAAAGTGACTTTATGCCTATCTCTAAAATTCCGAAATCTGTGTCATAACGATTCACCTCCCGCTCTCATCTCGTTCGACTTGCCTGAACGACAACCCTATCGTCTCCAACATCGAAATTGTGTGATTTGAAAGCATCCATCTCTTCCCGCGAAATATTTGTTGAGGGTTTTTGCTTCAATCCTCTCACGATCATCCAGAATCTTTTCATGTTCACAAAACCATGGCCGCTTCTGGAGTTTCCAGCATCATGGGGGCTATAGCGCTGCTTTCCTCACAGTAGAGCAGCAACAAAGGTTTACATCTATGAAGATGAAGCTGTGCGGAAACAAGGCTATTGATGTAGCAGATTTGGAGAAGAACGGAATGCATAGCATAGTGGCCGCCGCAGAGGTGAATGTTGAAGTGGGATGCAAATGGCAACATTCTCTAAGGCAAGTTATCTGAGTTAGTAAAGATTTCTATGTTGTTGAAGTCTGAAGCAGATGGGGTCCTGACTTCCATAGTTAAAGGACCTCAGATTCGCATCACCTATGAGGTGTTAGAATCCCTTTTTGGTGGTTCTACCTCCGGCCACAGCGGGGGTAAATTACGTAGTGTTCAGGCCAAGGGTTTAGGCATTGTCGGAACTGAGTATAAGTTGAAGGATCGGAAGATTGATATAAACCAGTTGAACGCCTTCAACCGAATTCTTCATTTCATCGTGGTTGTCAGATTCTGGTGCCCAGGAGTGCCACCTTCTCCACCTGCACCAAGGCCGATTTCGACATAATGTTTTTGGTCATCCAGAACCAAGGTATTATAGGTTGAAGTTATTTTTGAGCGGATGAAGTTTGCTAATGCAATGATTTAGGATAAAAAGAGCAAGTTTAATGTATCCCTTCCCTATGCTCATCTATTGACGATGATTTCCAGCACCACAACATCATTTAAGTGGTGAATTTCTGAGAAGATGGGCCAGGCAATTAAATGCAGAAATTTAAAGAAAAGTGATTCTCATTGGTAGCTGGGGTATGGACCAAAACCTCAGTAGCTGATGGTGAGGCCATCAGTGGAGAAGAGAAGATTAGAGCCAACCTCTAGAGGCAGAAGCAGAAATTCAGCAAAGGGTTGAAGCCCCTCAAGATCAGGCTATTCAACAGTTCTAGCAGCAGCAGTTCAGATTAAGCAACAGCAGTCAGCAAGAAGCTGTCAGGGAGAGAGTTTCTAGACGTCGAAGAAGAGCAAGCAACAGCAGCAGCAACAGAGATAAGTGTTGAAGATCGGTGGTTAGTAAAAGAAGAATTGAGGATATTCCTCCATAGCACATTGAGCTCGTTGGGATTCATCAGAGGTTGTCACTCCCTCCTCTCGTGTAGCCTCTGTGCTTAGAAATGTGCTGGATTCTATCACCCGCACTCAAGCAGAGCAAGAGGAATCCTTTGCAGAAGTTGTGGCATCAGGCAGCAATGCAGCTGTTCAAATTAAAGAAGCTCCAATTCAGGGGGAGCAAGTGGTAATGGCTGCAGATGTCCAGATGGAGGATGCTCCTGCTCAAGGGGAGCAATAAAAAGCATGTGAAGAAGTATTCCCGAGGTCGTGGCACCAGGCCACCATGAAGACATTCGAATGGATGATGCTCCTGTTGAGGGGGCGCATTTTGTTGAGAAGGAAGCTGAAATTCAAGGGGAGCTATGGCTAACCCTCATGTTGATCAGTTTAAAGAAGGTGTTTTGACAAGCCCTTCTGAATCAAATGAAGGAGAGACAAATGTTGAACATGTGGAGCCATTACAAGGGCAAGTGAAAAGGGAAAGGGTGTAGCTCAGCGATCACCTCTACTGACAAGGAAGCCACACTGGAGGCTGAAGCAGAAGAAATTGAAAATGAATATGAAGCTTTTAATAGTCAGAATGGATGAACAAGGTAAAATCCTTTGCTCTGTGCAGTCAGACATTGCTTCTATTTCATTAGCCAGAGCTCAACAACTAAGCAAGTTGGAGCATTGACTTTTGAGCTCCAAAGTCTAAAGGGTGAGTTGGAAGCATTAAGCAAGTGATGCAAGATTTATCTATTTTGTGAGGGTGCATCTACCCATTCAAGCCCCTCCTGCTCCCACTCCAGCCAGCAGTTCTGGGCCTAGTCAGCCAGAGGATGTTCGGCCATCAGGGCCAAGTTTTGAAGTGGCAGGAGGACCATCTGGGCCAAATGTGTTGAAGTAGTGGCAGGGTAGTCAGGGCACCAGGGCCAGTTGAGGATGTCTCTGGGACATCTGGCCAAGTGGAGTCAACAGATGTCCTACTAGAGCTGAAGATCAGGTTCTAGCCCCTGAGCACCTAGCTCTTCTCCTCTTCCAACTCCACCACCCCCTTCTCTACCATCATCCTCTACTGCGCCTCCAGCACCTGCTACCTTCAAACAACCCCTTCCTAAAAACATCTCCTCGCCCACTCCATTTTCTTCTCCTGCCCCCCACATTCATTCATCCTCCTCCTTCTGAGGCACCTTCAGCCTCCTCCTCATCGGCTGGAGCTTCCTCCTCCAGTCCTTCATCTGCAGGACCCTCCATACCTCCTCCACCACCTAAGTATTCCTTCCTCCATCCTTCTACTCCTCCCTCCTTTGTAAACATCATTCTGAGAGTGCTCAACTTGAACATCTTGAGATCCAGGACATCAAAGATGAATTCGAAGAAGCAATTCTTCGATCAGTCTTGCAGGTCAGCACTCACATCCATAGGGCTGGCTCTTCTAGCCATGTTCCTAAGAAAAGGAACATTCTTCAAACCCCCCTATTTCCTCTGAACCTTATTTTCCTCCTCTTTGGTTCTCCCTCACTATTATAACTAAAAACAAGCCTCTCTATCGTGAATATCTTCAGAAAACCACCTTTGCCACCATTTTTAGACTTCCAACTCTCAACCTCACTGACCATCTCAATATCATTCATCCTTTCACCTCTCTCTAAGGCTAAAAAAAAAAAAAAATCTTTTCCATGGCTGAAGCCAAATCTAAAGAGCAGTGGGCTCGGGGTCAAAAGTCCCTTTACAGCCAATTTCTTTGCGCTCAGGCAGCCAGATATCCACCTGAGATCATCCTTTGACTCTCTTATGTGGTTCCAGATCCTGCACAAGACCACCTGGGGGCCCTTTGTTTAGAAAAGATCAGGTTCATCCGGCACTTCCAGATGTATAATGATTACTGCTATATCCATAATCTACCTGAAGTTCAGCTTGGCAAATTCGGCAAGCTATCATGCTCTTTGTTCAACTGATGCTCATACGACTTGATCCGGTGGTAGATTTTTCCACCTTGGAGATCCCAGATGTGGTGCCTGCCTCCTCTCCATTCTCTCATCATGGAATCTGCAGTTGGCTCCATGATTTTTGAAAGATCTGCTCAGGTTATGGCCAGAATTTCAGTACAGCATGGTCGCTCTATTTCTTTCCAAAGATTTGTCTACCGGGAATATCACCGGGGCTCATCAATGCTAATGTCCTTGCCCCTATCCTATCTAAATGTGAGCGCTTGTCTCCCTCAGAATGGGAAAAGGTTTATCCCCTTACTGCTGAGCAGCTCCAGGCCATCAATGCATCTCAGGCAAAATCGAATCAATTGTTGTTGTCTGCTACCGAATTCCTAGATTCCAAATCCATCCACCTTGTTCAGAATTTGTATGATACTTGGACTGAAAGGTACAAGGTTTTTGTGTCTATGAAGAAGGACCTGAAGTAGCATCAAATCCACTACCCATCAACATTGATCAGGTCCTCCAGCCCGCCAGTTTTGGAAAACCAGTTTTTACAAATTTTATCTTGATCAAGACCGCTATGACAGTTTCTTAGACGAGCAGCGGGCGCTTCATATCAAGATGATGGTTCCTGACATGGGACCTTCTTACTCCATAGCTAGTGGGGTCTTTCGGCAAAATTTGAAGAACAGGAACTAAGGCTGGCAAATCATTTCTCGCCATGCCTCTCTTCTGTCTCTGCCTTCTATCTTCCTGTACCCCCTCAAAATGAATAACTGGTTTCTTTTCTCTCATTTATCTTTCTCCTATTATTTCTTTATGTCATTTTGCTTAATGACAAAAAGGGGGAGAAAAACAAAACATTTGAAATACACATCATATACTTTAGTTCGTATTTAGAAACACTTATACAAATTTATTTCAGTACATTTCACATTATGTTTGTGTTATTTTTGCCACACCAAAAAGGGGGAGATTGATTATCAGTCCATCCCCATATAATTTTATTTAATTATATACAATTTTGGTGATTAACAAAATCCTAACAATTAGTGTCTAACAAGCTTTTATGAAGTTTAGTCACAGGAAATAAGTCAGGCGAAATCAAGCAAAATCTGTAAGTAAACTTTACACTAAAGCATTTAAGTTAAGCGCATGAAATTCCTACACATCGACTTGCTTTATAGAACAAAACGATTTCCTCTAGCCCATAACAATTTCATAAATCATGTTAAAGATTGCATAGCACAAGGATTTCTTAAGCATCATATCGATTTCAGTTTCATAACGATTTCTGTATTGCATCGATCTCGTAACGATTCGATAAGTTACATAACGACTTGGTCGCTGTAACGATTCGTTGGGTTACACAACGACTTGGTCAATGTAATGACTCGATAAAGAAAAAGAATGATTTGTTAAGTGAGAACAACGATTTACTCTCACAACGATTTGTTAAGTGAGAACAACAATTTACTCTCACAACAATTTGTTATGTAAGAACAACGATTTGTTAAGTGAGGACAACGATTTGCTCTCACAACGATTTGATTTGCTAAGGAGGATAATGCTGTGGAACGATTCGCTCATAACGATTCGTTCACATCGATTTTCTTATAACGCTTCGCTTGTAATGATTTGTTTGTAACGATTCGCTCATAACGATTTGTTCACATCGATTTGGTTATAACGCTTCGCTTGTAATGATTTATTGGTAACGATTCGCTCATAACGATTCGTTCACATCAATTTGGTTATAACGCTTTGTTTGTAACGATTCGCTCATAACAATTTGTTCACATCGATTTGGTTATAACGCTTTGCTTGTAACCATTTGCTTGTAACGATTCACATCATAACGATTCGTCACATAGATTTGGATATAACGCTTCGCTTTTAATGATTTGTTTGTGACGATTCACTCATAACGATTCATTCACAACGATTTGGTTATAACGATTTGCTTTAACGACTTAGTTATAATGATCCAGTTATAACAATTTGCTTATAACGATTTGTTTATAATGATTTGGTTATAACGATTTGCTTGCAACAAATTGTATTCACAACGATTTGTATATTCTAAGAACGACTTGCTTGTTCCTATAACGATTTCATAAGTGGATAGTGTTCGTGGCGTGGATACTCGATTTGTTATTCAAATATTTTTGTAAGTCAAAGTCCTCCCGCGTGTTTCTCTAATATCCATGCATTAATGTGACTGTACATTTCTCTGCACGATGCATATCTGGATATCCTCTATTATCATGCTTCTATATGAAACACTTTTTTTATAGAAGAATGCCATTTCCATTTTTGTGAAATGTCTTACTACATGGATTCAAATGTTGACTGACAACAAGAGACAACGTAGCTGTCTGATTTACCATTTATTGTGTGCAGGTCTCTGACAGCACAACACCATACAACGTTGGACAGAATAGAAATTGGAGAATACCAAGAAAAATCTCTCCTTGCGTGGCATGGAATGTAAAGAACTTGACTGCATCATACCGTTGAAGAAGAAGAAGAACCATGCAGTCTAACGTACATTAAAGTTTAGAGACAACGGACATCTCAACGGCTAGTTCAAAAAGAGAAGATATTTATACAAGACTCGAGACTCCTGCAAGAACGAGAAGTTTTTTCCAGAAGAATTCAAAAATCTCAAGGAATCATCTTGCAATAGAGTTTTAGTGAAAAAGAGCTTCTTTGCTTCCCATTCCAACCTTGTAGCTCTTGATCTCGTGTTCTTGGAGAGCCCTTTGAGTTCTGAGAGATTCTTCTATTGTAGATTTTGTCTCTTAGTCTCTACCTCAGATGAAGCTCTTGCTATAAACTTGGTCTAGGGGCATTTAGCCTACTTTCTCATCCTTCTTGAGAAGTTCCTCTTTTGGGAGTGAGAGAAGAAGACCTGTTGGAAACAGGTGGTTGTATTCCCTTCGTGTTGAAGGAAGACCTGGATTACAGGTGTGTGTAACCTCTTTCGGGTGTGAAGAGAAGGCCGCTGCGGCTGGATGTGTAAGTGTCCTTGAGGGAGACTGTACCCTTGGGTAGTTGTTTCCTGAGTTGTTGCTCGGACTGGTCGTAGGACTCCTTTAGAGAGGAGGTCCAAACCAGGATAAAATCCTTGTGTTGTGTGATTGCTTGTTTGCATCCATTATCTTCTTTATCTCTAACACTAACATTGGAACGAAGTGTGTGTTTTCTGTTTAGCGCTTGTTGTGAGGTTATTAAAATGAAAGAATTTAAGAATCCATTCGCCCCCCTCTGGGCTGCTAGCTGGTCAAACATTATTTCATTATACCACACTTTATTTTGTATGAAAATTAATGTGTTAAAGTAAAGACATGTGTATTATACTACATAACCTTTATAGTCAATTGGTGTCGACATACTAAGCCTAAATGTGTACACTAAGAAAATTTTCTAAGTACAATGTATACATACTTATATATCATACTAACTCTGACTTCCAAGAAGTCGAAGTCTTGTACAGATGAAGAACAAACTTCTACTACTCCGACTCTCCAAAAGTCAAAGTCCTCGTACCGACTGACTATATATAGAACTTTAATCGATGTCGCACTCCGACTTCCCTACAGTTGAAGTCCATCTATTGATTGTCTTTATATTGTATCAATTGTTGACCATTTCGGTATCGATGTCTGCATCGTTGTTCATATCGATTGTTGTTATTGCATATCATTGTTTATATCGATTGGTGTTTTTCTGAATCGATTGCAGTTACTTTAATATCGATTGCTAGTTCACTTAAACATCGATTGAAGTTGTTCATATCGATTGCTTTCACATAAACATCGATTACATTTCACATAAACATCGATTGCATTAAACATCAACTACTTTTCACATAAACATCGACTACTTTTCACATAACCATCGATTGCCTTAAACATCGATTGCATTTCATTTGAAAATTGATTGCCTTGACATCGATTGTTTCACTTACATCACTTGATTATGATCTACATCGATTGGTTATAAACATCAATTGTCTTTAGTTTTGAACATTGATTGCTTTATTATTATATCGATTGTTGATTATGTTTTGATTGTTACTCTACTCCGACTCTTGGAGAGTTGAAGTTAGGTTTTGACTTATGTTATTTAAGTAAATTTCTGAATGACTTATATTTGCAAAACTATTAATGTATTATTACTGAAATAAATGTTTTAATTCTTATAGAAATATTTAATGAACAACAAATGAACACATACTCTACACTATGACATGCTTTTTGTTGTCTATATGACATTTTATCCAATGTACATTGTACTTCTCTATCTTTTATTTAACATATTCTCTGTCACTTCTAAAATATCAGTTTCATAGTTTATCTTTTCAGAATACTACGTGTCTTACAAAGACATGTGTAAGTACCCTTCAAATATCCAGTTTCTAGATTTTAAGGAAAGGTCCTTTGCAGATGTACTGGGCGCCAAGTGGGTGTCCATTCCTCTTGAATGCTCGCTTATCTTTGTATTGTTCAAAGGACATACTTTATCTCTAGAACTAATAGATATCTTCTTAAAATGACTTGTCTCTTACTTATGTCAGAACTACATGTTTTAAGGAAAAGCCTGCATGACCTATACAAATGTCTTTAAATGTATTGTACATTTGTTTGTCTGTGATCTTCTATTTTACATATTCAATGGTATTTTACCTACCTCCAAAAGAATGGAGGTACCTGTGTATTCTCTTGACCATGCAGACACTCAGCTACCTATAGAAGCATGCGAGCTATCTTCTAGTCATGGGCATGGAGCTGCAGACATTATTGAAGTTGTCAAATGGAGACATAAAGCTATCTGCATAGCCTGCAGTAGTTGAGACTTAAAGACTCAAAGGTCTGATGATCTGATGATGGACATCTCAAGAAGTCTCAAGTCTTAAGACCTAACGTTGAAATTCAAACGGCTACATTCCCAACGGGAAGCTGAAGAATGAAACATATATATGAAGCTGATGTTTGAAATACAAGAGAACAAGTGGTGAGTATGTGAGGTGCCTACACAAACAGAGAGAACTCTCCAAACTCACGAAAGAAAGAAAATAGCACAAAAGATTTGAAAGAGAGCCTTCTGTTTAAGCTACAGCCTTCTGCTCTCCTACATTCAAGTTCTTGGGTGGTGTTTAGTTAATTGTAAATTTCTCACCTCCACCTTTAGTCAGAAAGAGTTAAGCAGACATTCTTATTTGTACAACTCTTCCTGATCTTCTGTGTTTGCTCATACTCTGAGCAGACATATTGTTCACCTCAGTGTTGTAACAAGCAGGGGGTGTGTTCCCTATAGTAACCCTCTGTGAAGGGAGGACCTACAGTGGTAGATAGTTGTGTAATAACCTCTCTATGAAGGGAAGACTTGCGTGGGAGCAAGTGGGTTGTATTACCTCTCAGGTGAGAGAAGGCCAAGTGTTTTTGGTGGTTAGTGAAAATCCGAAGGGGTGCTTAGGGGCTGGATGTAAGACTCATGATTGATAGGAGGCCGAACCAGGATAAATCTCTGTGCACTTTGTGTGATTGTTCTGCCAAGTTTTTCACTTGTTTCACGCACACTACATAAGTACTAACAATATTATCTAGTGTTATCTATTTTCAATTAAATATTAAAGTGAAAGAAGTCCTATTCACCCCCCTCTAGGACATCTAAAGCTCCATCTCGATCCAACAGATGTATATGGAGGTGTATATGAAGTGGATGGGTGGCGAGGGGGATGGTGGATGGTGTCCATTTGATCTGTTGAACTCAGACCTTGTGATCAAATAAGCCCTTGACTGGGGAGTCCATCAAGTGTGCCTAGATGTAATGCCCTTACTCATAGAGCTCTTTAATCGTGTTGATCTTGTTCATGTCCAGAATGTGCTTGAATCTTGGAGTAGAGTTTGAAATAATGATCTTATATTTGCTCTGACTCCGAGAGAAATGTTGCAATCTTAAAGCCATGGACCTCCAACGGTCAGCAAGTATATGAAATCCTCATCAAACCTCATCTTCTCGGATGCTAGATCTGCAATGGAGAGAGATGGGCTAACGCGGTCCTTGTATCTTTGAAGGAATTTCATGTGTAAGATATGAAAGTCCCCTGCCTCTCTTTGCTCTAGGGAGTAGAACCATTCAAGTGCAGGGCCATCAAGGGATTTTCTAAAGAGGAATGCCAAAATAATAGGGTCGCGTTGCCAACGTGAGGACTCATAGAGGAACTATTTAACATGGATGTAGGGATTACAAGTGCCATTTTATAGTCGATACGACGACATCTCTGAGGGATGTATATGAATTTTTGGAGAGCTAGCATGGCGACAACGATGTCGCCAGTGGAGTTTGAGAGTTTATTGATTTTTTTTCTTCATATTGTTCAATTTTGTGAGAAGAGTATGTTGGAGTGAGGTGGATTGCCATTGGGCATGTGAGGGAGTACATGAGGGAGGTCATGAATGAATGGGCCTTCCTAAGGGTTGGACCATACGGACCGGAGCATGGGAGCTCAAATGGCTAGAGGGCCGAGGTGAAGGATGGCAGGAGGGGGTGGCGAAGTCGCCGCAATATACAAGGACGGGTGCCTTTGGGGAGAAGGAGAGGGAGGATGAGTCACACCCTCGACCAAATATTGAATGAGATTAATTTGTTGAGGACTGAGTGATCTAGTGCATTCAGGACATTTATACACTTGAATCATGGTGAGGAGAAGGCTCTCTCTAGGTTGTGATTGGAGTTAAATGTAAGGGGATATCAAATTAGTTAGCACGCAGTGTGCGCACGTAGCCATAAGATGTTGATGTTTGTCTCTCACGGTGGTGAGATGGATGGACATGGGATTGAAATGATGGGCCATCTAAACTACCCTCATAGTTTGTATTGAAATTAACATGATGTGTGTGTCCATTTTAATCAAGCAACAAGTAATCAATTAGTGTTGAACAAAAATATAAATCAATCATATGGTTCAAACAAGTTGTGATGCTTAGGCTTGTCTTAGGAGTTTCACAATTAATTAAATGGATTTGGAAATAATGTGTCACTCCAGGGAGATCTTAGTTGAAAGGATTTGGCTTCTTCGGGGTGAAACTAAACTCACAAACTCACCATGCAACGGAATAGCTAAACTTGGGTCTTCAGGATAGTACAACCTTCTCGGTCCATCGTGAGGGAATCCATGGGGTACAGAGACTTAGAGAGGTCTTGGTAAAGGTCCCCTAGTCCAATGAGACAGAATGCCCAAAGGAGAGGTCGCCCTTGTCAAGAAGGTGTATGGAGCCTAGGAAATGAGGGAAGGAGGTCCCCCGACCAAAAGAGATGCTTTGTATGCAACAGCTTAGAATAGAAAATGTTTCTGGACAGCGGGGAGGCATTTAGGTTGCATTTTATTTGCAGTGAGAATGGTGATGAACACAACTGTCGTGAATCAAATAGTGAATCATGTCCAGTCAGCTAGTCGTGGATCTGAGAGCCCTAGAAGGCATTCAAAGCCGCATCTGGTCCCTGTGGACAGAGTGCAAACAGAAAAGCGATGGCTCAGATCATCACAAACATGAAAATGAACGCGCGCGACTAAATGGTCGCATATCAAAAGTAATCGCGACCACTGTATCGGTCACGGATTCGCACCTGAGAAGAAAAATAGAAGTAGACAAGTGAGATATATACAAGAAATCAAACACACCAGTTAGCATGCAGTGGGTATGAAGCAGGGAGAAAAAGACAATCTTAATATGCATGGATCAACTCATTATTATAATTTTTATTTCTCAATTTTCTTTGAGATCTACAATTAGCAATCACTTGGAACAAGAGAGGGGAGGGAAAGAAGGAGAGGCACGTGAGGGTGCCAAGCAAGGGTGCCACGTGGGGCACAAGGGAGTGGGTAATTAAAAGAAAGGCAGCATGAAGTCCCACTATGATGGCCAATTTGTGGATTTCGACTCTCATCTTAAAAAGACTCAAGTCTCCACAAAGAAAATATGAAGAAAAATAAATAGGAAATTAAGCACAACTCCTGAATATGTACGTCATCGCCAGACACATGTGGGTGTCGAAGGAGTATAAATAATAAATAAAAGAGTGATCGCAGAATACTTTATAGAGCGGGGAGATGTGTGGGAGAGAGCGGGTTCGCTTATTCTTACAAGCACAGTCGGCCGTGGTAGTAGAAGGTTTCTTCTTGTTTGATTAGCCTTCCAAAACACATACAGAAAGAAAGGATTAGCCAAAGAATGTGCAATATCAACTCTTAAATAATAAATAAGCTTGAAGAACATGGAGAAGAACACACCTTTTGTGTCTTTTAAACCCTAGAAAAATAGGTATGTTGTGTGCATGCATGAAAAGTGTGGATATGTGTTGATGAAGATGTTGATTAAAAAGAGAATAAACAGATAGACAGCAACCACGTTGGGCTTGGAAGAGGTTGCATGGAATGAACAAATATGAAGAAAGAAAAGAAAGAGGAGGGAGGTGCTTCCCCTTTGGTGATTATGGCTCACGGAGCTGCTGTTGGAGATGTTTGCAAAAGATTTAATGGAGGGGAGGAGGCACTAAAGAGCTGCTCCTGCTGCTTGTTCAGATGTGGAGATGGAGAGGAGATATTGAAGATTGAGGCGGCAATCCAATAGGGCTTTGCCTTGAAATCTCTCTCTCACAACTCACTGGACGTGGTTGTTCTCTAGAGTCTCCAACCTCCGGGAACGGCGAGGCATGGAGTGTATATATAGGAGAGGGGCTCGAAGTCTAAGGTGGACAATAATCGTAAATCGCGGAGACACAGTGGTCATATTTAAAGTTGAATCGCAATGACATAGATGCACGTGTTCATGAATTTCAAATTAAAATTGGATTCTGATGAAAAAAAGCAATCTTAATCGTGATGGGAAAGATCGACACGTATATGAATTTCTGAATTTTCTTTATGGAAACTTGCAAAAAGTCAAATATAGAATCTTGAATCACGATGGGTGTACCAGACACGTTTCAAGAAAATCAACAAGTATTTCCTAATGTCAAATAAGGAAATTGTTGGGAATATGGATGTTCAAAATCGTGACGTCCTTAACCGACGCGTTTAAGAATGTTCAGCAATCGATATGGAAGCCAATTGATGTTGAATCACCAATTGTTATGAATCACGACGTGTAGACCCGACGCATTATAACAACACCAATCGGAATAAGACTGGGAATCAATATGATCTGCGTCCGACTAACCAGTCGTGTATTAAACCAATCAACATTCAAACCATCAAAGATACCAGCTTCAAGCAGAACAAGCACCAATCGGAACAAAGAAATGCGATGACTAGTACCGTTGCGAATAAGTGTTCAGCAATCGATGTTGTTCACCAATCAATATAGAATCGCGACATGTTTACACGACACATTTAATACCAATCGATTGTTGGTTTTGGCAATCGATGTTGGGTCATCAATCGATGGAGAATCACGACGGTTTCACATGCCATGCCTAAGATCAATTGATTACTGGTCAGCAATCGATGTGAATCGCGATGGTTTGACCCGATGCGTTTTTATTATTCTCCATCAGTCGATGTGAAACATGACCACTGTGTCCGTCGTGAATTAAAAGTTCTGCCCAAAGCTCCAGCAAGCTAGGAAAATAAAGGGGAAGCACCAAAAATGGGGGAAGATTGGAGGAGACCATGAATGATGGGGAAAAATACTCTCACAGG
Source organism: Colocasia esculenta (assembly GCA_014218235.1). NCBI lineage: Eukaryota > Viridiplantae > Streptophyta > Magnoliopsida > Alismatales > Araceae > Colocasia > Colocasia esculenta. Next base: position 21,453,612 of record CM024756.1, on the reverse strand, counting down.
GCAAGAAAAGAGCCATTTGTGGCATTATGGCATAATTTGAAATTTACCTGCGATGTGTCAAATTTAGCGTGTCTATAGTGGTATCCACCCCGGCCCCTTCTAGAGATGATGGAGTAGTGGTGGAGGGCTATGTTTTAGACTCCTAGGAAGTATTAGCAGATGTCGACAGGAGGACAGTAGTTTGCAGAGATGACAACAGAGAAGCAGCCACTAGTGATGCCGCAGGTAGCACCAGTACAGCCAGAGGCACCACTAGCAGTATAGCAGCAGGCTCCAGTAGTGGCAACAACACCCGAGGACCTGACAACACTTCTAGAGAGGTTCCTTCGTCTTCGGCCTCCAACCTTCTACAACGACTACGATCCTGACCGAGTAGAGAGTTAGGTTCATGAGCTTGAGCATGTCTTTAAGACTATGAATTGTGTGGAACCGGATCAGGTCAGACTTGCAGTGTATCATTGAAGGGATCAGCCCACGAGTGGTGGAGGACTCAGATGCAGACTCATTTCCAAGGTAGGAGGCTAGACTAGATCACTTGGGAGTATCTTTTAGATGTTTTCTGTAGAGAGTACTTCCCCAACTATGCTCGTCGTAAGAGGAGGGACTAGTTTCATGAGTTGACGCAAGGAGATCAGACCGTGGCACAGTACCACCAAAGGTTTGTTCAGCTTTTACGGCACATCCCTCACGTAGCCACTAGTGAGCAGGCTCGCACTAAGCGTTTCATTAGTAGTTACGATCAAACTTGAGTTGGGCCATGACTGGCCACCTATGTGAGACCTTGGCCTTAGTAGCAGCCAGGAGACCACCTTGGTGAGGGAGTCTTGATTTTAGCCACAACAGGGAGGAGGTTCGACGAGGTCTACCCCACACTACCGCACTTCAGGCAGTCATGAGATTTTATCTTCTTCTTCTTATACGGGCACAAGCGACATTGGCTTACACGCGAAGTTTAAGAAGATGTTCACTCGTGCGGGTAGACAATGTTTGATCAGCTGCAACACAGACGTTAGCCAGAGCTTGTGAAGTAGTCAGTATAGCAGGGGGTAGAGCAGGGTTAGCAAGATGCAGTTTGTTACCACTGCGGGCAGCCAGGCCACTTCAGACAAGAGTGCCCGATGAGGTAGAGTCAGCAACAATTAGCACTGCTCTAATACTCACAACAGGCACCATAGATGCAATACCCTCCACCCAGTAGGTGCAATGTCAGCAGCAGCAGCAGGGATAATTCCAGCCACCTCAGCACCGCTAGTAGTACCAACAGCCACCACCCCAACAACCGCCACAGTGAGGACGTGGTTGTGGTCGTGTGATGAACATCACCAGAGAAGAGGTGGAGGCCTCAAATTTGGTCGTTGGTATGGTTCCTATACTTGGCAGAGTTACCTGTGTTTTGATTGATCCCGATGCTACACATTTCTTTGTTTCAGAGGAGTTCTTTGGTTCCTTTACCGAGCTTGCTCCCGAGCGAACTTATGACCTAGCGGTTGAGCTTCCAACGGGTGACTACGTGCATACTTTGGGTTACCTAGAGGGTCTCACCGTCGAGGTGCAGGGCCATCTTCTACCAGCCAAACAGTTTGCCTTTTACATCCTTGACGTTGATGTCATTCTTGGCATGTAATGGTTGGAGGCACACTCTACGTTGGTGGATTGTCAGCGGAAGACTGTACGGTTCGAGATACCTAGCGCACCTATACTTTGCTTTCGAGGTACATGGTCTACCCGCCGACCATTTGCTTCTTTCTATAGAGCTCGACGCCTGATACAAGATGGTTGTGTGCATATCTTGCTTCTGTGAGTTTCTCAGATTCTGGCGAGTTGTCGATTTTGAATGTGCCTATTGTTTGTGATTATGTTGACGTGTTTCTGGAGGATCTACTTTGGTTGCCGTCGGAGCGAGAGAGATTTCTCCATTGAGTTGTTTCCAAGGATGATGCTTGTGTCCAAGGCACCATACCGGATGGCGCCGACAGAGCTATGGGAGTTGAAGTGCCAACTCGAGGAGCTACTCAAGAAGGGCTTCATCCACCTGAGTCGTTCGCCTTGAGGAGCACCAGTCTTGTTTGTGAGGAAGAGGGATGGTAGTCTCAGGTTGTCCATCAATTATTGGTAGTTGAATCAGGTTACAATGAAGAATAGGGATGTGACGGTCCTCGCTGTTCAAACCCGTTAACCTAATAACGTGCCTGACACAACTCCGCCTCCCCGATCGGGCCGAAGCTTCGCAAAGGATATTAATCACACGTATCCGTGAAAATATAAAGAAACACATTGAACACATATAATATTTTATTTCTCACATATATTCACATGAATGTACATACTCAGTTCCATAACATAGTCATTTAAACAAGTACTACAGCCCGGGAAAAACCCCCAAGGCTCCACAAGTAGAAACATTAGTCTACTGGTGGTGAGGGCCCGACTCCACTATGATGCCGACCGGAACTAGAATAGGGACATGAACCCTCCTGCTCTCCTTGACTTAGAAGAAGAAGGGGTGGGCCTCACAAGTCACTGGCTCAGTAGGGTAACTCCCCCAAAGCTGATAAACATAATGAACAACAGATACAATATGTAAAGCTGTAAAGCATTTAAATATATGAACACCTACACATGATGCTACAGCTGCAAATAAATAAACGGCAAACCACAAACACGTGTACAAGCTACAGAGAGGTACGCCACACACGAGTTACGAGAACTGATTTGCGACACCAGCCACAGACCCGGACCAACAACACAAGTCCACCTCTCAGTCTCACAGCCACGGACAAAAGGTCCATCTGTCGCTCCACCTCAACAAGACAAGAATTGTGGAGACAACTAACACCACACCTGTAGACTACACAGCTGCAGGTCCAAGCCTAACACCTTTAGGGACTCCGGCCGAGAACCCTAAAGTGAGGCACTGGAAACAGGACTAGCTGGGGACTAGTATGTCTACTGGTGTCCGTCCCCCAACCACGAGCGCTCTACGAGCGACCGCACACCCACAAACACATGTCACTGCTCAATGTCGTCTTTCCCTCAGCCGGACGTACAATTCAAACTCAGGAGTGAGGGTGTCCAGGAAGACGACATAAACCTTGACGGTACTCACTGTACCGGGACAAACCCCAAAAACCCGGTGCTGGGGACCTAACTAGAGAGGTAACCTCGGAAGGCGTTATAACCCGACTTTCTAAGCACGCATTTCCAAGCAAAACCTTTCGTTAACATTCACGGTGACCCTACATCGCATTGCCAACACAACCCATGCAATGTGGGATAGAAACCAGGTAGACTGGCCACAGAACACCAGGGCTCAAGTGGCCACATTTCAAACACGTCCAATACAGGGGACGTTTATTAACGTGAATCGCGACAGACTTACCTACCGCCTTAAGGTCTGAATCGCGACGGGCCAAGTTGTCGCGTTCACATGAATCACAATGACTGGTTCTGTCTCCTTTCAGACAACAGGAACACAACCTGTAACACCATTCCAGAAATCACACCACAAAGCCATACATGTATGTAAAGCGGGAAATAGCAGTTCATATGAAACCCTACAGATGGCTTCTATCATGCTCATCTAATTTCCACAACCCAAACCTCAAACCCTAACCTACACAATCCACACAATGGAAAATAGGGTAGAATTCCCCTACCAAAAAGTGAAACATAAATCCGACGATATCTCAACGTTACCCGCACTCCGAAGCACCTCCTCACGCTAGAACCATGCCAAACAGACGCCAAATAGCTAGAAATTGCCCCAAATTCTCCTTCAAAAACCCACAACCAGCTTCTCCCAACTGAATAGTGCCACTGCACTGTTCGGCCTAGGGCAGAAGCTCAAACCTACTGAGTCTAAATCGCGACGTATCGTCCCGTCGCATTTACAAATGCAACGAACCTTGGCAACGCATTTAAACCCAACGCCCCTGCATGCGCCATGCGGTGCACATGCAGCGGCGCTCATGTAAAAGCGGTTCTATATTGCGATGTGGAAGGTGGTCGCGTTCATGTGAGAATCACAACGTCAGGTTACGTCGTGTACGTAAGGAACTCGATAGAGGCTTGTTTGGGCTAGGTATTCCAACCCTCCAGCCTCCCAACCTGCCACACCAACCTATGCAAACACATGTTGACACTCATGGTCTACAAATAGGCGACACATTAGCCTCCAAACCGGTAAACCTCGATCCGAACGTATCGGATATTACAAAGTATTTATTTCTCAGTATCAATGATTTGTTCGACCAGTTGTAGTGTAGCACCCAGAAAATTTCATTAATTAAAAAAATTAGAAATAAATTGAAAATAATAATTTAATATTCCCAAAATAGTAAAAACAGATGTACCAATGTCATATGTACATAACATCGGAAATTCAGTAAAACTTCAACTCTAAATAATGCTCTCAAAGGACCCACGAAGAAATTCGTGCAAGGGAAAATTTGATTGGCCAAGTTTAAGACGTTTACGACTTATTATCGTAATTAGGGAATAAGTCAGAAACCTATTATCACACGTATAGAAATATTCTATAAATGTTATAAAAATTATGATGGACTCTCGCCATCATTCTTTCACCATAAATCAAGAAAATTGGATCAAGAGATGACTCTTGGGCCATCAATAAATTCATGTTTGGAAAATAACCCAAAATTCAGAATTTCTCACTAATGGACCGTAAAAGGGTAAATTCTCACCCAATAGACATCTATTGGACTTAAAACCAAGCCCAAATTTGAGGTTACCACATGAGGTAAGTTTCCATTGACTCCCATCATGAATTGGAGAGAGAAATCCTCAATTGAAGAAGAATATATTCAAATTGTGCCTAATAGTTTCATTATCTAATTAGGCAACTAAAGACCCATGCCCCTTTAAATAAGCCCCTTCTCACCCATGGGACGACCCTAGGTTTTTTGAGCTCATGCTTGGAAGCTATGGTGGCTGGAGATCTCAAGGAGAAAGCTAGAGCAAGAAGCAACTTCATGCTCATCTCCACCTGCACCTACAAACAAGACCCTTTAAGATCGTCACCAAAGGTTAGTAATACCTCGAACAAACCCAGCAAAACATATACCTCTGGAAACATCTTCTAGTCTAGTTTCTTATGGAACTATTTTTCCCAATTCTTATCCAGTAGATCATGTTAATTAGGCATTCTTCTCCAATTGGTCGAAACTAGGGCTTTCTGGAGAACGAATCTTATTCAACCCAAAGGTAGGTCATCTCCATGTCAAACTCTAATTAAACTAGTTCATGTCTGCATACATGTGCATAGATCATGTTCTTGCTATTTTCTCCAACTTTCTATCATGTGGGTATCACGAATTAAATCTAGTATGATCAGAACATTGTGCTATCTTGATTAAACCCTGACCTGTCTTATGAGTTTGGTATATTTTTTTAGAGTCATTTACAGACTGAGAACTTAACATAGAACTTGTTCCATCATGAGTCTAATTTCATTTGGCACTAGTTTTCCCAATTTTTGTTGTCTGTACAGAGAGTATTAGCCCGTACATGAGTACTGTGTCAGATTCACGTAGACAGTAACAATACATCTTGTTACCTAGTCTAACGACTTTTGTTTCTCGATTACTTGTTACTGTACATTGTAAAGGAAGTGCTCTAACTAACAGAGGTGGTTGCATATGATTTAGATCAGTCTAGCATTAGTTGTGATTTTCCGAACCCATAGGTATCAAACGTACTTTTACTAGACTAGGAAAACATCCCTTTAAAACACCCCAACACTGGAAACCTAAAGATGACGTGTCAACCTGTCGCCATCAGAAGGTGACATGAAGGCTTTCGCCTTCGTGGATCAGAAGGTGATAGCCTTCTGGTTTCCTTCATGAAGGCGACATGATGTCTGTCGCCTTCAGACCACAGTGAGCTTTTCAGCCCTGTTTTGCCCGTTTTGCATTGTTTTCGTGTCCCGTCATCTTCTGTGCAAAGTTAATTACTATATCATGCATTTACCAACCCATATAAAAGTTAAAACATGTTCATATGATTTTAATTGATCTTAAGTTAATGATCATGCTCTCTACCTGCCAATTATTCACTTTCTTGCCTTGTTATCGAACTTGCCAAACATATAGTTACTGGTAATTTGTTCATGCATGATTAGTATTTCTTGATTTAGCACTCATGATACTTTCCATAAATAGAGTTTCCATAAACGAAGTTTCCATAATTGGTTTCGCACATACTCACTTGAGCAATTCTTACGCACGACATGTGTATACACTCTAGCACGATAGGAAAGCCCCTTCTTGGCCGATAGTGAACTCTCCGTCGGATATTCATTCTGCCAGACTAGTGACCCCTTGACCAAGGCCTCCGTAAGTCTCCTCTGACCATGGATTCCCACATGGCCGACGAGTAGGTTGTTCCATTGAAGTACCCAGAAGCTAGTGTGCATGCATCTCTTCTCTCTTGGCATTCTTGATGACATCTTTCTCTTCTTATCTTGATTCTGGAGTACACCTCTATTGAACATAAGACCAAGTTACTAATAAGTGATTGGACTAAATTGAAAACATGTCATTATGCTGCTGGATTGAACTCTTGAACTATCACCTCAACTATCTTGACATTATTGAACTCTTGTTAAACGGCCATACTTGATTGTGGGTATCTACATTTAAATTACTTGAGATGCTGAATCGGGCACGGCGAGTGTCCAAGGGCTCCAGTCTAGCCGTCTCGATAGAGAGTCGAGAATATACTATTAACTATGGGATATAATGATTACTGGCATTGCATTTGTGCTGGGAGTACTTGCGTGTAAATGCTAGATACATACACCACATTACATGTGTTCATGATATGCATTCCAAGGTTGCATAGATCCTTAGTGCATGTTAATGACTCATGAACTGACTGTCTTGCTCGTGAAGGATACATGCTTGCTTGCTTACTCATGAAATAGCCAATCTTGTTACATGCTATCTTGCTCTTACTCATGAAAATTACCACCTTGCTAGATCATAGTTCACTCTATCTTGAAATCTTGAATACAACCATCTTGCTAGATAGATTGTTACATCTCTTGATCTTACTATCTTGCATGATACATTGTTCATGTGTTATTACCGTTATTTTAATTGCATCGTACATATCATGTTCATACCTTCTAGCTTTAAAATTGTTAAATACTTATATCATTGCTGGAAGATGTAAATCCTACTAGGCGAGTGCGCTCATTACCTACTTTTCAACATTTCAGATGATCAGGAAATTGATGACGTAGAGAACCATGACTATACTGAGGATGAACAAGAGTGAAAAGTCCTCTCAAGCCTTAGAATTGAAGTCTTGTTATCTTAGTGTCATGGTGTTATAGTTTGAGTATGAGAGTACTAGAGTATTGTAGTAGGAGTGAGAATAGTATGTAATTTTTCCTTAATATGAGTCTTAGTCCTATAGTTCATCTTGGAATGGAGTATGTACTAGTTTTCATTATTGAAATGAAATAAAGAGTTGATGTTTATGATAGGCGCAAATTAGTTGTGTTATATGTGATTGCTCTCTAGAGGTTTATTTGCCAACTGTTCACATCTCAATGATCAAATGACTCTTCTGCTGCCATGCTTTGGGACGTGACAGTTTAGTGGTATCAGAGACTAAGAACAAATAAGGATTTTATGTCTATGGTTTAGGGTATACCCAAACAACTTATGTCATGAACGATTCCTATAAGTCACCCAATGAGTTTGGGTAGGGCCAGGGATAAGCTTAATTGATAGGCTCACAACACATGCTAAACAAAATGTCCCACTCCTATCATATACTTCATCAACTAAGATAATGATTGGTTGTTGTTTTCGTGGAACCTTCATTGCAATGGCCTGTAATCAATGGCAAGCAATACATAAAACTATGGCAGGGCTCACACAGGCCCTACAAAATGTAGTGAAGGCCGGGAACCAAGTTGGAGCCAGAAATGGAGCCGATGATTTACACCATAATTTCAGAAGTCTAAATCCTCCACGGTTCTCTAGATCTCCTGACCTGGACGAGGCTGAAATTGGCGAGATGAAATGGAAAGAATTTTCCAAGTGATGTAGTGTACCAAGAAGAAGAAGGTCTTATTGGCGACCTTTCAATTAAATAAGGATGCCAGAGCATGGTGAAAGGCACATCGATCCATCTTCCCAATGTTAATGAGATGGAATGGGAAGAGTTCTTGGAACTATTCCAACAGAAATATTTCTTCGAGCGAGTGCAAGAAAGGAAGGCAGCCAAATTTTCCACACAAAAGCAAAAGGGTATGTTTGTGGCCGAATACAAGGCCCAATTCTCACGTTTGGCTCAATATGCCCCGCACCTAGTAGGTATAGAAAAACTAAAGGCAAATATGTTTATGAATGTGTTGCGGCCCATGTTTATAGAAAAGTTGGGACCACTCAACATCCGTACTTAAATGGAGATGGTCCAATGGGCTCAACTACTAGAGGATACCCTGGCGAAGCTAGAAGAATTCAAAAGGAAAGAAGTAGCAAGGCCAGTTTATGTAAAGACGGAAACACCCCATACTACTGAGGCTGCTCACCCCGGCGGCATCGGTAATAAGAGGACGAATGGAGGAAACGACATTAGCAATAATAAGAAGATCAAGGTGGAAGAGCAACTGATCATGTAGAATTGCAAAGTTTGCCATAAGTCAGAACACCACATGGACGAATGCTGGAAGAAGGCCGGTGCATGCCTACATTGTGGAAGTCATGATCACCGCATTCCCAATTGTCCCATGCTAAAAGACTAGGCTAGGAGAAACCAAGTCATGCCCAAGCGACAAGGACATTTCAATGCTGTGATCTAGGCTGAACTCTTGGAAGGAGGTATGGTGAAAGATGCTAGTTTTGTTAATCCTCTAGACTTGTCTTATGATGTCTTTCTTACTAATATATTCTTAAGTGGGGGAGATGACGAGGGAAAAAATTCAAATAACCTAGTAGTCTTATCAAACCTAATCACGTGAATGAAGATGGAGTGTTGCTAACCGCAAAAGCAGGAAAGAGTTGGAAGGAATTAGATGAATAATATTAATGACCCATAGGTGAAAATAACTGGCATCTATGACACTAAGGCACCATTTGGAACCACTTTTCAAAAAGTGGAAATTGGTAAAATCCGGTTTAGCCTCCTGGGTGACGCATGCGCCCGATTTCTTCTCGTTATTCACATCTTTTTTATGCAGGCGACGAGGCATGTGAATAAAATATTAAAAAATCAGAAAAGTTTTGCAGCCCGCCTTCTTGAGTCCTTCTCTCTCTGTCCATTTCAAAAAATTTTAAAAGCGACTGTGCATCCGCTTTCTCACGCCTGCAGCATTCTCTTAGTCTCTCTCCTCTGAGCAATTTTGCAGTGCTCCAAAGCCGAGGTGGAGGAGACACCGTTTGGATGAAGGGCAAGTCTTATCACAGATTTTTAATTTTAAAAATTTTTCAAACTCTCCCCCAAACGATGCCTAAGGGTACAAGAATGTGGACACGAGCGGGAATTTATTAAAGATCGGATCTTGTACTAAATTGAGAATCCGGTTACCAAGTTCACTTGGAAATTAGAATGAATTTGGGGACCAAATTCTTTTAAGTGGGGGAGGATGTAGCACCCTAAAAATTTCATTAATTAAAATTTTAGAAATAAATAAAAATTTATAATTTAATATTCCCAAAATAATAAAAACGGACGTACCAATGTCATATGTACATAAACACATCGAACAAATCCGTAAAAATCATAGTTTAACTCTAAATAATGCTCCCAAAGGACCCACAAAGAAATTTGTGCAAGGCAAAATCTGATTGGCCCAGTTTAAGGTGTTTTGCGACTTATTATCATAATTAGAGAATAAGTCGGAAACCAATTATCACACGTATAGAAATAATTCTAAAAATGTTATAAAAATTATGGTGGACTCTCACCATCATCCTTCACAACATAGCAAGAAAATTGGGCCAAGACGTGACTCCTGGGCCATCACTAAATTCATGTTAGGAAAATAACCCAAAATTTAGAATTTCTCACTAATGGACCATAAAAGGGTAAATTTTCACCCAATAGACATCTATTGGACTTAAAAATAAGCCCCAATTCATGGTTACCACATAAGGTAGGTTTCCATATGACTCCTATCACGTAATGGGGAGAGAAATCCTCAATTGAAGAAGGATATACTCAAATTCGTGTCTAATAGTTTCCTAATTTAATTAGGCAACTAAAGACCCATCTCCCTTTAAATAATCCCCCTCTCACCCAAGGTACGACCCCTATGGTTTCTAAGGTTGTGCTTGAAGGCTGCGGTGGCTGGAGATCTCAAGGATAAGCTAAAGCAAGAAGCAACTTCGTGTTCATTTCCACCTGCGACCTGCAAACAAGACCCTTCAAGATCGTCAAAGGTTAGTAAAACCTCGACCAAACCCAGCAATCCATATACCTAGAAAGATCTTTGAGTCTAGTTTCTTATGGAACTATTATGCCTAATTCTTATCCAGTAGATCGTTTGAATTAGGCGTTCTTCTCCAACTGGTCAAAACTAGGGCTTTCTGGAGAACGATTCTTATTCAACCAAAAGATAGGTCATCTCCAAGTCAAACTCTAATTAAACTCGTTCATGCTTGCATACATGTGCATAGATCATGTTCTTGTTGTTTTCCTCAATTTCTATTATGTGGGTTTAATGAATTAAATCTAGTATGATCAGAATGTTGTGCTGTCTTGATTAAACCCAGACCTGTCTTACGAGTTTGGTATCTTTTTGTGGAGTCGTTTCAAGACCGAGCACTTAACATAAAACTTGTTCCCACATGAGTATAGTTTCATTTGGCACTAGTTTCCCCAATGTTTGTTGTCTATACAGAGAGTATTAGCTTGTTCATGAGTATTGTGTTAGATTCTTGTAGACAGTCACAATACATCTTGTTACCTAGTCAAACAACTTTTGTTTCTCGATTATTTGTTACTGTACATTGTATATAAAGTACTCTAACTAACAGAGTTGCTTTCATCTGATTTGGATCACTCTAGCATTAGTTTTGATTTTTGAACCCACAGGTATCAAACCTAGTTTGAACCAGACTAGGAAAACACCCCTTTAAAACACCACAACACTAGAAACTTGAAGACTACATGTCGACCTGTCGCCATCAGAAGGTGATAGGAAGGCTGTCGCCTTCATGGATCAGAAGCAGATAGCCTTTGGTCACCTTCATGAAGGTGACATGATGCCTATCTCCTTCAGACCACAGTGAGCTTTTTAGCCCTGTTTTACCCATTTTGCGTCGTTTTTGTGTCTCATCTTCTTCTGTGCAAAGTTAGTTACTGTTATCATGCATTTAACAACCCATATAAAATTTAAAACATGTTCATATGATTTTAATTGATCTTAACTTAATGATCATGCTCTCTACCTACCGATTACTCACTTTTTACCTTGTTATCAAACTTGCCAAAACACATAGTTATTGCTAAAATTGGTCATGCATGATTAGTACTTCATGATTTAGCACTCATGATACTTGCCATAAATAGGGTTTCCATAATCGGTTTCGCACACACGCACTTGAGCGATTCCCAAGCGCAACATGCGCATACACTCTAGCATGATAGGAAAGCCCATTCTTGTCTTGTGGTGAACTCTCCATCGGATATTGCTTTTGCCGGACTAGTACCCCTTGACCAAGGCCTCTGTAAATCTCCTCTAACCATGGATTCCGACATGGCCGACGAGCAGGTTGTACCATTGAAGTACCAAGAAGCTAGTGTGCACGTATCTCTTCTCTCTGGGCATTCTTGACGAGATATTTCTTTTCTAATCCTGATTTGTGAGTGCACCTCTATTGAACATAAGACCAAGTTACTAATAAGTGATCGGGCAAAATCGAAAACATGTTGTTATATTGCTGGATTGAACTCTTGAACTATCACCTCAACTATCTTGGCATTATTGAACTCTTGTTAAACGACCATACTTGATTGTGGGTATCTACAATTAAATTACTTGAGATGCTGGATTGGGCACGGCGAGTGTCCAAGGGCTCCAGTCTAGCCCCCTCGACAGAGAGTCGAGAATATACTGTTAAACATGGGGTATAATGATTACTAGTGTTGCATCCGCACTGGGAGTACTTGAGTGCAAATGCTAGATACATACATCACATTACATGTGTTCATGTTATGCTTTCCAAGGTGGCATAGATCCTTAGTGCATGTTAATGACTCGTGAACTGACTGTCTTGCTCGTGAAAGATACATGCTTGCTTGCTTGCTCATGAAATGGCCAATCTTGTTACATGCTATCTTGCTCTTGCTCGTGAAAATTATAACCTTTCTAGATAATTGTTTACTCTATCTTGAAATCATGAATACAACCGTCTTGCTAGACAGATTGTTACATATCTTGATCTTACTATCTTGCATGATACACTGTTCACGTGTTATTACTGTCATTTTAATTACATCGTACATATCATGTTCATACCTTCTATCTTTTAAACTATTAAATACTTATATCATTGCTGGAAGATGTAAATCCTACTAGGTGAGTGCGCTCATTATCTACTTTAATTTCCAACATTTCAGGTGATCAGGAAATTGATGACGTAGAGAATGAAGACTATACTAGAGATGAACAAGAGTGAAGAGCACTCTCAAGCCTTAGCATTGAAGTCTTATTATCTTAGTGTCATAGTGTTATAGTTTGAGTATGAGAGTACTAGAATATTGTAGTAGGAGTGAGAATAATATGTAATTTTCCCTTTATATCAGTCTTAGTCCTGTAGTTCATCTTGGAATGGAGTATGTACTAGTTCTCATTATTGAGATGAAATAAATAGTTGATGTTTATGATAAGCAAAAATTAGTTGTATTATATGTGATTACTCAGTAGAGGCTTATTTTTCGACTATTCACATCTCAATGATCAAATACCTCTTTTGATGCCATGCTTTGGGACGTGGCATGCAGTCTGCATTAGTTTACTCGAAGATTGACTTGAGGTCAGGTTACTACCAACTGAGGATTAGGGAGTCAAATATCGCTAGATCAGCCTTCCGTACCCGCTACGGCCACTTCGAGTTTGTCGTGATGCCTTTTGGGCTCACTAATGCACCAACAACTTTCATAGAGATGATGCACAGTGTGTTCCGAGAGTACTTGGATAGGTTTCTATTAGTGTTCATGGACGACATCTTGGTATACTCAGTGACAACAGAGGAGCACGTGGTGCAGTTGAGACTTGTGTTGGAGGCACTGAGGAGTCACCACCTTTATGCAAAATTCAGCAAATGTGAATTTTGGCTAGAGGAGGTGTACTTTCTTGGACACATGGTCTCAAGTGCAGGGGTGGCAGTGGATCCTGCCAAGGTTGAGATCGTGTTTTCTTGGAGCCAGTGCACTATAGTAGTAGACGTACGTAGCTTTTCTGGGGTTGGCAGGATACTATAGGAGGTTCGTTCAGGACTTTGCCAGAGTTGCTGAGCCGCTGATGAGGTTGACTAGACGTGAGACCAAGTTTGTGTGGATGACAGAGCGCCAGCAGAGCTTCCAGAAGCTGAAGAGCAGGTTGACTTCAGCCCCGGTCCTTGTTTTGCCACCTGGTAGTGGTGGCTTTTTCGTCTACACTGACGCTTCGAGGACTGGTCTCGGTGCTATTTTGATGCAGCACCGGAGGGTAGTCACTTATGCTTTTAGACAGTTGAAGAAGCATAAGCATAACTATCCGACTCACGACTTGGAGCTTGCAACAGTCGTGTTTGCCTTGAGGTTGTGAAGACATTACTTGTACGGAGAGGTGTTCGAGGTGTTCACGAACCATAGGAGTTTACAGTATGTCTTCACTCAGAGGGATCTGAATTTAAGGCAGCGTAGGTGAGTCGAGTACCTAAAGGACTACGACTTTACTCTTTCCTATCACCTAGAAAAGGCTAATGTCGTAGCTAACGCTTTGAGCAGAAGAGCCCACTTGAGTTCTTTGTTGGTTAGACACTGGAGGTTGTTGGAGGACACTGTTCAGGGAGTGTTCCTTCCGTCGAGACTCAAAGATAGAGCAGTGTTGATCAGTTTGACCGTTCAACTAGCCATGTACCAACAAGTGATAGAAGCTCAGAGTGTAGATTCAGACTTAGTAGAGATATTATAGATGCCAGAGGTGGAGTTGGACGAGGACAGTGAGGTTGGTGCCCAGCTAGCAAGCCCAGAGGGGTGGTGAATGGGATTCTTTAAAATTTGTTATTTAAAACCTGTCCACAAAACATTCACACAACAAGCACTTTGATGATTGTTAGCGTTAGTGAAAAGTAAACAATAAACACAAAGCAAGCAATCACACTACACAGGATTTTATCTTGGTTCGGACCTCCTCTCCACAGGAGTCCTATGTCCAGTCCCTGAGCAACAACTCAGGATTCACTACCCAAAGGTATAGTCCCCCTCAAGGACACTTACACACCCAGCCGCAGCTAGTCTTCTCTTCACAACCCGAAGAGGAATACAACACCCTGGAACCCTCCAGGTCTTCCTTCAACACGAAGGAAAATAAACACCCTGGAACCCCAGGTCTTCCTTCACACGAAGGGAATAAACACAACAAAGTGCACAAGAGATGATACGCCCCTGGACCAAGCTAATAGCACAATGCTTGATCCAAGCGAATACTGAGAGGAAAAAATCTACAACTCAGACTACTCTCAGTACTTGAAGTCTCTCTCAAGGTTTTTACACTACACACAGAGAGCAAGAGCTATGACAGCTATAGAGTAAGGCTTGAGCTCTTTCTATGGTGCTTTCTGATTTTTAATTCTCAAGATGTATCTTCACGTAGGCACCAGTCTTTTATTTATTTCTTCTTTGAAAATGTAGCCGTTGAAGTATCTGTTGTCTCTATGTTCAGACAATGTTAGACTGCATGGCTTTCATTTGCAGTCAACGGTTCTTTGCGTTCCATGCACGTAAGAAGAAAATCCTTCTTGATATCCTACAGCTTCTACTTTATCCAACGTTGTATAGAGTCGTGCTGTCAGACACCTGCACACATTAAATGCTAAAACGTAGACAGCTAAGTTGTGTCTTGTTGTCAGTCAACGTTAGAGTGAGAATACATCAAAATAGAAATTCCATTTTGTCTTTCCAAAAAGATATTACATGCAGAAGCATAAGAATAGAAGATATCTAGACATGCATCGTGCAGAGAAATGTATAGTTATATTTAATACATGGATAAAAGAGAAGTACGCGGGATGACTTTGACTTGTCAAGATATTTGAATAACAAGTCATTGTAGCTCATGAAATCAATATGAACATGACTTATAGAATCGTTGTGTGAATGAGTCGTTGTTCATGTGAATTGTTGCTCATTCATAAACAAATTGTTGTACGCACAAATCGTTATGCATCCATAACCAAATCGTTCTGGATAACAAATTGTTATGAGCAAATTGTTATAACGAATTCATTATAACACTATAAGAAAATTGTTATGAGCAAATCGTTATAACCAAATTGTTATAAGCAAGTCGTTGTGATCAAATCGTTATAATCAAATCGATGTGAGTAGATCGTTGTTTCACTTATCGGGTCGATGTTGTGAGGAAACTGTTGTGGGATGAAATCGTTGTGAAACGAAATCGATGTGAGACAAATTGGTGTGAGATTGAATTCGTTATACTCACTTGTCGAATCGTTATGAGAGCAAATCGTTATGCTCACTTACGAAGTCGTGAGATTGAAATCGTTGTGAGAGCAAATCGTTGTTCTCACTTAGCAAATCGTTGTGAGAGCAAATCATTGTTCTCACTTAGCAAATCATTGTGAAACGAAATCGTTGTGAGAGCGAAATCGATGCGATCACTTAGCGAATCGTTATGAGATCAAAATCGATGTGATCACTTAGCGAATCGTTTTGAGATCGAAATCTATGTGATCACTTAGCGAATCGTTCTGAGATCGAAATCGATGTGATCACTTAGCGAATCGTTCTGAGATCGAAATCGATGCGACCACTTAGCAAATCGTTCTGAGATCGAAATCCATGCGATCACTTAGCGAATCATTCTGAGATCGAAATTGATGTGATCACTTAGCAAATCGTTCTGAGATCGAAATCGATGCGACCACTTAGTCAATCGTTCTGAGATCGAAATCGATGCGATCACTTAGTGAATCGTTCTAAGATTGAAATCGATGCGATCACTTAGCGAATCGTTCTGTGATCGAAATCGATATAAACCCAAAAATGATATGATACTTATGAAATAGTTATTCTTTGTGATGACTTATGAAATCGTTATGCTTCAAAGCGAGTTGATGTGTACTTAGAGAAATTTCATGCTCTGAAAATTAAAAACAACAGTGTAAGGATTTACTTACAAGTCTTTGCATGATTTTGCCTAGTTTATTTCCTGTGACTAAGCTTCATAAAAACTTGTTAGACACTAATTGTTAGGATTTTGTTAATCACCAAAATAGATATATAATTCATGAAATTATATGGGGATGATCTGATCATCAATCTCCCCTTTTTGGTGATGACAAAACATAACAAGAATATAGATGCTTCTAAAAGAAAACCTAAGAAACTTTGTTGGTAAAAATAAAAAGAATTTATTTTTATTTTTATGTATTTCAGAAGTGTGATATTTCTCCCCCTTTTTGTCATTAAGAAAAAGGATAACGCAAGGAGACAAAGACAGGAAGAGAAAAGATGAGTGGTCAAAGAACAGTTTTATTTATCTTGAGGGGTTACAGAGATGTAGAAAGTAGGAGACAAGAGAGAGGCGTGCCGTTACATAATGGGAAAGGCCTAGCATTCCTGCTCCTCAAAATAAGCCTGAAAAGCCCCAGAAGATATAGAGTAAGAGGGTCCCATGTCAGGTAGCATCTTTTGAATATGAAGTCGCCGTTGAGTACACAGAAAAGTGCCATATTCAGCATTGCCAAGTGAAAGTTTATAGGTACTTAATGAACCGAAGCTGGCAAGCCGAAGAAAGTGATCAATCTTCAAGGGATAGTGAATCTGATGTTGCAGGAGATCTTTCTTCATAGCCACAAAGACCTTGTATATTTCAATCCATAAATCATAAGAATTTTGAATATGGTGAAGAGAATTGGAGTCAAGGAACTGTCCAACAGTCAGCAAAGGCTGATTGGATTTGGCCTGAGAGGCATTTAGAGCCTTAAGCTGCTTAGCAGAATAAGGATAAGCCTTTTCCCATTCGGATGGAGAGAGGCGCTCACATTCAGCCAAAATGGGGGCAGACTTGATGTAGCCTCGATGGTACTCTCTGAAAACAAATCTATGAAAGGAAAGAGAGAGGCCCTTTTCAGCTGAAATTCTGGCCAGTACCTGAGCAGCCCTTTCAAAGATCAAGGAGCCTACTGCAGATTCCATGATGAGAGAATGGAGAGGCGGCAAGAAGACAACATCTGGAATCTCCAATTTTGCAAAGTCAACCGTAATAGATTCGGTGTGAGCAACATGGGAGCCAAGAGTAGTAATAGCTTGCCGGAATTGGCCAAGCTGGACTTTAGGAAGATTATTCAGGTAGCAGTAGTTGCAGTACATCTGATATTACTTGATAAGTTTGATTTCTTTTTGAATAAAAGGCCCCCAAGTATCCTTGTGAAAGATTTGGAACCACTCAGAGAGAGACAATGGATGATTCCTGGGTGGAAACCTGCCTGATTTACCTCAAAGGAACTGGCTGTAAAGAGATTTCTGTTCCCAAGCCCACTGCTCTTCAGTCTTGGCTTCAGCCATGGAAAAGATTTTGGTTTCTTCAGATTTAGATAGAGAGGTATAAGGAAGAAAGGTATTCAAGTGATTAGTGATATGGAGAGTGGGAAGATCCAGAATGGTAGCAAAGGTGGTTTTTACAAGAAATTCCCTGTACAGAGGTTTATTTTTAGTGAAAACTATAAGGGAGAACCAAAGAGGTGGATAGTGAGGTTCAGAGGAAACAGGAGGATCGGAAGAAAGTTTCCTCTTCTTATGAGCATGGCTGGAAGAGACATTCCTATGAATATGGGTGCTAACCTTCAGAACAGATCGAAGAATGGCTTCTTCGAATTCATCCTTGATGCCCTAGATCTCAGGGTGTTCAAGTTGAGCACCTTCGGGAATGATGGTTATACATGAAGGAGGAGTAGGAGGGTGAAGGAAGGAACGAGAGGTGACTAGTGGTGGAATGGATGGTCCAGAAGAGGAGGGACCAGAAGAAGAGGCTCCTGCGGATGAGGATGCTTGATGAACCTCAACAGAAGGAGGAGGAAGAGGAGGAGGAGATGTGGAGGTGACTGGAGATGAGGAGGATTGCAAAGGAAATGGTGTTGGAGATGAAATGGTGCGAGGCATGGGTTGTTTGAAGATGGTAGGTGCTAGAGGAGCTATGGAGGAAGATGGTGGTGAAGGAGGTGTTGGAGTTTGAAGAGGAGAAGGAGCATGGGCTTCTGGAGCTACAGCCGGTTCTTCTACTCTTGAAGTCTCAGCCTCGGAAATCACTGGCCCGGTTGGCTCAGAAACATCTTCTGCTGGCCCTGGTGGCCTAGTCTTCACAGCTTCAACACTATCTTGCACTGGAGCAGCTACCTTATCAACAACTGGTGGCCCAGACTGCTCTACATCAACTGACCCTGAAACTGCCACTTCTGCCACAACATTTGGCCTGATGGCCCTGCTAGATCTTTAGAAACAACTTCTTCATGATGCCCAGACTGCTGAGGTACTGATGGAGTGGGAGCAGGAGGAACCTGAGCTCGCACAAGATTTGTCAACTATGAAATGGATGACTTCATACTGCTAAATTCATCCCTTATCTATCTTAAAACATCTTTGTTAATTCTCAGTTCTTCCTTTACACTGTGGAGCTCGACACCCAAAGCTCCAACTGAATTAGCTGACTGGCTCTGGCTTATGAATATTGATGCGATATCAGATTGCACAGAGTAGAAAATTTTCCCTTGTTCATCCATTCTAGCAACTAAGGGCTTCAGATTGACCTTCAATTTCTTCTTCCTCTGCCTCTGATAAGGCCTCCTGGTCAAGAGGGGAATCCTAGAAGCTGCTTCTTTCCCTTTGCTACTTGCCCTTGCAATGGGCTCCACATTTTCATCAATATCTTCTTCACCTGAGGCACTTTCCACAATGCCTTCTCTGAACTGATCATCAATGGGAACACTAGCAGTGTGCTCCCCCTGGATTGGTGCTTCCTTTTCAACATATTGCTCCCCCTGAATAGGAGCATCATCCATAGGAATGTCTGCAATGTGGCCTGATGCCACAACCTCTAGAACATTTTCTTCTTCTTGCTCCCTCTGAATAGGAGCATCCTCCATGACAGCTTCTTGAATGTGGCCAGATGCCACAACATCTGCTACTGGTTCACTGGACTGATCACGCTCCCCCTAAGTGCTTGGAATGGATTCCAGCACACTTCTAAGAATAGATGCCACAATTGAGGTGGGGTTGATAGCCTCTGAAGCTCGCTCAACTGGCTCAATATTCTCTTGAGGAATATCCTCTATCTGGCTTCCAATGATCACTAATTCTTCTGCTCTGACCTCTGCTTTTGTTGCTTGTTCCACTGCAATTTCTGAACTGATAACTTCTTGATGTTGCTCTTGAACTTATGGTCCTGCTAGTACTTCTGCTGCTACTGTTGCTTCTCCTACCTCTTCTTGGACTTCTTGGGCTTTGCCAATAATGGCTTCACCATCAGCCACTGAGGTCTTGGTCCACACACCATTAACCAGTGAGAATCCACTCTTCTTCAAGTTTCTGCTGCGAATAGCCTGTCGCATCTTTTCTGACACTACTCCAGACAAACTAATGCCAAAATGTTGAAATACCTTGGTGAGCAGATGTGCATATGGTAGGGACACATTTAGCTTGCTCTTCTTGTCCCAAACCTGAGCGGATGCAAACTTCATCCTTTCTATTATAACCTCAACCATGTTTATGCTCTGGTTCTGGATAGCCCAGAACATCATATCAGAGTCCGCCTTAGTACAAGTCAAGTAGGTGGCACTCCTAGGGACCAGAATCTGGCACACAATGAAATGCAGAATCCGGTTGAATGCATTCAGCTGGTTGATGTCTATCTTCCCATCCTTCAATCTGAACTCGGGTCCAACAATCCATAGACCCTTCGCCTGGATGTTGACAGTGTGAAGTCCACTGTGACCGGTGGTGCAAACTCCAAATAGGGACTCCAATAACTCATATGAAATCCTAATCTGGGTTTCTTTGATAGTGGATGTCAAGGACTCATCCTCCTCAGTCTTCAAACAAACGTAAAATGCCTTCACTAGGTCTGGATAACTCACCTCTGACAAAGTTTCCATCTTCGTCCATTTCATCATCTCCATTGCTGCAATGATGCTATGCATTCCATGCTTTTCCAGGTCCGCTACATCCACTGCCTTGTTCCCGCACAACTTGGTCTTCACTGATGTAAATCTCTCCTACTGTTCTGCGGTGAGAAACGCAGCTCCATAGCCCCCGACGCTGTCGGAAACTCCAGAAACGACCATGGTTCTGAACTGGAAGTGATTCTGGATGGTCGTGAAGAGGATTGGAGCAAAAGCCCCAAGGATATTTTTCGCGGGAAGGGATAAAAGATTTGAAATCACAAAGAATCGATGCTGGGGACGATAGGGTTTTCGTTCTAGCAAGACGAAAGAGATGAGAGCGGGAGGTGAATCGTTCCAACACAGATTCGGGATATGTAAGATAAAGATAAGGTGACTTTTAAGATGTTTGATGCCATAAAGGCAGAAAACGACAAGCAAAATGATTTCGAGACGAATGAATGCTTTAAAATAAACGAACTGTCTCAGAAAAATAATAGACAAG
This sequence comes from Colocasia esculenta, assembly GCA_014218235.1. Lineage (NCBI taxonomy): Eukaryota > Viridiplantae > Streptophyta > Magnoliopsida > Alismatales > Araceae > Colocasia > Colocasia esculenta. Next base: position 21,432,747 of record CM024756.1, on the reverse strand, counting down.
CAATATTTTAAGGAAATATTGCTTAACTACAAGGGAGAGAATATTTGATTATTCTGAAATAATTGATATTTCAGTTTTATACAGATAAATCTTTCACAATTTACACATGCCTAGTTCCCTTCTAAGAGAAGTAAATCTCTCTTCAGGTAAGGCTTTTGTGAAGATATCTGCTAACTGATTTTACGTATCAATAAAAGAAATATTTATGTTACCATTGGCTACATGATCACGAATAAAATGATACCTAACCTCTATATGCTTTGTCCTTGAGTGCTGAACTAGATTCTTGGTGAGATTTATTGCATTGGTGTTGTCGCACAACAATGGAATTGTCTTCATATGTAGTCCATAATCCTCAAGTTTGTTTGATCCATAATAGTTGTGCACAACAGCTTCTAGCAGCCACATGTTCAGCTTCAACTGTAGACAGTGCTACTGAATTTTGCTTCTTTGAGACCACGAAATCAGACATCCTGCAAGAAATTGACAACATCCACTGGTGCTTTTTGATCTACCTTGCATCCAGCATAGTGAGCATCAGAATATCCTACTAAATTAATTTCACATGAATTTGGGTACCATAATCCTAGATCATGAGTTTTGGCTAAGTATCTAAAGATTCTTTTAACACAAATTAAATGTGTCTCTTTGGGATCAGCCTGGTACCTAGCACACATGCATACACTAAATATATATCAGGTCTACTGGCGGTTAGATAGAGTAGTGAACCTATCATATCTCTGTAGACTTTTTAATCTACCTTCATACCATCTTTGTCACTGTCTAGCCTTGTTGATGTGCTCATGGGTGTTGACAGTGGCTTGGCGTTTTCAAATCCAATGTCTTTAGTAATTCTTTGGTGTACTTGGCTTGACAGATGTGAGATCCTTCCTTTCCTTGTTTGATTTGCAATCCGATGAAGTAGTTGAGCTCCCCCATCATGGTCATTTCAAATTCTCCCTGCATAAGCTTTTCAAAATACTTGCAAAGAGATTCATCAGTAGGCCAAATATTATATCATCAACATATATTTGAACAAGTAACATTTTTAAGTTTAGACTTAATGAATAATGTGCTATCTACTTTTCCTATAATGAAACCATGATTTAACAAAAAGAACTAAGCCTTTCATACCAACTCTAGGTGCTTGCTTTAATCGATACAAGGCTTTATGCAACTTAAAAACATGATTTGGAAAATCCATGTCATCAAAACCGGGCGGTTGTTCTACATATACCCCTTCCTTTATAAAACCATTCAGAAAAGCAGATTTTACATCCATTTAAAAGAGTTTAAGTTTAATGCAGAAGCATATGCAAGTAAAATCCTAATTGCCTCAAGTCTAGCCACTGGTGCATAGGTTTCATCGAAATCTATGTCTTCCTCTTAGGAATAGCCTTGAGCTACCAATCTGGCCTTGTTTCTTATGATCACACTAGCTTCATCCAATTTGTTCATGAACACCCATTTGGTGGCAATCATAGGATGATCTGATGGTCTCGGAACAAGGGACCATACTTGGTTTCTCTTGAATTGATTTAGTTCATCTTGCATGGCTAATATCCAAGATTCCTCAGTCAGTGCTTCATTGACCATCTTAGGCTCTATTTGAGATACAAAAGCTAAATAATCACATGGAATTACATTACCTCTTGTTCTTATCCCAATAGATGGATCTCCAATTATGTTGTACAATGGGTGATCCTTCTTATACCTCCATTCCTTTGGAAGATTATCGTGTGATGTATCCTTTTGTTGTAGATCTTCCAACGGTGGATCTTTCTTATCCTCAATAGATGTGTTCTTTAGCTTTTTGGACAGTTCATCTGTATCATCAATATCACTATCTACTTCCTTTCTCAAGGAAGGGTTAGTCTCATCAAAAATAACATGTACAGTCTGTTCAATTAATAAACTACGTTTATTGAATACTCTATACCCTTTGGTTTAGAAGCATACCCCATGAAAATACCTTCATCTGATTTGGAATCTAACTTACCAATATCTCTTTTTCTGTTGTTATGGATGAGCATGGACATCCATAGATTCTGAAATGACTGATTTTCGGCTTCTTCTGCTTGTATAATTCATATGAAGTCTTCTTCAGGATTTGTATGATCATTACTCGGTTGATTATGTAACAAGCTGTGTTGATGGCTTCAGCCCAAAAGTACCTTGGAAAATCATATTCTGATAGCATTATCCTTGCCATATCCAATAGGGTTCTATTCTTTCTTTCAGCAACTCCATTTTGCTGTGGTGTCCTTGGTGCTGAGAAGTTGTGTTCTATTCCTTGGCTATCACAGAATTTTGCAAAGCCCTCATTCTGAAATTCTCCTCCATGATCTGATTGGATACTAATGATACTATACTTCTTATCCTTTTGAACTTTCTTGCTGAAACTAACAAAACTCTCAAAAGTATCATCCTTGTGTTCTAGGAAAGAAACCCATGTAAACCTGGAGTAGTCATTTACTATAACAAATCCGAAGTTCTTTCCCTCGAGACTTGTGGTCTTCATTGGCACAAATAAATCCATATGTAGAAGTTCTAAGTGTTTAGAGGTTGTTACCATAGTCTTTGACTTGAAGGATGACTTGGTGTGCTTACGTTTTGCACACGGTCCACAGACACCAATCATTTTTGTACTTACTTTGGGTAGGCCTTCCACCAAGCTTCTCTTGATCAACTTTCTCATGCCATCCAAGTTGCAGTGGCCCAGTCTTCGGTGCCAGAGATCTGTTGATTGCTCTTTATTTACCGCCAGACATATGTCCAGATCCTTTAGTTCTTCCAAATAAAGTACATACAGGTTCTTTTCTCTGTTAGCTTCAAAAATGACTGCACCATCCTTTATATTACTGCACTTTGACTCTTGAAATCTGATCTTATCTCCTTTATCCCACAGTTGGCTGATACTAATAAGGTTGTGCTTTAGTCCTTTGACGCATAGCACATCTTCGATACCGGTTTTGTCTTTACTGCCTACTGATCCACTGCCTATCACAGTCCCTTTTCCATTGTCTCCATACGTGACTGTTCCTTCTTCAGCTTCAAGATGTGAGAATAACTTTCTGTTCCCTGACATGTGCCTTGAGCATCCACTATCCAAGTACCATTTGGATGCTCGAAGGTTTCCCTGCATTAAAAACATTAAGCTTTAGGTACCCAAGTTCTTTTGGATCCTGGTTGGTTAGTATCATCAATTTTTCTTTTAATTATCCATATTTTATGTTTAGTTGGACATGATATTTTAATGTGTCCTAACTTATTGCAATGGCTACAGCAAGACATTTAGTTATCTTTTCAGTTGGAATATATTTAAAATTTGATTTATATGTTGTGTCTTGTTCAGGTACAAATTTAGGAGTTGGATATGTTTTAGGATATACTACTGTTTCCTCATTATCGGGAGGAGTATAACCTAATCCATGTTTCTTTTTACCTGACCATCTAGCACCTCTTAATATTAATGTTATTTTGCCATTAGTAAATTTTTCTAGTGTATCATGTTCAATTACTCATTACTTGTTCCCATCATCATCATGAACATGACCTTACACATGCTTACTTATTGAAACTCTCATTGGCCATTATTAATGACTGTGGGTATCTACATTTTAAAATTTACATGAGATGCTGACAGGGCACAGTGTGTGTCCAAGGGCTCCAATCTAGCCTCAATGACGGCGAGTCATAGATATACTGTTAACCATGGGGTATAATGATTACTGGCGTTGCATCTACGCTGGGAATCTTGCTTGCTTGTTGAATGATAGATACAATAACCACATACACGTGTCCTAGTGTACATTCTTGATGGATCTTTTCTCGGTGTACATTAGTGTCTATGTGCCTGATTAGTGTTACTTGATCGTGCTCGTACAATCTTGCTTGCTTGCTTGCGTGATATGGCCATCCTGCATTTATTGTAATTAGTGATATCTTGCATTCTTGACATCAAGGGAAATCTTGTGTGCTTGTACACAGTGATCTATTGCTAGTTCTATCTTGTCATCTTGTTTACAAATCTGGTTCTATCATAATCTCTCTCTAGCCTGTTTTATATATCATGTTTTTACGAGTTTTATTCGTACTTGCATATCATTCATCGTACTTGCCTAGTTCTAAAATGTTAATCACTTATATCATTGCCCGCACATTGAGATATAAATCCTACTGGGCTAGTTTGCTCATCCCCTACTTTTACCCAATCTAGGTGACTATGAAGTTTAAGAGGAAGAGCAAGTCGAGGATGGGAATGCGTCTGAGTGAAGAGCGTTCCAAGCATGAGTCTATTTATAGTAGTTTGCTTTGAGTGTTAGATTCATGTAGTAGGAAGTGAGGAATAAATGTACTTTCCTTTTTATTGAGTCTTAGTCCTGTACTAGTAACCATTTGAATACAATGAGTTGAGATTGAATAAAAGATTAGTTGAGTTCAATATTTGGGCCCTATGATGATGTATGTTGTTATACATTTAATGCGTGCTAGCTAGAGGCTTATTTGCCGACTGTCCACGTCTTGAGATATCAACTCAATTCTTCGAACTAATATCCGCTGCGTAATTCTCGGGACGTGACAGTTTAAGTGGTATCAGAGCCTAGGAATATCAAATAGGATATATGTCTCAGGATCAAGAGATACCTATGGAACCTAGGTCATGGAAATTAAATATAGTACCTGGTGAGAATGGGTAGAGACTGGGAATATGTCAGAAAGAATTAAACACTCCTACCCATTGACTCTTATAATGTATCCAGAGACAATAATTATTTCCATCATTTTCTCAGGAACCCTCATAACACTCTCACTCAACTGCAATGGCTCGCAACCAATGGCAAGCTATGCAAGACACTGTGGCTGGACTTACTCAGGCCCTGCAAAATGTAGTTCAGGCTGGAAATCAGGCTGCAGCTGCAAGGAATGGAGCCGGTGATCTGCACTGGAATTTTAGGAGTTTGAACCCTCCTTGTTTCTCTGGGTCCCCTGACCCAGATGAGGCAGAGAATTGGCAAGAGGAAATAGAAAGGATTTTCCAGGTGATGCAATGCACTAATAGGGAGAAGGTGGTGCTGGCTACTTTCCAATTTACTAAAGATGCTCGAGCATGGTGGAAGGCCACCTCGGCCCACCTGCCAAATGTAGCTAAATTAGAGTGGGCCGGATTCCTGGAGATATTCCAAGGAAAATATTTCTCTGAGAGAGTCAAGGAGAAGAAGGCAGCGGAGTTTGCCGCACTTAAACAGAAAGGAATGACCGTGGCTGAGTATGAGGCTCAGTTCGCGCGTCTTGTTGTGTATGCCCCACACCTGGTGGGAACTGAAAGGCTAAAGGCTAACCGTTTCATGAATGGGCTCAGACCCATATTCATTGAAAGGCTCGGACCACACAATATTCAAACTTACACTGAGATGGTCCAGAGAGCTCAGCTGGTAGAAGACACCATGGCCAAGGTAGAGGGCATGAGGGGCAAGGACAACTCCAAGCCGGTTTTTGTCAAGAAGGGAGCGCCCAATATTGCTCCAACTTTTCGTAACAACAACGTCAACAACAACAACAAGAGGCCGAATGCCGGGAGAGATGTTGCTGGAGACAAGAGAGTTAAGGTGGAAGGTAGGCAGTTGGCTGAGAACTGCAAATTCTGCGATAAACTAGGACACCAAGCTGAGGAATGCTGGAAGAAGCTCGGAGCATGCTTGAGATGTGGTGGTCGTGACCACCGTATTCCTGACTGTCCAATGATGAAGGACCAACCAGGTAGAGTCCAGAATGCACCACGGCGTCTGGGATGCCTCAATGCTGTCATAGAAGCTAACCTACCCGAGGAAGGGGGTATGGTGGAAGGTACCATTTCCATACACTCTCAACCTGCTTTTGTGCTTATTGATACTGGAGCTGCATATTCATTTATTTCCACCACATTTGCCGCAACTCTACCTGTCAAACCTGTACCCTTGAAATCCAAGATTTCTATAGCCTCTCCACTAGGCTCAGAATCTGAACTCACTCACTACTTGCCAAAATGTGAAACTATAATTGGAGGACACAATCTCCCTGCCGACCTCATCTGTTTAGACATGAAGGGTTATGATGCCATTTTGGGTGTCGATTGGCTAATTGAATATGATGCAGATGTAAACTGTCGCCATAGGAGGGTCACTTTTAAAAGACCAAACCTCCCAACTCTATCACTACTTGGCGCCCGTTATCACAAACACCCTATCTTGATATCCTCCCTAAAGGTTTCTAAGCTGATCAACCAGGGTTGTGATGCTTTCCTAGTTTCCGTCTTAGAAACTGAAAAGAAGAAACCAACCCTAGAAGACATTCCAATAGCCAGAGACTATCCTGATGTATTTCTAGAGGAATTACCTGGTATACCACCTGAGCGGGAGGTAAACTTCACCATTGAGTTACTCCCTGGGGCAGCCCCTGTTTCAAAGGCCCCGTATCGCATGTCCCCTATTGAATTGCAAGAGTTGAAGAGACAGATCCAAGAACTGCTAGATCAGGTTTTATCAGGCCTAGCACATCCCCGTGGGGAGCGCCAGTGCTATTTGTCAGGAAGAAGGACAGGACAATGAGGCTCTGCATTGATTACCGTCAGTTGAACCAGTTGACAATAAAGAATAAGTATCCACTGCCCCGCATCGACGAGCTGTTTGACCAGATCTCCGGTGCACAATATTTCTCCAAGATAGATCTAAGATCAGGCTACCATCAACTAAGAATAAAGGAGGAGGATATTCACAAGTCTGCATTCCGGAGTAGATATGGTCACTAAGAGTTCGTAGTTATGCCGTTTGGTTTAACAAATGCTCCAGCGGCTTTCATGCAACTTATGAATAATATTTATATGCCATACCTGGACCAGTTTATAGTAGTGTTCATTGATGATATCCTTATTTACTCCAAATCCAAAGAAGAACACGAAGAACACTTGAAGGTGGCTCTGCAAGTGCTTAGAGACAATCAACTCTATGCCAAACTTAGTAAGTGTGAATTCTGGATGGAAGAAGTGTCTTTCCTCGGCCACATCATATCCAAGGAGGGAATCTCTGTAGATCCATCTAAGGTGGAGGCGGTAAAGAGCTGGTCAAGGCCGACAACTGTGTCAGAGATTAGAAGCTTTCTGGGTTTAGCCGGTTATTATCGTCGCTTCATTAGGATTCTCAAAGATAGATGTACCATTGACCAGGCTTACCAGGAAGGAGAATCCATTTGCATGGACTGATGAATGTGAAGAAAGTTTCAGGGCATTGAAAGAGCACCTTACCTCAACACCCGTACTAACACTGCCAGTTGCTGGGGGTAGTTTTGAAATATACACCAATGCATCCGGGATCGGCCTTGGCTATGTGCTGATGCAAAATGGGAAAGTTATATGCTACGCGTCCAGACAATTGAAGAAGCACGAGGACAATTATCCTGTACATGATCTGGAGCTAGCTGTGGTAGTCTTCGCCTTGAAGATATGGCGTCATTATCTATATGGTGAGAAATTCATTGTGTTTTCTGACCATAAAAGCTTAAAAAATCTGTTTTCTCAGCAGAACTTAAATATGAGACAGCGGAAGTGGTTGGAGTATCTCAAGGACTTCGACTTTACGATCCAATATCATCCAGGAAAAGCAAATGCTGTGGCAGATGCTCTAAGTAGAAAGCCAATGATCACATTGTCAAGTTTAATAGTAGATGAATGGAAGTTATTAGAAGATTTCGCCAAGTTAATTATTGATGCTGACATCAAAGAGAAGGGATGCTTTGTTGCTAGTGTTAGAGCACAACCCATACTATTGGAGGACATCACAACACTCCAAGACAATGACCCTGTACTTGTGGAGATTAAGGCTAATCTAGACCAGAGGCCGGATTTCTCATTAACTAAAGATGGAAGGTTATTGTTCCGGGATCGAGACTGTGTACCCGACCACGCGGAGACAAAGAAAATGATTATGGATGAGGCTCACAAGACCAGATATACTATTCATCCTGGAACTACCAAAATGTACCAAGATTTGAAAAGAAGCTTTTGGTGGCCTAATATGAAGAGAGAGGTGGCGGAATATGTCGCCCGATGCTTAACATGTCAAAGGGTCAAGGCGGAACACTTGCGACCCGCAGGTAAACTCAAACCCCTAGAAATCCCGACATAGAAATGGGAAGGTATAGGGATGGACTTCATTTTCGGACTACCCAGATCTAGAGGTGGGTTCGATGGTATTTGGGTTATTGTCGACCGCTTAACTAAGTCGGCTCACTTCTTGCCGGTGAAGAATAAGTGGTCAGTAGATGTTCTGGCTGCATTGTATGTGAAGGAAATAGTCCGATTACATGGAGTACAGGTGTCTATCGTGTCTGATAGAGACCTTAGGTTTACATCCCACTTTTGGAAAGGACTGCATTACTCCTTGGGATCTAAACTAAACTTTAGCACGGCTTTCCATCCACAGACAGATGGTTAGACAGAGAGAACTAACCAGGTGATTGAAGATATGCTTAGAGCATGTGTCCTAGATTTTGGAGGTAGCTGGCATGAACACTTACCTCTTGTGGAGTTTGCCTACAATAATAGCTATCAAGCTAGCATTTAGATGGCACCGTTTAAAGCACTTTATGGCAGAAGTTGCCGATATCCAATATGCTGGTATGAAGTTGGCGAAAAACAAATGTTAGGACCAGAGATGATAAGGGAAACAACTGAGAAGGTAAAGCTTATTAAAGAAAGAATGGCAGTGGCGCAGCAAAGACAAAAGTCATATGCAGATAATAGAAGAAGAGACCTGGAATTTCAGGTGGGTGAACATGTATTCTTGATAGTGTCTCCAGGCCGTGGGATCCGACGATTTGGCATTAAAGGAAAGTTGTCACCAACGTTTGTCGGGCCTTTCAGAATCCTCGAGAGAGTCGGTGAGGTGGCATATCGTCTCGCTTTACCACCACAAATGGATGGAATACACAATGTGTTCCACATGTCCATGTTGAAAAAGTATGTACGAGATCCATGGCACGTCATAGAATATGAGCTTCTGGAATTCAACAAAGACGGAACATATCAAGAGAAGCCAATTAAGATCGTGGACCGGGAACTGGCCAACTAAGGAACAAGGTTATTCCACTAGTAAGGGTTAGATGGAATCAACGCATGGATGAGGACGAGACGTGGGAAACCGAGGAAGCAATGCGCAAAAGATACCCAGAGCTATTCACAAGTAAGTACACCTCACTTGCACAATAGTTTTCTATACATGAATTTGGGGACCAAATTCTCTTAAGTGGGGGAGGGTGTAGCACCCTGGAAATTTTAACTATATAAAAAATTCAATAAATGGAAATAAATAATTTCCATAATATCAAGGTGCTTAAAACATACGTATCATTATCGTATGTGCTAATCACATAGGAAAAATTCATGAAAATGGGAAATCACCCCACACATTATCCTTAAGGGTTCCACGAAAGAATTTGTACAACAAAAAATCCGATTAACCAAGTGATCATCACAGGTGACCAATTATCCGAATTAGGAAACAAGTCGAAAAACCGTTAACACGGAAATACGATGCAACCAAAAATTTAATAAAAGTGTTGGAGAGACTTCCAACATTATATTTAATGTCCCAATATCATAATTGGGCCAATGGATCACATATGACCCAAAAATCAAATAAAGCTAGAAAATGCATGGAAATTCGTAACCATAAATAAGCTAAAATTAAAAAGGGGTAATTAGGGTTTAATTGGGATGCAATCATGCACTTTTAGCAATTCAAATTCGTGCTTATCCACCTATGGGGGTTTCTTGATGGCCAAGACTCTCTAATGGAGGAAGAAATCATCAAAAATAGGAAACCAACATGCCAATCCCGCAACCCTTCTTTCCTAGTTACAATAGGACTCCTAAAACACCATGGTTACTTAAATACTCTTCACCCAAACCCTAGGGACAAATTTAGAACTTGTTGGGGTCGTGTGGAGGAGCTCTTGGTGGCTGGAGAGTAGGAGATCAAGCATACCAAGCTCATCTTCTTCCCCCGTTCATCTACTACGACCTGCACAAACCACCTTCTTGAAGCCGATCAAAGGTAGGCCAAACCTAAATCCCATCGTGCAAGGCTTATACCCATGGAAAGAGGGTCGAGTCTACTTCCTAACCCAAGTGGAATGCCCAAATTCCATGCAGTAAACACGGAGTATTAAGCGTTCTTAAAACAGTGGTCTGAACACGGGTGTTTTGAAGAACGAGACTTCATCAACCCAAAAGGTAGGTTTTCTCGGGCCAAATATTAATATCTCCTATACCAAATGTGTAGAGAATCAAGTTAGCTTTCATTGCCCTCTGGTTTCATCGAATGTCATTGAGTATATTTTGAATTATAAGCGTTTTACCAAAGTCGTGCACTGTTAGGGCTTTTCCCATTCTTTATTTGTTGCATGTGATTCAAGACCGAATTAGAGTAAACTCATGACATGAAAGTTATTCTACTAGTTGTCCTCGTCAGGTTTAATGTTGAATGTTTTGTCTAAATCTCATTAGTTAGAGAGTTATAAGCATGGTAATAGGATTGTTGCACGAAACTACGGTTTCAGGTTACACTTGGTCTGATGTTGTGTTCGACTCGATCAAAGCCTATCGGAACCATCCTTATTTTCTAATTCTGATTTACTGGAAGTACACTCGTATGTCTAGGTTGCTTTAAAACTAGTTTCGTTATTTTTCATACACTGTACAATTTGTTCTCTATTTCGGAAGCACCCAGTGTCAATGTATGGAAGTTCTGGACCGCAATCCAAGAACATGTCCTTGCTCTGTCAGAGTCGGGCACAGAGCCTGTGAACGCGACGGCCCGATAGGCCGCGCTCAGAGGTCTCGTAGCGACAGTTGCACCGTCGCTATCTGATCGTGATGAGTCACTCCGTCGCGATCGTGCTGTCTGATCTGACCGCCCAGTTGCGATCATCACATCACTCTGTCGCCTTCTAGTCCCGACCCGTCGCGACCCTTGCTATGGCCTGTCGCGACCTGACCTGGGCCTGACAGCCCCATGTCGCCTTCCCTATATAGACCTGTCACGACCTAACCCGGGCCTGACAACACCCTGTCGCCTTCCTCATATGCACCTGTCGCGACCTGACCCCGGGCCTGACAGCCCTGTCGCTATCCTTATATGCCCCTGTCGCGATCTCAGGATTTTTACCTGAAACCACGTGTTTTCTTGCAAATTTTACCGCATATACCCGAGGTCTGTTTAAACGTGATATTTACTGTGTAAGTTGCAGGTCTTGGGTCTGATCATTACATGATTGTTATTTAAGGGCTTAAATTGATTAACCCATTTAAAAGCTTTAATTACATGAATGTTATTCTAAGTGCTCCTTAAATGTTATGATCCATTCGTGCTACTTATGATTAATCTGCCTACTGTTCTACCATGTTTAAATGATAAGGGTTATCATAAAATCTTGCAAACCATGATTAGTTAAAGTGCATAGTTTTATTCCATGTTATATTGTCAAGGGATTCCTGCGACTTTGAGACCGATGGTTTGTGAATTGAGACACGCATACCGCACTACACACTAGCACCATTAGGTAGCCCCTTTTTTGGGAAATTGGAAACTCTCTACCGGTCATTCCGAATCGGTAGACTAGCGACCTTTTCACCAGGGCCTCCGTAAATCTCCTCTGACCATGGATTTCCACATGGCCGACGAGTTGGTTGTACCATTGAAGTTTCCTAAAGATAGCGTGCACTTCCTTTCTCTTCTTGTTCTCGTGAGTGTGATTGACAATCTAGACTAAAGCCATTAATGAAAAGATTTAACCAAAGTACAAATCGTACCGTTATGCTGCCGAATTTATCACTTGACCATTGTCATCATGAAATCATGTTCAATTACTCATTACTTGTTCCCATCATCATCATGTACATGACCTTACACATGCTTACCTATTGAAACTCTCATTGGCCATTATTAATGACTGTGGGTATCTACATTTTAAAATTTACATGAGATGCTGACAGGGCACAGCGTGTGTCCAAGGGCTCCAATCTAGCCCCAATGACGGCAAGTCATAGATATACTGTTAACCATGGGGTATATGATTACTGGCATTGCATCTGCACTGGGAGTCTTGCTTGCTTGTTGAATGATAGATACAATAACCACATACATGTGTCCTAGTGTACATTCTTGATGGATCTTTTCTCGGTGTACATTAGTGTCTATGTGCCTGATTAGTGTTACTTGATCGTGCTCGTACAATCTTGCTTGCTTGCTTGCGTGATATGGCCATCCTGCATTTATTGCAATTAGTGATATCTTGCGTTCTTGACATTAAGGCAAATCTTGCGTGCTTGTACACAGTGATCTATTGCTAGTTCTATCTTGTCATCTTGTTCACAAATCTGGTTCTATCATAATCTCTCTCTAGCTTGTTTTATATATCATGTTTTTACGAGTTTTATTCGTACTTGCATATCATTTATCGTACTTGCCTAGTTCTAAAATGTTAATCATTTATATCATTGCCCGCACATTGAGATATAAATCCTACTGGGCTAGTTTGCTCATCCCCTACTTTTACCCAATCTAGGTGACTATGAAGTTCAAGAGGAAGAGCAAGTCGAGGATGGGAATGCGTCCGAGTGAAGAGCATTCCAAGCATGAGTCTATTTATAGTAGTTTGCTTTGAGTGTTAGATTCATGTAGTAGGAAGTGAGGAATAAATGTACTTTCCTTTTTATTGAGTCTTAGTCTTGTACTAGTAACCATTTGAATACAATGAGTTAAGATTGAATAAAAGATTAGTTGAGTTCAATATTGGACCCTATGATGATGTATGTTGTTATACATTTAATGCGTGCTAGCTAGAGGCTTATTTGCTGACTGTCCACGTCTCGAGATATCGACTCGAATTCTTCGAACTAATATCCGCTGCGTAATTCTCAGGACGTGACAATAGATATATAATTCATGAAATTATATGGGGATGATCTGATCATCAGAGGTCAGGTTCAGAGGCAGACTATACTTTATAACAGACGTCAGGCAAGAGCTGTTAGCTGATGCATGCTAGTTGAGGTACTCTATTCCTCCTGGCTCCACCAAGATGTACCACAACTTGAGGGGACTCTTTTAGTGGCCCAGGATGAAGAGAGATGTAGCTGAGGTTGTTGCTCTCTACCTTACCTATCAGCAGGTGAAGGCGGAGCACCAGCGTCCGGGTGGTGAGCTTCAGTCGTTACCCATTCCTGTCTGGAAGTAGGAACACATCACCATGGACTTTGTTGTCAGTTTACCTGTACCTCGGAGGGTCACGATAGTGTATGGGTGATCATCAATAGTCTGACAAAGACAGCGCGTTTCTTACCAGTCAGATCAGCTTGGTCAGTGGACAAACTTGCTAGATTGTTCGAGGATAGAGTGGTTCCGTTGCACGGGACCCCGGTCTCTATTGTCTCAGATGGAGATCAACGATTTTCTTTGCACTTCTGGCACAACTTTCAGAGAGCATTGGGCATAGAGTTGAGGCTGAGTTACCACCCACAAATAGATGGTCAGTCAAAGAGAACCATACAGACCCTTGAGGACATGTTGAGAGCGTGCTGCTTGGACTAGGGTGGCATGTGGGAGTCTCACCTTTCCATGGTGGAGTTCTCTTATAATAATAGCTTTCACTCCGGCATTGAGATGGTACCCTAAGAGGCTCTATATGGCAGACTGTGTCAAACGACTTTGCATTTGCACGAGGTTGGTGAGAGGTAGTTGCTAGGACTAGAGCTTGTACAGCAGTTCACAGATGTAGTGAGACTAATCTAGCAAAGACTGCAGACAGCACATAGCAGATAGATGAGTTATGCAGATGTTCACCGGAGGTCACTACAATTTGAGGTAGGTGACAGTGTGTTCCAACAGATCTCGACAACCAAGGGTGTTCTCAGATTCTGGAATAGGGGCAAGCTTAGCTCGAGGTTCGTTGGTCCCTTTCCTGACCTAAAGCGGGTTGGCGAGGTCGCGTACAGATTGGATTTTTGGCCTGAGTTAGTAGGAGTTCACGACGTCGTCCCTGTCTCACAATTGACTAAGTATATGCCAAATCCATCACAAGTACTTGACTACTCACAGTTAGAGGTTGCTCCAGACCTGTCAGTGCCAGAGTACTCGGTCAGTGTGGAGGACCATAGATTTCAGCAGTTGCGCAGAAGGCAGATCCCGCTCATCAAGATCGCCTGGTAGTGGTGGCTTTCTCCTCTACACTGATGCTTCGTCGTGACATTCACCTTCTAACACTTTTGATCGCTGCATGCCTGTTTTGTCGTCTTACTATCGGGATAGTTGAGACATGTGTCAGGGTGCATGCAACCTGAAGGCGACATGCCATCTGTCGCATTCAGGATGGTAGGCATGCAAGGACGACACGTGTCATGTCCAACTGTTGGGTATGACCAAGACATTGGGGTCGTGACAAGATGGTTGTCATGTTCATTAGGGAACTCGACCATCGGGTTGTCACGTTCTGAGATCCGAGGCCTATTAATGCAAGGCCAGCATATCTCTCTTCCCTTTTATTCTTTCTTCTTCCTCTCCTCTCCCCTTCCTCTCTTATGTCTATGCCCACTCTTGGGGGACCTTCTTCTCCGAATTGGTGGAGCTTGATGTAGTGGTGGCCCTCCTCATGTGTAGGAGGTCAGACGTTGCTCATCGACGGCGTAAGCGTGGAGCTTGGAGCGAGGAGGAGACGGCCATGCACACCAGAAGACTCCAACAGTTTGGATCTTCATCTTGAGGTAGGGACCCTCAACTTTCCCCCTAGTTCTAGCATTCTAGGACCTCCTCTCCCCTTCTCCAAACCTTGTAGAATTCATGCTAGGTGCGTATGCATGTTTTGGATTTCCTTGAGCTTGATTAGTGTTGGGGATTTGAGTGATCTCATGATGTGCATGTGAGGTTTTATGAGTGTAGATCCTTCACATTGGCATGCATGGGTGTGGATGAGGGTGGTTTGTGCTCATTTCATGTATATTTATCATTCTCCATGCTCCTCTCTCCTTGAGCACACCGGATTTTCTGTTTAGGGGTGTTTTTGGAGGTCTTGGGTGAGCACCCAGGCATTTGTTTGTGGTCGCGACACGACCCAGAAGCGACGCTACCCCTGTCGCCTTCTAGTTTGATAGCGACACTTTTCCTGTCCCGTTCTGGTTGCAACAGGGGGTGCATCGCCTTTTGACCCAGGTTGCGATATGTAGGTGGTCGGATTTAGGTTGCGACCATCACTATCTCTCCTCCTCTAAGAAAGCGACAGTGACCCTGTCGACTTCCTAGACAAAGAGTGACATGCGTCTTATTCAGAGCCATTTCGCTCCATCTCTATTTCTTGGCACCTGTGATGTTCCTAGCATGGTCCTCCACTGGTCATTCGCCCGATGCTTGGCACTAGAGGGCTTGTCCCGTTAGAGGTTGTTACTATTATCTGGAACCCCCCGTCCTCATGTGCCAGTTGAGGGGTTTCTCTAGGCGGAGGGCGTGCTCGTGTCATGGACTCTGGTAAGTGGGGAAAACGGTGGGGATGGAGGTGTAGAGTTGTTTGCATAGCTCTCTTGGTTGGTCTGGGATGTCGAGAAGGTTTGGTTGTTCTTCCGGTGTATATCAACTAGTCCTTCTCATTGCCTCACTCTACGTGATTCCAGTACCATCTAGAGGGGCCAGGAGTAGGACCATAGTCCGGGTAGACTACGGTAGTTGTGTGGTTACTTTTAGTTCCGCGGTCTCACTCAGACAGGAGGTGGCAGACTCGGACTGGTGGTCAAGGGTAAAGCGCATGGCGCTTCTGGACGGTTGACTAGTGGTAGTTGTTCTTCGTGGCTAGTGTCTTTGTCCAAACAATTTTCCTCTATCTATGTTTGCAGCCTTGGGGTTCATCCCCATGCCGTGGTTACACAAGTTTTCAGTCCTTACATGTTTAGACCGATGGCCGTGTAGTTTATTTCCGCTTCCGCACTAACTCTGTTAGAAGAATTTATTATCTTGCTTATTTTTCTTTAAAAATATATATTTATTCTGCTTGTTAGAACCAGTGGGAGATTGGTAGTCCCTACTGGGCTTCTTCGTGAAGCTCATTCCCTCCCTTTCAAGTGAGACTTCACAGTAGCATCATCCTCGGCGTGCAGAGGAGATAGGGCCATAGTGGGCAGTATCTTCCTTGAGCAATGTTCCCCTTTGTCCTTCTTGGTTCTTCACCCTCAGGGTATGCCCCTAAGGGATATGTTATCCCCTCTTTTAACACTTGTACTTTGTCACTTAGGACTGTACTAAAATCGTACTTTGTGATGGACATTTTCTTTCACTTGTTAGTATTTTTTAGTAATTGTTGTCATCATTTATTTCTTTTACATATTTTGTTAGACTGGTCTGTTAGCCCTTCTGGGTCTTCGGGCCTGTAGGCGGCGGTACCGGTGGTCGGATTCTCGGTGGGAGCTGGGGGTTTGGGTTTCGGGGCCGCTACAAACTCCATCTTTAAACTCCTCTGACACTATCTGATCTACTAATCTATAATACATCCATGAACGATTTGTGGACATTGTTCCAACACCTATTAAATATTAACACACAAGCAACTTTGAAATTCGTACTTTCTAAAGAAAACCTTGTTGGAACATGCATGACAAAAAAGAGAAATATTGAAACAAGTATGTAACCTTCACAAATCAAACAATGATACTTAACATTAATAGTTTGATGATGACAAAATAATAATACTTAATGAAAATAAAGTCTTCAAAGTTTTGATGATGACAAAATATGGTAAATTACTCAATCACTACCCTTATCTATTTATCACACTGCACACTTCACTGACTATGAACATATTTCTCGTCATATGTGACCAAAACACTTTGTCATATAAGAAGAGTCACTTCGTCATATGCAAAGTTCACTTCATTATGTGAAGGCTCACTTCATCATATACGAACCTCACTTCATCATATGCAATGGCTCACTTCGTGATATATAAAAATCGCCATATATCAACAAGTACTTCATCATACAATATGTATTCAAATAAAACAAATTATTAACATATGTGTACCATATTGTATTGTTCCTATGATTAAATAATTCGTGATATTTGCATGTTAATGATCAGTGGCCATATTACCTTGATCCATGATCTAATTTTTGTTCAAAATAATTTGTGAATATATTACCTTGATCCATGATCTAATTTTTGTTCAAAATAATTATGTGAATAAATTCCATTTTATGAACAGTACCAATTATGTCATATAGAAAACGATTATTTTTAAAATCACACACTTTATTTACAGTAACATAAGCATCATATAAACATTGGATTACAGAAAGTTTGTCATTTCAAAATCTCAGACATACATAAAGTATAAAACAAGCCCTCGGTCTAACATTACAGAAATGTCTCTTAAATGCACCGAAAAACCTTTTTGACTAAATCATCAGAACAACACTGTACGGATCTACCTACTAAGTTTGTCTTAAACATTGAAATTATGCAGACTTTTTCTGCGAAACATTTATAGATGTCAATATTTGAATTATCTCATAAGTACCTACACACATAATCAACTAGACCCAGTCTAGTATATTTCTTAGAACTTGTCTTGTTTTTAGAAAAGGACAAGAAATTTAAATCACAAGACTTATGGAACAAGAAAAGTTGGAGACAAATTGGACGTCTGTATTTAGATGAAAGATGGAACATGCATCTCATCCTTGAAGGAAGCCATGCAACGTTAACTAATCCAATGGCTACATGCAACGGCTCTGAAGCAACGATCGACTCTAAGAGCCTATAAAACAAAGGAAGCTACTAGAACACAGAAGATAATCACACATGACGAGATAATCACACATGTCATCCTCGAAAGAAGCCATGCAACGTTAACTACTCCTATGGCCACATGTAACGGCTCTGAAGCAACGATCGACTCTAAGCGCCTATAAGAGAAAGGAAGCTACTACAACACAGAATATAATCACACATGACGAGATACATGATACATGTAGCAACTTTACAAGCTCAAGCTTCCATTCTCAAGCTTTGCGTGGACTTGCTGCAAGAAGTTTTTCTTAGAGAGTCCACCTATGTGAACCTGTCTGAGTAGTATTATTCTAGATAAATCTTCCTCTCAAATTTAGGGTTCCTACATCAGACCAAAAGCTTCCTGTATATCTTCTTCGTTTGAAGTCTTGTTGTGCATTGCACATTCAGAGTAAGTTCTTCACATGTTGTTTTGTGATACCCCGAAATTTTATTTCTTTTATATGGTGCATATGTCTTTACTTGTCGCGTGAGTAGCGTGTGTATTCAATTGTGCACATTATCATTACTATACTTCTCATTAGTTCATGCATGTATATACAAGATATTTAGGTAAGAATAGGCAATTAGTTAAATTTATGTATAATGTGTATAAAAAAAAAATTATCTGAGGCATAAAATAGTTAAGTAATATTGTGCATGTGATAGGTAAGTAATGCTATAGGCCATGTAAGTGCATGAGAGTTATTTTCGTACGAGTATAAATATAAATATAAGTGTGCATGCATTATTTAGCTATCAAAGTATGTAATAAATCCATAAACCTCATGCATATTATATGTGCTCATAGTAAGAAATTATTGTCATACATTTTGTAAATAATTATGAGTTTATTTCTGTACATGCAATATACATATTTAAATGGGCATGCAATTATTTAATTATTGATGTGCCTATTGCATTTAGTTGTTTTATGCATGTGGTAAGTAACCATAGGTGTATATATATATATATATATATATATATATACTACTCTTGTTTAAATGATATGTATTTACTTTAAGCGTGTTAAATTATTATGATGTGCAAGGTGCTTGAATGATAATGTACAGATAGAATTTAACTAATAATGAACACATTTCATTATAAATTTCTGCACAATGTATGTGACTATGTAATGTGAATGTGTATGTGCATATATGCATGTTATTGATGCATGTTATCCATAATTATGATTAGTATAAGTTATATTTAAATAAAAATTATGAAATGCATGTGTTTTATGCGGTGAAGGTTTGTGAAATTATTTTTACATATATTAAATTATTTGGGCGTATTTATGTATTTATTTCAAGGTTTATCGGAGTTTTGGCCTATTGGCACTGCTGGGTGGTTGACGTCCACATCACTGGACGCCAATACCCTGTTGGCGGCCACCCCCTGGGCGCCAACCTCAAGTTGGCGGCTAGCCCCTTGACGTCAACTGTGCAGTTGACTACAACCGATGTTGACGTCAATATCCTCCTGCGTAACGGTCCCATATTTGTTAATGCTCGCTTTATGGCCGGTTCCAGTTTAGGAAACCCTTCCTAAACCTTGGGTAACCTACCCCAGTGCATGCCCAACCTATCCAACTTTATAAAAACCCATTTTCTGGCCGCACAAAGCCCTTTTGGTCATTGGGAAACCCTAGTATTTTCTGTGAGAAAAGCTGGACTTCCCAAGCTCTTATCCGGCGACTAGAGGATTTTCTGGGAGATCTATGACGACTAGAGCGTAGTCTAACTATCAAGGAGGCATCCCCAACCCCGAGGAACGACCTATAACGACTGGAGAACCAAATCAAAGGAGTTTCTGAGCACCCTCTTGCTTTGGCCAAGGTGAGCTTCAACAACAAGATTTGATCTTCTAGGATTTTATTAGAGGCAAGTAACCTATGTACATCATCCCTATACATGTCCCCTAAGTCCTAAAATTTTTACGGATTTTTCCTCGAGTCCTAGACCCTCCAATTTCCCTGTACATGTGAGTGTGACTGTGCAGATTGCTGTCTAGAAGTTGACGGCAAGAGATGTTGCAGTTAACCAAGTTGGCGGCCAGGACTGTGCAGTTAAGTTCTTCAGTGTTCTGAAAAATGTTGTTTAATATATTTAAATGATTTCTGGGTATGTTTTCCTGCTGGAATTTTTATGAGGGGTCAAGGGTGATTAGTAGGTCATGTCATGAGGTTTTCGTAAATTTTCATGAAATTTGTTAATTATTAAAATTCTGGAGATTGAGTTATGACCATAAGATAAGCATGTTTAGTCTGTGTAAATAGGATATTTGTGAGTTCGGGTTTGGTGAATTTTATGTAATGATATGGTTATTGTATGAACGTATTGACACCGTCATATTAGTCTATCTTACTGAAATTTTTGTTTAAGAGAAATTAGTGATAAATGCATCTGTACAGTGATTTAATTGTTATAAATATGTTTCTAGTCAAAAAAAAATTAAAAATTGAAAATCTGTTCTGCTTATTGTCCTTAACTTGTGATAAAGATTTCGTGAAATTCTGATGACAGTACGTATTTTAATGGTTTTAAATGTGAAAATAGCCATGTTAAGCATGTTAGTGTTAATCATGGGTAGAGCAATGGTTAGCATCATGTTAATGCCTTATTTTGAGTGATTTATCATTGTTAAATAGCAATGTGAATTTCTGTAAATGGAAATGGGATGAAAAATATGTGTATGAGCATGAGTAAAAGGTGATAAGAATGATAAAGTGATTAATGAAATACTTAGCCATGTATGACACTGCTACCATAGGGGTCTGAGAGCTGTACCATAGAAAAGTCCCTATGGAAGGCTCAATGTTATGAGATAAATCCTAAGGGCATTAGGATAAAATCCTGGAGGTGGACAAGTACCGCTGGTTAGGGTGGAGAGGGCTTCTCCCGGTTTTGCGCAGTTACCTAGATTTGCCACCGCATTGCCTAGGTGACAAATATGTGAAAGTGAGTGCTAAGTGATAAGTGATAAGCGCTAAGTGCTAAAGTGATTGTTTTCCTCTACTTGATAGTTAGGACTATGTGTCATGGCAACTTAAGAGATTAAATGTGAACATAGTGTAAAGTGATCAATGTGAATGCAAGAGTAAGTGGAATGGAAGGAGTGAAAATTAATATGTAAGGAAGAGTAAAAGATAGCAAAAGTACAAGTGTATGTGAAAACCAATGTATCATTACATGTTTATTTATTTAATTATGTCATTCATGTGTTACTATCATAATTATAATATCATGTTTTGTACCATGTTTAATGTTATGTAATATAGTTTAATAATCTCCATATGGTGGTATGTATGAATATGTGCATGTAAACATGTAAAGAAATGCAATGTGGAAGAATGAGTAGGTAAATTTGACAATGAATAAGATAGCATGAGAATAAGTGTAAATCCATGTTATTAATTTTAATTCATGTCATAACAGCAAGCTAAATGAGATTTTGTTTTGATAAACACACGAAATAATGTCTAAGTTCCATGATAGAATTGCTATCCATTTAGTATGAAGTTTCATGCTTAATTTGTAGATGATTGCCATCCGATTTGAATGTGTATTAAATCTTCATTCCATGTTTAATAAAGGTGATATCATGGTGAATTATTCATATTAAAACAGTAAATGAAATGTGTAAATAAATGAGAAAAGTGCATGTGAAAAATAAATAGAGATCATGTTAGGTTGTGAACTACGTTATGTATAATTGCATGTTCTAATTGGTAGAGTTGTTACGCAATAAGGAAAAATGTTTAGATTAATATATCATGTTATATGATAGGTGTTTAAGAGTGCATATGTTCATGTCATGTATGTATTAATTGGATTATGCTTAACTATGATAGAAAGATTAATATCATATTATGTAGTTTACTAGAAAACATGTGTAAGTGTTATGAGTGTATGATAAATTGTACATTAAAACAGCAAGTTAGTTGTATGATAAAGTGACGTGAATACATGAGAATTTGACCAAATACTATGCTAAAAGTATTCATCATCTTGTACATAACCTTGTATTTAAATTTGATTAAATTATGCAATGATATGATAAAGATTTGAACCATGTATCATAGAATATATAAAATGTGTAGAGAACTTGTATAGATTATGCTATTTTTATGACTTAATATGAGCATGTGTTAATATGGAATGTGTTTGGGAAACATAGGTGTTGTTAACCATAAAAAGCTTGTGCTATGTGAATTAACGTGATTAGTATGATAGCATGTGTTTCATTATTGTTGGTAGTTTAGTGTGTATGTGATATGTATAAGTTTGATGTTTTAGATTACTTGCTGAGTCCTGTAAGACTCATACTTGCTTCAGCGTACAAGTGCGACAGGTTATCCAGTAGCTGAGGAGAGAATAGTGAAGATTGATACCGAATACAAGGAGTAGCACTTGAGGAGATTTTATTTTTGGTAGTTGCTTTAATTTATAGTTGACTAATGTTATTCATATGGACAATGTACGGACAATGTAGTTCTCTTCAAGTTGTAATAATGTGGACTCTAGTACTTTCTTTTACTGTATGGACTGTTGAATGTGTGGTGATGATGGAATGAAATATAATATTTCTTTTAATTCCGTTGTACACATTTATTATTCATGGACATATCAACCTTCTCGGTTAGTGTTGGGTTACTATCCCACTGTGACGATGCTCTTTGTACCGATGGGGATTGGTATAATCGTACCGGTATAAAGGGGGTCGTTATAGAGATTGGTATCAGACAATCAAGGTTGAGACTGTACATGATTAAACCATCATCTCACAATATTGCAAAGTCTTTATAGAAATTCTGTCCATATGTGTAGAAATTAATAATAATGAATGAAAGATAGTAAGAAAGGTGGATAGGATTTAATAAGTTAGACTGTAACTAGATTGAATTGTTTTGCAGGCAATGGTGAGTCAAGAAAGCATGAGGCTAGGGCTAGGGAGCATGAAGAAAAACGCAAGGTGAGGAACTTCATAATGAGACTCAGACCAGCAGTGAGAGCGAGACTTTTGGAATGCGATCCCCGCACTCTGGACGAGCTTCTTAGCACGGCAAGGTTTGTGGCCTCTACAGCTAGCAGGAAACCCATGTGTATGCACTGCAATAAACACCATGGCGAGAATCAGTGTTGGGCAAAGGAAGGAAGGTGCCTCAAATGCGGCAGCAAGGACCATCGGATTAAAGAATGTCCGAAGTTGAAGAAGTTTGATTCCCGAATTGCTACAACATCGACATCAAAAGAGCCAGCCACAGAACTTCAAACACCAGCCAAAGAGAAGGAGGATTTCATTCTTTTTCCGGAGATGGCACCGATGACGTCACTAGAGGTACTTGAATCGATCTTCGAGGACGAAGATCTTTTTCAAGGGGGGGGGGGAGAGTGTGATATCCCGAAATTTTCTTTCTTTTATATGGTGCATATGTCTTTACTTGTCGCGTGAGTAGCGTGTGTATTCAATTGTGCACATTATCATTACTGTACTTCTCATTAGTTCATGCATGTATATACAAGATAGTTAGGTAAGAATAGGCAATTAGTTAAATTTATGTATAATGTGTATACAAAAAAAAAGAAATCTGAGGCATAAAATAGTTAAGTAATATTGTGCATGTGATAGGTAAGTAATGCTATAGGCCATGTAAGTGCATGAGAGCTATTTTCGTACGAGTATAAATATAAATATAAGTGTGCATGCATTATTTAGCTATCAAAGTATGTAATAAATCAATAAACCTCATGCATATTATATGTGCTCATAGTAAGAAATTATTGTCATACATTTTGTAAATAATTATGAGTTTATTTCTGTACATGCAATATACATATTTAAATGGGCAGGCAATTATTTAATTATTGATGTGCCTATTGCATTTAGTTGTTTTATGCATGTTGTAAGTAACCATAGGTGTATATATATATATGCTACTCTTGTTTAAATGATATCTATTTACTTTAAGCGTGTTAAATTATTATGATGTATAAGGTGCTTGAATGATAATGTATAGATAGAATTTAACTAATAATGAACACATTTCATTATAAATTCCTGCACAATGTATGTGACTATGTAATGTGAATGTGAATGTGCATATATGCATGTTATTGATGCATGTTATCCTTAATTATGATTAGTATAAGTTATATTTAAATAAAAATTATGAAATGCATGTGTTTTATGCGGTGAAGGTTTGTGAAATTATTTTTACATATATTAAATTATTTGGACATATTTATGTATTTATTTCAAGGTTTATCGGAGTTTTGGCCTATTGGCATTGTTGGGTGGTTGGCGTCCACATCACTGGATGCCAATACCCTGTTGGCGGCCACCCCCTGGATGCCAACCTCAAGTTGGCGGCCAGCCCCTTGACGTCAACTGTGCAGTTGACTACAACCAATGTTGACGTCAATATCCTCCTACGTAACGGTCCCAGATTTGTTAATGCTCGCTTTATGGCCGGTTCCAGTTTAGGAAACCCTTCCTAAACCTTGGGTAACCTACCCCAGTGCGTGCCCAACCTATCCAACTTTATAAAAACCCATTTTCTGGCCGCACAAAGCCCTTTTGGTCATTGGGAAACCCTAGTATTTTCTGTGAGAAAAGCTGGACTTCCCAAGCTCTGATCCGGCGACTGGAGGATTTTCTGGGAGATCTACGACGACTGGAGCGTAGTCTAACTATCAAGGAGGCATCCCCAACCCCGAGGAACGACCTACAACGACTGGAGAAACAGATCAAAGGAGTTTCTGAGCACCCTCTTGCTTTGGCCGAGGAGGGCTTCAACAACAAGATTTGATCTTCTAGGATTTTATTAGAGGCAAGTAACCTATGTACATCATCCCTATACATGTCCCCTAAGTCCTAAATTTTTACGGAATTTTCCTCGAGTCCTGGACCCTCCAATTTCCCCGTACATGTGAGTGTGACTGTGCAGATTGTTGTCTGGAAGTTGACGGCAACATCCCCTGCCGTCAAGTTCATCAGTTGATGGCAAGAGATGTTGCAGTTAACCCAGTTGGCGGCTAGGACTGTGCAGTTAAGTTCTTCAGTGTTCTGAAAAATGTTGTTTAATATATTTAAATTATTTTTGGGTATGTTTTCCTGCTGAAATTCTTATGAGGGGTCAAGGGTGATTTGTAGGTCATGTCATGAGGTTTTCGTAAATTTTCATGAAATTTGTTAATTATGAAAATTCTGGAGATTGAGTTATGACCATAAGATAAGCATGTTTAATCTGTGTAAATAGGATATTTGTGAGTTCGGGTTTGGTGAATTTTATGTAATGATATGGTTATTGTATGAACGTATTGACACCGTCATATTAGTCTATCTTACTGAAATTTTTGTTTAAGAGAAATTAATGATAAATGCACTTGTACAGTGATTTAATTGTTATAAATATGTTTTGTTCAAAATTTTGAAAAATTGAGAATGTGTTTTGTTTACTGTCCTTAACTTGTGATAAAATTTCGGAAATTCTGATGACAGTAGGTATTTTCATGGTTTTAAATGTGAAAATAGCCATGTTAAGCATGTTAGAGTTAATCATGGGTAAAGCAAAGGTTAGCAGCATGTTAATGTCTTATTTTGAGTGATTTATCACTGTTAAACAGCAATGTGAATTTCTGTAAACAGAAATGGGATGAAAAATATGTGTATGAGCATGAGTAAAAGGTGATAAGAATGATATAGTGATTAATGAAATATTTAGCCATGTATGACACTGCTACCATAGGGGTCTGAGAGCTGTACCATAGAAAAGTCTCTATGGAAGGCTCAACGTTATGAGATAAATCCTAAGGGCATTAGGATAAAATCCTGGAGGTGGACAAGTACCGCTGGTTAGGGTGGAGAGGGTTTCTCCCGGTTCTGCGCAGTTACCTAGATTTGCCACCGCATTGCCTAGGTGACAAATATGTGAAAGTGAGTGCTAAGTGATAAGCGCTAAGTGCTAAAGTGATTGTTTTCCTCTACTTGATAGTTAGGACTATGTGTCATGGCAACTTAAGAGATTAAATGTGAACATAGTGTAAAGTGATCAATGTGAATGCAAGAGTAAGTGCAATGGAAGGAGTGAAAATTAATATGTAAGGAAGAGTAAAAGATAGCAAAAGTACAAGTGTATGTGAAAACCAATGTATCATTACATGTTTATTTATTTATGTCATTCATGTCTTACTATCATAATTATAATATCATGTTTTGTACCATGTTTAATGTTATGTAATATAGTTTAATAATCTCCATATGGTGGTATGTATGAATATGTGTATGTAAACATGTAAAGAAATGCAATGTGGAAGAATGAGTAGGTAAATTTGACAATGAATAAGATAGCATGAGAATAAGTGTAAATCCATGTAATTAAGTTTAATTCATGTCAAAGCAGCAAGCTAAATGAGATTTTGTTTTGATAAACACACGAAATAATGTCTAAGTTCCATGATAGAATTGTTATCCATTTAGTATGTAGTTTCATGCTTAATTTGTAGATGATTGCCATCCATTTGAATGTGCATTAAATCTTCATTCCATGTTTAATAAAGGTGATATCATGGTGAATTATTCATATTAAAACAGTAAATGAAATGTGTAAATAAATGAGAAAAGTGCATGTGAAAAATAAATAGAGATCATGTTAGGTTGTTATCTACGTTATGTATAATTGCATGTTCTAATTGGTAGAGCTGTTACGCAATAAGGAAAAATGTTTAGATTAATATATCATGTTACATGATAGGTGTTTAAGAGTGCATATGTTCATGTCATGTATGTATTAATTGGATTATGCTTAACTATGATAGAAAGATTAATATCATATTATGTAGTTTACTAGAAAACATGTGTAAGTGTTATGAGTGTATGATAAATTGTACATTAAAACAACAAGTTAGTTGTATGATAAAGTGACGTGAATACATGAGAATTTGACCAAATACTATTCTAAAAGTATTCATCATCTTGTACATAATCTTGTATTTAAATTTGATTAAATTATGCAATGATATGATAAAGATTTGAACCATGTATCATAGAATATATAAAATGTGTAGAGAACTTGTATAGATGTATGTTATGTTTTTGACTTAATATGAGCATGTGTTAATCTGGAATGTGTTTGGGAAACATAGGTGTTGTTAACCATAAAAAGCTTGTGCTATGTGAATTAACGTGATTAGTATGATAGCATGTGTTTCATTATTTTTGGTAGTTTAGTGTGTATGTGATATGTATAAGTTTGATGTTTTAGATTACTTGCTGAGTCTTATAAGACTCATACTTGCTTCGGCGTACTGGTGTGACAGGTTATCCAGTAGCTGAGGAGAGAATAGTGAAGATTGATACCGAATACAAGGAGTAGCACTTGAGGAGATTTTATTTTTGGTAGTTGCTTTAATATATAATTGAATAATGTTATTCATATGGACAATGTACGGACAATGTAGTTCTCTTCAAGTTGTAATAATGTGGACTCTAGTACTTTCTTTTACTATATAGACTGTGGAATGTGTGGTGATGATGGAATGAAATATAATATTTCTTTTAATTCCGTTGTACTCTTTTATTATTCATGGACATATCAACCTTATCGGTTAGTGTTAGGTTACTATCCCACTGTGACGATGCTCTTTGTACCGATGGGGATTGGTATAATCGTACCGATATAAAGGGGGTCGTTACATGTTTCCCCTTGCTTAAGGGAAGACCAGACAAGCTGGTCGATATATCCCTTGTAGAAGGGAAGACCTATTGAGTAGGGTGTGTACCCCTCTAGATGAGGGAAGACAAAGTGTTTTGGCGGTTGTTCCCCTTTGTAAAAGGGAAGGCTATTTGAGTCTAGTAGTGTGTTTCCCCTTATGTAGAAGGGAAAACCGGTAAAATTGAATGTTGTATTTTTGACTAAGATAGTGAAAGCTTAAGTTAGTTGGCTTGAGGACTGGACGTAGAACTTCTATTGGAGGGAAAATCTGAACTAGGATAAAATTCTCTTATCTTATTTGTGGTTTGATTGATTTTTTGACACTAACGCTTTATCACTAACATACTTACAAAAAGTTGTAGTGTTCTAAAATTTAACTTTCGTGAAAGAAAACCACCTATTCACCCCCCTCTAGGTGAAAATTGCTACCGCTATAGATCCAACAAACCTGACCCCTACCTCACATCGTTTGACGGAGCCAATTTGATTAGGAGAGGGAGTATTATTTAGATTATCATTTTTTAACCCATCCATGAAGGCTTGATCATATGATACTAAATGTGTTGTGCAATTTGCTAAAAATTTTGATAGCATCTCCCCACACCTCTCTGATATACCAAAAAATATTTATTGATTAAGAATTTTTCTTAAACACTTACTAGCAAGTGGTTAAGAAAATACTCAAAATCAATAAAGGTGTATCATAGAGTAGTGAACAGATGCAACTGAAATTTTCAACAAACTATACAAACACATATAGTAAATGACCACCTAAGTGCGATCAAATATTCACATACCGTCCAAACGGGGCAATTGAAGACTTTGAGTTAGATATATACATTATAATCAAAACAATAAGAATAAATACATCAATCTCAAACTTGAACGAGCAAGTTCATTGACACGGACTTAACACACTCTCCTAAGGTGCGTGTAATGTTAGGTTGCACCCACACACCTCAGCTCACATATAACAAACCATATAGTTAAATAACATTTGGACATACATATGCATACATCGAATATTGAATTTAATATAGTGATCAAACACGAGGAATATAAGGCATATGCAAGCAACATTTAAATTTGCATGCATGGATATCCAATATTTAAAAGGAATCGACACCAAGAATCTTATCAAAATTTAGTCCCATTCTTTAGAAGAATCGAGTCCCAATCTTTATTTGGAATTGACTATTAAGTGTTTTAGAGAATAGATTCTCAAGTATGTTAGAGAATTGACTCTTAAGTGTTTTAGAGAATCGACTCAATGTTTTAGAAAAATCAGCTCTTATGTTTCATAAGAATGGATTCTCAATGTTTATGAGAATTGACTCCTAGTGTTAGAATCAGACTCTCAAAGCCTTAGTACCCTTTGGGAAAGGGGTTAAAATAGAATTAACCAAGTTTAACTCTCAATTAATCTAAAAAGTACTTTGGAAACAAAAAAAAAAATTAACTCGGGATAAAAGAGATTGGATTAGAGTTAAATCGGGTTAACCTGGTTTAACCTAACCCATCTCTTCAGATGGAGTAGACTTAACTCCTCTTTTATGCCCAATTTTACCCCCATCATATCCGTCTTTATTGCAACACCCCCCAACCCCAAACCTTCGTGGTAAGGGATTTTGTTTAACGTAAAACAAACAAAATCTGTCTGCTCGTTCCCAGAAAAAATAACCATAATAAAACTTTGTTTCAGGCTGGTTAATTATTAAATTGACTTTAAAATTGAATTACGGATCATTATCGTATATAATAGAATACGTAGTTCATATATTTAATTGGAATATATTAGTTTCATTTAATTAATGATCATTATTGTATATAATAATCTCATTAGATGGCTAATTAAATTAAGATTTTTCTATCACGTAAGATTGGTGTGTAATTTAGTTAATGATCATTAGCAAGTTCTAATTAATTTAATATTGGTGCGGATAAAATTAATGTCAAAAGTAACTTCATATATTTAATTACAATTGATTAACATAATTTAATTAATAATCATTATTATATACGATAATCTCATTAGATAGCTACGGTTTAGTCATGATGCCAATTTATGTCATCTAATATGCATCTAAGTAGCACATGGTATAAAAGAAATTAATAAAGAAAGGTGGTAGATGGTAGCATATGGGACAATAAAAAATAATAAAGAAAAATAGTGGAGGGTATAGGATGAGGGCATTTTAGATATTTCAATACAAAAGTGGAGAGGTTAGTCTCTTTTTCCTACCAAAGTATGAAAAAAAAAAAGAAGTTAACCCACTTTAACTTCTAAATTTAACTCTTGTATAACGAAAGCAAAAGACCTTTTAACTCGGTATAAAGTTAGCCCTAAAGTTGGGTTGGGTTAACCCCGACCCATTTCCAAAGTGTGAACTGACTCTTAGGCCCTTAGCCACTTCAACAAAATATTGCCAGTAACCTATGCAGGCTATACAAGCATAATTTTTCGTGTGTATTGTGCATTGTTTCATGCATTATTCGATTATATAGTCTCCATCATCTTTAAAAATTATTGACAATCTTATATGAGTATACTTTGACTTATTTCCTTCCAATTTGCTTGGTCATTGTGTTGTCTGAAATTATCTAAATAATTAATAGGACTATTGCCCAACCGACCACCAATACTAGTGCATACCTTGTTGGATGTCCTGGAGAAGAGCACCCCGAAATACTTACAGTGGGAGTATGGACAAGGCTTTGCACAAAAAAAGTGATAAATTGTTCTAGATAATTCAAACTATTTAATGAATGTTGACGAGTGATTATTCTGCTTGACCTGTCTGTGTAGTTATTTAAAATTTAGTTGATATGATTAATACTATGTCATTATTCTTGATACATATTAATGTTCTAATAGTGCAAAAGTTATCTTGATACTTACCATTATTTACTTGCAAATAAATATCTTGAATATTACTCTTGAGTTTTGTTGTAGTCTTCATTTACTTTAAAAAATCATAATCAACCCTAACCACATGTTACTTGATTCTTGTTTTATCTGCAGAGCTGGGGACGTTTCACCTTCAACTTGCTCAAGCTACGTCTCCCCTCACAGGGAATCTAGTGGAGAAAAAAGAGAGAGTGGGGAGAGGGGAGAGAGGGCGACATCGCAAGTCAAACTTCTTTTCAATTTGTTAATTGATCACGCATCTATCCAAAAATTTTAATGCGACTCTTTTTATAGGGGTAACCCTAAAGGCTTCTATAGCAAGAAATAAGATCGCCTCAGTACCGTGCCGGAGGAAAGCGCAGTCAGTACAAGGAAATAGTCAAATTTTACATTTTGGTCTCTATGTAAAATGTAAAATTTTTTACACGGGATGAATTTAAATGTAAAACTCTATTTTTTTTTTTTGTACTGACCACGCATCCCTCCTGCGCGGTATTGAAACGATCATGTTTCCTATAGTAAAACTAAACTACTTGACTCATGACTTACATATCAATTGAATATTCAAATAAAAATTTACATAATAAAATATAAAAAGGACTTCAAATGACACTGCGACTAATAGGCCCAATAAAGGTTTTGTACATGTCTAGCTCAAAAGACATTAAAAACCTAGAAGGTCCAAATACCGGCCCAACGTGCGTCAGTGTTGCTCAGAGCCTCGTAAACCTCGCGCTGGCTTGCATGCCTCGGAGTTCTTGATGCAGTGAGTTGGCACAGATTCCCTCCTTTTACTTATTGAACACAGCATTCATTTTGCTGCATCTAGCCAGTGAGAGTGGGAATGACAAAGATGGGTTTGTCACGGGTCGTTGGCCTCCGGACAGGTCCGTCTTCGTCCTTTTTCCACAGAGGAAAAATAAAAAAAAGACGAAAGCAAAATGGTAGCTTTCATGTTTTGGCGCTCTCTCTCTCTCTCTCTCTCTCTCTATATATATATATATATATATACAGCAGAGAAGTCATTGTTCATTAATTCATAAGCAACATAGTAAGCAAGGGAATTGATTCGGTCTTTCTTTATTCAATTGAAGTTTGCATAATAATTACTAAAATTTAATTATATTTCTTTTTGGTAGATGATCAGTGAGGGGGGGGGGGGTTGAGAATAGTCTCACATCATATGAAAGAAAAAGTACTCCAATTTATAGTATGATGCTCTCTCTCCATTCATCAGCTTAAGACTTTGAGTTAAAAAACTTGATATATATCAGAGCCCATGATATGTGATCGAAGCTGCGCACTTCCTAATTTATGATTCACGTGACATCATTTATAATTGGTTTACACGTAAAGGGGCTTGAAACAATAGCCCTACATTCGATGGGATAAAAAGTTCTTGTTTTTATAATATGATGTCCTCTCTACTCATCACCTCACCTTACCCATTAAGTCACTCTTTATGTACTATTACAATCTAAGCCATTGTATAATAAATTATGAAATAGTTAATATTGTTATATAATTAATTTATTTACATCAGAATAAGAAAGTATTAATAAAATATATATTGCCACATCGATCTTGCAAGAGAAATAATTTGGTTGGCAGAGAGAAAGCTAGAAGAAATTTGTCAAACTCTCTCAAGTAATAAAATTATTTTCTTGCACTCCACCTCAACTCTAAACATTTCTCAATATAAAATATGATATGATCAACTAAAAAATTAAGTAAAAGTTAACCCAAATTAGATCGAATTTACTGTACACTACATTCTCCATCTAAGAAAAGAAAAATTACTTCAAACCCGAGTCCGTCAAGTATTGGCTGTTTTGGTGGATTTCCTCTTTTTTGCTGATAGAAAGAGTTTTATCAACATCTCCTTCTGTTGAGGAAAGTTTGTAGGATTAAATTAATTTGTCGCCTTCTATGATATCTATAACCTAATAATCTATAACTATAATTAGAAGAGACACTTTGTATTTTTCGTCTGGTTTATCTTTTGAAAACCCGATTCATCTCATTCTATGGTTTGAAAATCAAACGTTCATTACATAGAATTGAATATGAAAACGTATGCAAATACAGAGTTAAACCCAAAAGTTGAAAGAAGGAAATGTATGCAGATATAGAGTAATAAACGAAGGAAATGTATACACATATCTCTCCACTGTTAACACTGAAAGAAACGTATCTATTAACGCTAAAGGAAACGTATGCATATTAACTCTCTGCTTGTGATTACAGAGAGTTGAGAGTGAAGGATTGAAGAGTGAAAGTTAAGAAAAACATTTTAGAACACCCTTGTAGAACACAAACGCCTTCTTTACCCCGATGCCCTCCCTGCCGGAAATGTCGTGATCACCCTGTCGGTCCCCGTCGCCTTCCAGTAGTCAGACACGGCTGCCTTCGGACAGAAATAGAAGAAGAGAACGAGAAAAAGAGGACATATATGACAGAGGTAGAAGAGAGGAGGGTAGGTGGGGGATGGGGCCAATCGATCCCATGCGATGGCCGAAGTAGAATATGGTAGCCATCTCCATCCTAGAAGATGGCAACGTCCCCCCCTCCCACCCACCAAGCCACAGTCTCGAAGAAGTCACCTCCATCTCTAGGATTTCCTTGCTCGAAGAACCCCCATCCGGCCCCCTCAACCATCAGAGGAAGGCATCGGCGCGACTGACTCGTTGGGAGGCGGCGGTGGTGACGTAGCTGATCCGTCCAGAGCTGTGATCAGAGCTGTCCCCCTCAACCATCGGCGACGACCTCGATATGTCTAGGTTTCCTTCGTCGACGAACCCCCATCCCCAACATCAGAGGCAGCCATCGGCGATTGGCTAGCTGGGACGCGGCAGTGGTCACACGGTTAACTTGGTCGGAGCAGAGATCGAAGTTGCAGTCATGGTTGGCGAAGATGATGAGGCTGCATCAGCGGCCGTCGGCGAGCACCTGGTACTTGGGCTCCGCCCTGTTGCAGACGCCGCGGGGTCGACACTGGTGAATGTAGCGGACCCGGGGGGTGCCGTCGTCGTGGCCGCCCGTCTGCTTGACCTCGGCCGCGAGGAAGCCGGAGATCCTCCGATCGTCGTCGTCTCCTTCTTCCTCTATCTCTCTTTCTTTCGCTCTCCGTCTCCCTCTTTAATTACCTAGAAGCACAGTGGAAATGGCACAGTTAAGAGAATTTAGGGCAAGGTTTGATTTGGGGATGGTGATGAGATTTAGGGGGAAAATCAGGGCCGTTGAAACAATTGGCTCTTCGGTGGAATCTTCTTACATTATTTAACCTTACCATTTTTTTAATCTTACTGTTTTTCTATCTTTCTATAATTTCTATAGTGTTTTTCATATTTTATTTTTCTTATTGTCAATCATATTATGTATAATGTTTTGTGTATATATCTATACATTTGTTTTAAATTTGTTATTTCATTTCAAATATTTTTTTTATGTTGATGAAAATATTTTGGTGATAATTAAACTTCAATGCACTTTTTGAACTGTTACACAGTAAACCAATATGATCATTTAAATATTTGCATAAAAAGAATTTTAGATGCTAAAAACTTTCTATGTGATCTTACTTTGAAATTTACTTTAAAGTATAAACATTGTCTTTGCTCTAAAATCATTATTTATTTGAAAAAAATTCTTACAACTCATGTTTATTGTCCTTATTTTTTTTTTTTCTCGGATGATGGATGAACACAGTTGCTCTATTTATACTATGAGCATAAAATCTTATGTGTACCATCTACATGTATTTTCGATCGAAAGATCTTTCTTCTAGACATCCACAAGCTGGATATTCATAGTATCTCTGACATCTTTTAATATATTCATAGTAATATCTAAATTCATTTTCTAATCTCTCTATACATCTTTGTAGGATATGCTGTTACATATCTTAA
This sequence comes from Colocasia esculenta, assembly GCA_014218235.1. Lineage (NCBI taxonomy): Eukaryota > Viridiplantae > Streptophyta > Magnoliopsida > Alismatales > Araceae > Colocasia > Colocasia esculenta. The sequence continues at coordinate 21,398,372 of CM024756.1, read as the reverse complement.
CATTTGTTTATCTGATGTACCCTTCCTTCAAATTGGCCTGATGAAATTGCCTAATCACTCACTAAAAAGAGATCATGGAGCTATTCTGCTTGATACTCATACTTAGTTGCCTATTCACATTTTATTTATTTATTTCTGGCAAAACTTGCTACCACATGATCATAATAATTCTATTTTCAAAAAAACAAACATGAGTATTTCAATAATAAATGGTGATCCTTGAAATTTCAATATATCTAAAAAATTTCAAGCCAGATAAATAAATATTATATATATATATCTAATTTGTCACGATGAGCATAATTTAAAAAATCATGATCAGAATGCAAAATTTTACAAAAAATCTGAATTTGAAAGAATTGATGGTTTTAAAAAATTGGACAGAGTAATAACAGAATTAATAATAAATCACATTAATTTGGCAGATTGTCCCCTTAGTTAAGGGATTACGGCAACTTTGGCAGAGTATCTTATAATTAGAATTAATAAACAATTTAACAAGTATCCTTGTAATCATGAATTTAAAATTAACTTTGACAAAATATTCAATATAATTAATGGTAATATTGTAATAAAAAGAATAATACCACAATTGAAATTTAATCTTGACAACATAACTCTCTTTTAATAAGATCAACTAGAGCAAGAGGATAATACAGGTACTTAATAGTAATTTAGAATTAAATTATTGATCAATTCGATCACTTTCCTATACGTTTCTAGCTATTCATTAAGATATGAAAAATGAATATTTGAATACATTTTAAGGGTTAATCCTAAAATTACTAATTAACCATGTTTAGCAGTATTTCTAACTGTCATAATTGTTTAAACTTAGTTTAAATTCAATTTGTTTCTTTCTTACTTTCTGAAAAATTATTTAGCATGCCAAATACATTTTTATAAATTACCAATTTCAGTTTATAATATCAATAAATTTTATTGATCTATTTTTGTTTGATTTTTTTCCTAATTTATTTTAAAAATATAAAAATATTTTCCTAATTTTATTTTTCAAATTATTTCAAAAACTATATTACACTCACGGATATATCACACGCGCGTTGCTCGTTTCTTTGACTAGTAATATAGAAGTCACACTTTTAAATTTTCACCTAGTCTAAGACAATGTTTGGGAGAATAGATTTTTGATATAAAATCTCTAATAATGTCCATAGTGTTTCGCAATGTATCAAGCTGCCTTGACTTCCGTAGTCACAGAGATTTTGCAGGGAGAAGAGAGATAGAGAGCAAGTAAATTTTCCCTCTCTAGAGCCAAAAAGTGGGTGGACACCCATTTTTGGAGATTTCGGCTCCTGTCGATAAAGAATTCTCTTTTTTTATTATTTCTCTCATCTTTCGTCAGCGGACAAGCTTTAAAAATATTTTTTTTATTCATTTCACGTCTCTTTTGCAAGCGGGAACAATCTCGTCGCCCGTGTCGCAAGAGACACCGGCAACAAGGCTCAAAAGCGCCTCACTGTCCGATGCCTTCCGTTAAGTCAATTTTACTGATTTTAACTTTTACACCACCGATCCAAACGACGCCTCGTTTTTCCCGTTTTCCACTTCCTCTCCATGTTCCTCTGACCATCATTACCATGTTTTCACTGCCTCTCTGTCTCCAACCCCCCCCCCCTTCTTTCTCACATTCCAATCTCTATTTCCAATTTTCACCGCCTCCCGTGGCTTCCCCTATTTCTTACATTATGTTTACAAAATTTATGCTTTCTATCGCCCATTGATCTCCCCACTATCTTTCTCTAGCATTTCCAGTTATATTTATAGCATTATACTTTCTAGCATCTCTTGGTCTCCCCACTACCTCTCTCTAGTATTTCCTATTCTACTCTTACCTCCCTTTCGTACATGTTGTCTCTCTCTCTCTCCCCCCCTTCTAATCTAATCTTTGCCTTCTCTCTCTCTCTCTTGCTCTACATACGTATCTCGCCATCTTGTTTGATTCTCACATTTGTTGTTGCACGGGTTGATTATATGTGTGTGTAGGTCCTCTATGACGCGGAGTGCGGGAAGGATTTCATACTCTGCGACTACAACAGGGACGCTGATTCCTACATGTAAGAATTTGGGTCCTCTTTGCTACTATATTGTTAGATGAATGCCTAGAAGGTGTTTGCTTTAGGATTCTCTTTGAGAAAGATCTTTACTCTTATGGCTACTTGTGTTGAATCATTCTTATATTTTATCATTTATTTTGTGATAACAAAATTCATGATTAGCATAAATATCATTAACATATTCAATATTATTTTTATCAGATTTATTATAATTTTCATATCTAAAATCTTTGTATGAATGTCCAACTCTGACTCCTGGATAGTCGAAGTGATACATCGATTAATGTTTTAATATCACATTGATTACTATACAAACACGTTGATTACAGTTTATTTAAACATTGATTATATGCACATCGATTACAATTTACTTAAACATCGACTACATGAACATTGATTACAGTTTACTTAAATATCGATTACATGAACATCAATTATAGTTTACTTAAACATCGATTATGTTCAAACATCGATTATCTTAGACATCGATTTTCTTTCAACATCGACTACTTTTCTCTTAAAACATCGATTACTCTTTGAACATCGATTGTGTCTTAACATCGATTACTCTTTAAACATCGACTGTCTTAACATCGATTACTCTACGAACATCAACTGTCATGCTTAAATATCGATTACAGTTATGCTCAAACATCGATTATCTTCATGGATTGTTCTTGAGTATCGATTATACGTTCACATCGATTATATCTTAAACATTGATTACATAAACATCGACTGCATGAACATCGATTATACTTTCGCATCGATTGTATAAACATAGATTGCACTCAAATATCGATTACCGTTAGACATCGATTGCCTTTAGGCATCGACTGTCTTTGGACATCGATTACCTTTAGACATTGATTGTCTTTGGACATCGAGTGCCTTGAACATCGATTATCTTCATGCATCGATTACAGTTGTTTCATATTGATTGCCTTTAAGCAAATATTGATTGCCTCTCTATTTCTACTGATTGGTGTTATAAACTTAATCTTATATTGACTGCTATTATGACTTACACCAATTGCGTTTCAAAATGCCTTTGATGCCAAATGACTTTCTAACTCTTATATTATCATTTCTTTGGCAGATAAAAAGCTCTAACAACAAGCTATCAACAGGAAAACATGGACAGAAGGCAAAAGATAATTCCTCCTTCCTACAACAAAAGAAAAGCACATAACCTTCTATTTCTAGCTATCTACAGGAAATACAGATAGAAAGTAAAAAGAGGTATGAGCTACTTGACAAAAGCTTCACAAGTCTGATCATCTACCTTGCATTTAGACCTGCTGCTGCTGGCATCCTTGGAATTATGCACCAGCTGAAGCATATTCCTCCATTTCCAATAGCTAGTAGACTAAAAAGACAGTCGTTAGACTAACAGAAGGAGAGCAAATGAAGAAAAGAGCCAAGAAACTTAACGGATCGAAAAAGCTCCAATGTTTATTCTTCAACAGATCTTTTTCATCTGCTTCATAAAAAGATGAAGCAATGACCTGAAAAAAAACAACAGTGCAAACCTGAAGATCATTCAAGGAGTATATCCAGTGAGTATCCAACTCCATACACACTCATGCAGAAAGGAAGAGAGCTCGAGCCCGTTTAAGCTGAAGCATTGAAGCCATCTCCTTCTTCCTCATTCTCTCTCTGTGTGTCTTTGTGTATTTGCGAGAGAGAGAGCTGGGGTTTTGCCTAAGAGAGGTTTTCATGTATGCTCTTTTATTGTTAGGCATAGTCTCAAATCAAGCATTTTCTATTGTGTTTCTTGAGCTTCATCTAGGGGTTTCAGGTCCTTCTTTCTGTGTAAAGTAGTGTTCCTCTTCGATTGGAAGAAAAGGCTTGTTGTGCAAGCATTTCCCTTTGTTAGAAGGGAAACCGACTTGTGCCTGGTGGTGATCATCTGGGGTCTGTATCAGTGTTCCCCTTGTTTGAAGGGAAGATCTACTGGGATGTGTACCAGTGAGTTGCTTCTGAGCTCGTGAAAGAAGCACCTGGCTGAGGTGAAACAGTGGGTTGCCTTCTTACTCGGAAAGAGAAGAAGACCAACTTGTGTCTGGTGGTGTAACCATGCTAGAGTTTGTTCCAACAGGTTTACTTCTGAGCCTGTAAGAGAAGTGGGCTGCCTTCTTGCCTGGGAAAGAGAAGAAGACCAGCTGGGGTGCTGGGTGTTGTATGCCCCTTGTTTAAAGGAAGACTAAGGTTACTTGGTAGTTAGTGAAATCCAAAGAATTTACTTGGGGACTGAACGTAGGACTTCCATTTGGAAGGGACGAACCAGGATAAATCTTTGTGTCCCCTTGTGTGCTTGCTTCTGCGCTCTTAACTTTCATTGCACACATTTATTTAAACTAACCAAACATTTTCAAGTGGTGATTCTTATTTCAGTTTTCAGATTTCCTATTTACCCCCCCTCTAGATTAGTCTTATTGTCATATCAATAGGGCCAACAACTTGTTGATGTTGTGACCCTATTCTCTTATGTGCTAATCTCGGTATAGGGGATGAGACATTCCTACTAAGGGATTTCAAAACATTGGTTTGCCATTTGTATACCTCACTTCTGTGTCATTTTTGTTCCTTTTGATACAGTGCATTTGTTCCTGGTTTGGGTTCGCCACTCAAACCACCAAGTTTAAAAAAACCCAAATGAAAAAGGTTAGAACACGCAACTCGAGGGTCCAAAATCTGAAATAGGGATCCAATCGGCGTGTCGTTCACTCCGACACGACCGAGTTGGTGAGAGTGACGTGTGTAAACTGGCGGAATCCTAATTGGATTCCCAGTTTGGGTTCGACACTCAAACCACTAATCTTAAAAAAAATCCAAGTGTAAAGGATCAGAACACGCAACCCGAGAGTCTAAAATCTGAAATAGGGATCCGATCGGTGTGTGTTCACTCTGACACGACCAGGTGGGTGAGATTGACGTGTGGGAACAAACGGAATTGTAATCGGATTCCCGGTTTGGGTTTGGCGGTCAAACCACTAATCTTAAATAACCCAAATGGAATGGATCAGAACACGCAACCCAGGGATCCAAAAAATGATATAGGGATTTGATTGGTGTGTCGTTCACTCTGACACGACGGGTGAGTGAGAGTGATGTGCGAGAACTAACGGAATCCTAATCGGATTCCCAGTTTGGGTTCGGCGCTCAAACACTAATCTTAAAAAAAGCCAAATAGAACACACAACCCGGGGGTCCAAATCTGAAATAGAGATCCGATCAGATGTCGTTCGCTCCGACACGACCGGGTGGGTGAGAGTGACGTGTGGGAACTGACGGAATTCTAATCGGATTACCAGTTTGTGTCGGCGCTCAAACCACTAATCTTAAAAAAAAAACCCAAATGACAAGGATCAGAACACACAACATAGAGGTTCAAAATCTGAAATAGGGATCTGATCGATGTGTCATTCACTCCGACACGACTGGGTGGGTGAGAGTGACAAATGAGAACTGACGGAATCCTAATCGGATTCCCGATTTGGGTTCGGCTCTCAAACCACTAATCTTAAAAAATCACAAATGAAAAAGATCAGAACACGCAACCCGGGAGTCAAAAATTTGAAATAGGGATCTAATCGGCCTATCGTTCACTCTGACATGACCGGGTGTGTGAGAGTGACGTATGGGAACTGGCGGAATCCTAATCGGATTTCCAGTTTGGGTTCGGTGCTCAAATCACTAATCTTAAAAAAACTCAAATGAAAAGGATCAGAACACGCAACTCGAGGGTCCAAAATCTGAAATAAGGATCCGATCAGTGTGTCATTCACTCCAACATGACCGGGTGGGTGAGAGTGATGTGTGAGAACTGACCGAATCCTAATCGGATTCCCGGTTTGGGTTCGGCGCTTAAACCACCAATCTTAAAAATACCCAAATGAAAATGGCTAGAACACGCAACTCGGGGATCCAAAATCTGAAATAAGGATCCGATTGGCGTGTCGTTCACTTCAACATGATCGGGTGGATGAGAGTGACGTGTGAAAACTGGCGGGAACCTAATCGGATTCTCGGTTTGGGTTTGACACTCAAACCACTAATCTAAAAAAAAAATCCAAGTGTAATGGATCAGAAATATTTTCTAATTAAAGTTAGTGAATATTCATATATTATGAATTTAAAATTTTGAAAAATAAGGTGTGTATATTATTTTATTTATGTTTCTAATGTTTATTTTATAATATAGGATCCTCCAGCACCTAACGATCATGATGCGAGGAGAGAGGACGATCCAAAAGATCTTTCTTGATTTTTATTTGTTATTATTGTGGACGTTTCATATTTGTTGTGATTGATGATTTTATGTTATTGTTATTTATTGTGGATGTTCTTATCAATATTATTTTTATCAAGTTTTTTAATTTATTATTGTTAATTAATTATATTTAAAAAAATAATAAAAAGTTTATTTTCGACGGATTTTCTGACAGATAGTTTCCGTAAGAAAAAATGTCGGCAGACATGATTTCCGACCGAAAGTATCTGTCGACAAAATCGTCAGACTTTCCGACGGATTACTGACAGATATTTTCGTCAGAAGCTCCCTAGTTCTGGCGCTCTTGTCCGTCGGCCAAGGTGTCGGAAGTTCCAACGGACTTTCTGACCGAGTACTATGTCGGAATTTACCGACAGATTTATTTCATCGGTAAATTGGTCGGAAGATTTATTTCGACGGATTTTTTCGACGATTATTTCTGTCAGAAATGCCGATGGATTTTGTTGCCGTCGGTAATTTTTGACGCTTTTTTTTCCGACGGATTGTTTTCGACGGTCAGTCGCCGGAAAACTAGTTTTCCGATAGATTTCCGACGGAAGTGATGATCAGTCTATCCCCATATAATTTTATCTAATTATATACAATTTTGGTGACTAACAAAACCTCAACAAATATTTTTTAACAATCTTTTCTGAAGTTCATCTACAAGAATAATCCAAGCAAAATCTCTAAGTTATTCTCACACACTGATTATTCAAAGTTCAGAGCATGTATTTCTTCTAAGTACACATCGATTTCCTTTGTAGAACAACGATTTCCATTGCTATAACGATTTCATAAGTAAAAGAACGATTCTATCGCTATATCGATTTCCTTTATAGCATAACGATTTCATAAGTAAAAGAACGATTCTATCGCTATATCGATTTCCTTTACAGTATAACGATTCGTTAAGTAAAATAACGATTCGATCGCTGTAACAATTCGTTAAGAAAAACAATGATTTGCTTGATGTAACAATTCGTTGAGGAAAACAACGATTTGATCGCTATAACGATTCGATAAGTTAAACAAAGATTTGATTGTTGTAACGATTCGATAAGTTACACAACGATTTGATTGCTGTAACGATTTGATAAGTTGCACAACGATTTGATTGTTGTAACAATTCGATAAGTTACACAACGATTTGATTGTTGTAACGATTCGATAAGTGAAACAACGATTTGATTGTTGTAACGATTCGATAAGTGAAACAACGATTTGATTGCTGTAACAATTCGATAAGTTACACAACGATTTGATTGTTGTAATGATTCGATAAGTCAAACAACGATTTGCTTATACAACGATTTGCTTGTACAACGATTTGCTTTCACTTGTACAACAGTTTGCTTTCACTTAAACATCGATTTGGTCAAACAACGATTTACTTTCATCTGAACAACGATTTGTTGAACAACAATTCATAAGTAAAACAACGATTTCATGGTTCACATCTACATAGAATTCATCTATGCATGGATTATGATCATGACATTGATTTCACGCACACCACAACTCTCTTCACAATGACTATGGTTTGAATGAATTGTCATACACTCTTTATTATCTTTCCAGACAAATTTGAAAATATCTATTCTCTATTATATTCTAACATGTTCTTGAAGCACTGTGGAGTTCAAAGTCTTCCCGCGTATATCACTGTATCTTGCATTTATTGTGATCGTAGACCTCTCTGCACATCGTATATCTGAGAGCCTTCTACACCAGTGTATCTATAGCAAACACTTTGCAGGGTGACAGAATGGCATTTCTATTATGGTGTACATTCTTATAGCATTGTTTCTAACGATTGATTGACAGCATAGAAGCAGTATAGCTGTCTAAGTTTTGGTATTTATTGCTCGCAGGTATTTGACAGTACCAAAACCCTACAACATTAGACAACCTGAAGTGAGAGATATAAGGATAAATCTTTTCTTTGCATGAGTGTCTCTCTGAGCATTAATGACTGCAAGCTTGCATGTTCCACACATTGGACCACACAGTCTAACGTGCTTCAAACAAAGAGACAACAGACACTTCAACGGCTATTTTCAAAAGAGAAGATATATATAGAAGACCGAGGACTTCATGAAGAATACCTTTTGCAAGATAGAGCTTACACAGAACTCATCAACATCTTGCGAGCAAGAAGAAGAGCTGATTTGTAACGACCGTCCTTATACCGGTACGGTTACACCAACCCACATCGGTATAATGAACGCCGCTACAGTGGGACATTTACCCAAGAATTGTACAATTAGCTGAAACATACACAAATATATAACACATGACAGCGGGAATGAAATAACTGGAAAGTAACTCTTATTCCATCATCATCATTTATACACAGTCTATATAGAAAAGAAAAAGTAAATACTTCATAACTGAGAAATTTCAATTTTACATTGTCCACATAAGAATACGCAGAGTCTTTTATTACATACTATGAATGAAGAAAATACAATGCTGAATCCAAGACAAAAGTCTCCTACTCCCGCTCCGAGTCGCTCCTAACAATCTCCTCGGAAGAAGTAGAAATGTCTGCACCTGTACGCCGAAGCAAGAATGAGTCCAAAGAACTCAACAAGTAACTCCAACCACACTAAACATACATACATCACATGACCTTTCACGTTCTCATGCCATACGGATATCACATAAGCATGGACTTGATAAAAGTTTCAAGAAAAACCTAAACATGATTTCTACACATGCCACACATGATAAATGACTCATAACAATTTTTACAATGGTTTAAAACCTATCACATGCTTTCTACATATTTTTCAATATACTAAACTAAGTCTCATTTAATCACATTTGTATTCTAAGACTATAACCCTTTTTAAACATGGAGTTTACACATTTTACAAAAGACATTCCTAGCATGGATTCTATGATCATTTTCACATGGATAACACATCTATACACATGAATAGCTTGCTGTTTTTGATATGGATATATTACATTCATATAAGAAATTATCATTTTACATGCTATCCCATTGATTTATAATCTCACATGATCATTTACATAATTACACAATTTGCACCTTCACTTTTCATATAACCACAAGTTCACATTTTATTAAATGCCGTGACACATAGCCCAAACCACCTCTAGAAGGACACACACTAATCACATCACACATATATCTATCACCTAGACATTACACTGATAAATCTTAGTTACTGTGCAGAACCAAGAGAAGCACTCTCCACCCTAACCAGCGGTACTTGTCCGCCTCCAGGATTTCATCCCAATGCCCATGGGATATCACACACTATGAACCTTCCTGTGGGAACTTTACCACAGTACAGTTCCACAGCCCTCTAAGGTAGCAGTGTACCTATTGGCACATTTACACATTTTCTCAAATCTTTTAACACACACTCAATGCACAATTTTAACACATCCATTTCATGCTCACACATTTACATACTTCAGTATTAACTAGCATGGTACTACTGTTCTCAGTATTAAACAGATTCGAAACAAGTCTAATCATGCTGAAATTAGCAGATTTTATTAACAACCATATTAACATGTATTAATTGATCAATGCTCACATAAAACCAACATATGTAGTTATTGTCATCATTTCAGTACGAAAATTTAACCACAAACTTCTTACAGTTACCCATCATGCATACCGAATTTCGCATTTTTCTGAATTACACTCAAATTATGAAAATTCTAATAGTGGTATTATACAAAGTAAACATAGTCAAACTAACATGGATTTTCATTGTTCAGACCCACAACTCATTCTACACATGGATATTGACAGTCCTAAACATATGTCAATTTCTAGGAATTTCACTGTTTCCACACTATTTATCTGAATTTCTACACTAATAAAACATGCTTACTATTTTACCATTCAGAAAATGTAATAATTTATACAGATATCAGAAATTTCCCAAATTCCTACAGCATGAATTGAAACCCATAAACACTGTACAGAAATTTTATGACACTTGGATTCCACACAGATTGCACAAACGAAATTTTACAAGATCAAAACCTGTCAGCCAGACATTTCAGAAATTCTAGTAATTGAAGCATTTCACCAAAATTCATAAAATCTCACAACATACTCCAACATAGATATTTACATATCATATAAAATTTACCATATATCCTCATGCGTAAAATCCCGAAAATTAGATCATACAGGTCAAACATGCACACTGTTGTAGTCTGGTGAACTTGACGGCATAAAGGGGCCGTCTATCACGTTAATGGCAACAAAGGTCGCCGCCAACTCAAGATCTTAACGGCAAGGGATCCCGCCGTTAAGTTCATGTCTGTGTAAAACACAGACTGAACGCAAGAAACTTGGTGAAATTGGGGTTCCAGGACTCGAATAAAATCTGTAAAAATTCCTGGGACTTACTAAACTCATGTATGGGTGATGTGAATGGGTTACTTGCCTCTTAGAAAATCCACAAGCAACGATTTAAGCTGGAGAAGCCCTCCTCGGCCTGAGCCAAAGAGTCCTCAAAACTCTCTCGATCTGGGTTCTACGTTGATCTCCTCTGCACACCAGTGTGGGGAAGTCGTTCCCGGATGTTCAGAGCCCTCTCCAGTCGTTGTAGAACGTCGGATGAAGCCTCCAGTCGCCGGATCAGGGGATTCCAAAATCAGGTTTCACACAGAAAATAGGGTTTTGACAAAATGCCAAAAGGACCTAACTGAGCCCTGATTCGTCTCTTATATAGAGTTGGGGGTTTAGGAACGCGCTTGGGTAGGCTAGGTTACCGTTGGGGGACGGTTTCCTAAACCAAGGGCGACAATTCTGGAGGCGTTTTCAGATCTAAAATTGCAACAGATCTGGGAGGTAAACGTCAACATCAATAGCCGCCAATTCTGAGTCGGCGTCCATCAATGTGGCCACTTATTTGGGATTGGCGTCCACACATATTAACGTCTACTGGCCGCCAGAACTGAACTTAAAACTTCAAAAACTTTATGTACCCCACACATGTATATATACTATATATATATATATATATATATATATATATATATATTCTACAATGCACACATTAAAATAATACTTATTCATGCAATGTAAACAAGTAAGTACTATGCACAATAAAGTTTATACATCGATGGCATACATTTATACATCCATGAGAAATCACCCAAAGATGAAAAATCAAGGGCCTTACACCCTCTCCCCCTTAAAGAAACTTTGTCCTCGAAGTTAGACCGACGCTACCTAAACAATTGAGGATATTTCTTCTTCATTGCATCCTCAAGCTCCTAAGTAGCCTCCTCTCGCGAGAAGTAACGCCATAAGATTTTCACCGACGTAATACTCTTGTTCCGGAGATGCTGAACCTTTTGGTCAAGAATAGCTACTGGTTGCTCCACATAAGAAAGATCTGGCTGGATCTCCACTGGCTCGTGGCTAATAACATGAGATGGATCTCTGACATACCTCCTAAGCATAGATACGTGGAAAACTGGATGAACACTAGCTAACGCTAGGGGTAAAGCTAGCTCATAAGCCACGTTGCCCAATCGTCTGAGAATCTCATACGGGCCAATGAATCTTGGACTTAGCTTACTATGTCTGCCAAATCTAACTACACCACGAGTAGGCAAAATCTTCAAAAATACATGCTCACCTACCTCAAAATAGGTGGTTGTTATTCCCTTCATTGAGGAAGGAAGACCTGTGTATCAGGTGGTAGTTTGTACCTCTTCGGGTTTTGAAGAGAAGGCCAGCTGCGGCGGGATGTGTAAGAATCCTTAAGGGGGACAGTACCCTTAGTTAGTGAAATCTCAAGTTGTTGTTTGGGGACTGGACGTACGACTCCTTGGGATAGGAGATCCGAACCAGGATAAAAATCTCATGTGTTTGTGTGTTTGCTTGTTTGTCTTCATTCTCTCTAATTTTAACCATCGTTCTTAGTGATTGTTTGTTAAGCATTTTTATTAGCAGGTTTTAATCAAAAAATTTTTAGAAATCTATTCACCCACCCCCCTCTGGGCTTGCTAGCTGGGAAACAAGTGGTATCAGAGCAAAGTCTCTTCAAGAAAGAAGATCTCACGATCTGAAGAGCAAAAATAAATGGCAGCTCAAGGATATGTAGAAGGTCAGTCCGTCAACCGACCCCTCCATTGATGGTGAAGACTACAACTATTGGAAGACTAGAATGGAGTTCTTTCTCCATGGTCTTGATTTCCAACTTTGGTCTATCATAGAAGAAGGAGACCTGGTTGTACTCAACAACAGAGAGAATTGGATAGAAGAAGACAAAAAGAAGATATCTCTAAACAGCAAAGCAAAGAGTATACTGTGCTCTGCACTGAGCAAGAAAGAGTTTAATAGGATCTCAGCGTGCAAATCAACAATGGAAATGTGGGAAAAACTCAGGATTACTTATGAAGGAACTGACAAAGTAAGAGAAACAAGAATAGATAACTTGGTAGCTCAGTATGAAAGATTCCAAATGCAATCAGAAGAATACATCACACAAATGTACAGCAGATTCACAAATATCACCAATGGTTTGACTGGACTCGAAAAGACTTGTGATATGGGAGATATGGTAAGAAAGATATTGATATCCCTACCAGCCTCTTGGACTCCGAAGGTGACAGCCATAGAAGAAGCTAATGACCTAAGAAGAATGTCTCTTGAGAAGCTCATTGGGTCACTAATGGCCCATGAGATAAATGTGGAAAGGCTTGGAGAAACCTCCAGGAAGAAGAAGCATAGCAACACTCTCAAAGCTAAGAAGATACATCTGGTGATGAATCAAACAGTGATAAAAGCAATGGAAGCAGCAAAGATGAAGAGGCCTTTCTTTATAGAAGACTGCAAAGAATACTTGCTAAGAAGAAGTACCAATCAGGAAGAAGGTACTTCAAGAAAGGAAAAGATTTCAAGAAACCTGAAGCCAAGGATGTTAAGAAGTCAGAACCTATATGCTATGAATGCAAGAAACCTAGACACATCAAGGCTGAGTGTCCAAAACTGAAGAAGACAGAATTTAAGAAGAAGGATAACTCGAAAAAAATCAAAGATACAAAAAGAAAGCCATGGCAGCTGCATGGAGCAACGAAAGTGACTCAGACAGTGAGTCAAGCTCTAGCGATGGAGAAGAAGAAAAGCCAATCTGGCTTTCATGGCAAATGTCGAAGATAAGGTAACATCTGATTCATCTTTTACTTCATGCAATGAATCTGATTCTGACAGTCTAGAAGACGCATTCAACAATTTATACAGTAAATATAAAGATGTATGTAATCTATTAAAAATCACCAAGAAAAATCATGCATGCTTGGAAAACACCAACTCAGATCTAAAATCTTAAATTGAACAACTAGAAAAATAAATCTCTGAACTTAAAAGAAGAAATGAATTATTATGTGAAGATCTAAAAGTTAAAAAATGAACAGATAACTAACCTGGAAAACCAGGAAACCATAATCAAACTTAAAAAGAAAGTTGACACACTAACAAAAGATAATGAATATCTATCTAATACAATTGAAAAATTCACAAATGGTAAATCATCTCTAATAGTAAAAAGAGCTAGAAGATTGGGTAAGAAAAAGCATGGTTTAGGATATATTCCACCTGACAATGAAGAAACAATCATTCATCTTAAAATATACCCAACTCCAAAATTTGTCGCTGAATAAAATACTGAATATAAATCTAACTTCAAATATAGGCCAGCTAAAACAGTATATAAAATATCTTGCTGCAGTCATTGCAATAAATTAGGACATACTAAAATAACCTGTACAACTAAACACTTAAAATGGATCCCTAAAAGAAAGGTGAAGAACTAACCAGCAAGGACCCAAAAGAACTTGGGTACCTAAATCTTAGTGTTTTAATTGCAGGAAAGCCTTAGAGCATCAAAGTAGTACCTGGACAGCGGGTGCTCAAGGCACATGACTGGCAACAGAAGTTTGTTCTCGCACATTAAAGATGAAGAAGGCACAGTAACCTATGGCGACAATGGAAAAGGATCAGTGATAGGTTATGGATCTACTGGAAGTCAAGGCAAAACTCTTATAGAAGATGTATTATGCGTCAAAGGACTCAAGCACAATCTCATAAGCATCAACCAGCTGTGTGACAAGGGTCACCAAATTAATTTTCAGGAGTCTAAGTGCCTTATCATGAAAGATGGTGTGACTGTGTTCGAAGCCAGTAGAGAAAAGAATTTGTATGTGCTTCATCTAGAGGAACTGAAGGAGCAAGATGTTTGTCTAGCAGCAAATAAAGATCAGAATGCTGAGCTATGGCACAGAAGGTTGGGTCACTACAGCCTAGATGGAATAAGGAAGCTGATTAAACATGATTTAGTGGAAGGTATGCCCAAGATAAGTTCAAGAACATAACATATTTGTGAACCATGTGCAAAAGGAAAGCATGCAAAGTCCTCCTTCAAATCAAAAACTATGGTGACTACCTCTAAACCACTAGAATTACTACACATGGATCTGTTGGGCCGATGAGAACCGCCAGCCTGGGAGGAAAGAATTTTGGATTTGTTATAGTTGATGATTATTCAAGATTTACATGGGTATCATTTTTGGAGCATAAAGATGACACATTTGACAGCTTTGTAAAGTTCAGTAAGATAGTTCAAAGGATAAGAAGTTTAGCATAATAAGTATTCGATCAGATCATGTGGGAGAATTTCAGAATGATAAATTGTAGAATTTTGTGATGATCAAGGAATAGAGCACAATTTCTCAGCATCAATGACACCATAACAAATGGAGTAGTTGAGAGGAAGAATAGACATTGTTGGATATGGCTAGAACAATGTTATCAGAATACAATCTTACAAGATATTTCTGGGCAGATGCTATCAACACAGCCTGCTATATCATAAATAAAGTGATGATCAGGCCAATTCTGAAGAAGACAACATATGAACTATACAAGCAAAGGAAGCCCAAGATCAGCCACTTCAGAACATTTGGATGTCTATGCTTCATTCACAATAATGGTAAGAGAGACAAAGGTAAGTTAGATTCCAAATCTGATAAAGGAATCTTTATGGGGTATGCTTCTAAACCCAAAGGCTATAGAGTTTTTAATAAACAAACTTTATTAATTTAACAAACTGTTCATGTTTTCTTTGATGAGTCTACCCTTCCTTAAGAAAGGAAGTCGATAGTGATGATGAAAATGTAGAGAATCTATCCAAGAAGCTGAAAGGAATATCTATCAAAGATTATGAAGATCCACCCTTGGAAGAACTACAACAGAAAGAAATTGCTCAAAATGATCTTCCAAAGGAATGGAGATACAAGAAGGATCATCCAAGAGACAACATCATTGGAGATCCATCAGTTGGGCTAAGAACAAGAGGTAATGTTATTCCTTGCGATTACTTGGCATTTGTTTCACAAATTGAGCCAAAGACAGACAATGATGCACTGTCTGATGAATCTTAGATTTTAGCCATACAAGATGAACTTAATCAGTTCAAGAGAAACCAAGTTTGGTCCCTTGTTCGTAGACCATCAGTTCATCTTATGATTGGCACCAAATGGGTGTTCAGGAACAAATTGGATGAAGCTGGTGTTATCACTAGAAACAAGGCTCAACTGGTAGCTCAAGACTATTTCCAAGAGGAAGGAATAGATTTTGAAGAAACCTATGCTCCAGTGGCTAGACTAGAGGCTATAAAAGATTTACTTGCTTATGCATCTGCATTGGATATAAAACTTTTTCAAATGGATGTGAAATCTACATTTTTGAATGGATATATAAAAGAGGAAGTCTATGTAGAACAGCCTCCTGGTTTTGATGATATTGATTTTCAAAATCATGTTTTTAAATTGCATAAAACTTTATAAGGTTTAAAACAAGCACTTAGACCATGGTATGAAAGACTCAGTGCATTTTGTTAAACCATAGTTTTATCAGAGGACATGTAACATCCCGAAAATTCGGTAATTGGAAAATTAGAAATAAATCAAAAACGATAAATTCAATATCTTTGCAATAGTAAAAATGCACGTGTCACTATCATACATACAAAAACCCATTAGAAAATTTCATAAAAATCATAGTTCAACTCTAAATAATACTCCCTAATGACCCACAGAGAAATTCATGCAAAGAAAAATCAGATGGTCCAAGTTTAAGGCGTTTTACGACTGAGTGTCGTAATCAGGGAATAAGTTGGGAAATCATTATCACACATAACTAGAGATGCCAAAAAATTAAATAAAAATCATAGATGGACTTCAAATAATATCATCTAATGATCAATCAAGAATTTTGGGTCAATAAAAGTCATTTGGGATATATTTAAGAGTTAGTGTGACTTCTTATCGTAATTAGGAAATAAGTTGGACAACCCATTATTAGGTGTAAAAATGAGATCATAAACTAAATGCAAAATTTATGGTGGACTCCAACTAATATGAGGGGATAGTCCATAAAAGAAATTGGATCAATGAACAACTTATGTCACATGAACAAATTCAAGTATGAAATTAGTAAATAAATAACTACCGTATTATCGGAATGATAGAACTTACGTACCACTATTGTACGTGAGAAAACACATCAGAACATTCCGTAAAAAATAATAAATCAACCCCAAATATTGTCCCTAAGTGTTCCATGAAGGAATTCGTGCAACGAAAAAATCTGATTGGTCGAGTGTACGTCACACGTGACCAAGTTACCCGAATTAGGAAACTAAGTCGGAAAATTGTTAACACGGGAAAATAACCCAACCATAAATTAAATAAACATATTGGAGAGACTTCCAATATCATGTATTAATAACCCATTAACAAGATTGGGCTAATGGAGCACATTTGGCCCAAGGATAGAAATTGGGACAAGAAAATACCCAGAAATTTGTGTATGTAATTATGCAGTGATTAGGGAGGGCAATTTAGGGTTAAAATAAGGGTGATTAGTCATGTAAGGTAAGCCAAAACTGAACCCAACCCTAAGAGGAGGTTTCCTAAACCGTTGCTACCTCCTTTGGGTGAGAGAATCCCAGATTTCTTGGAAAGTAGGAAACAGAATTCGCAGCCCCTTTCCTAGTCCCGTTAGGACTTGTAAATACACCCTAAATCTATAAGAACTCGTCCTTAAACTCTTGGGGAAGGTTTATCAATAAGTTGGGGTCGTGAGCAGCAAGTTTGGAGCGCTGGAGGAGTGGAGAACGGCTGGGGAAAACATTGTCTTCCTCAACCTCGCTCTGCATCAACCCAGAAATCTGCAGAGAGTTCTTAGCATTCAAAGGTAGGTATTCTCGGGCCAAGATTAAAGAAAACCAACACCATCATGTAGATCTTGGAGTCTAGGTTCATTTGCACTTGGTTTGACTAATTTTCGTGGAGTATAGATTGTGTATTCGTAGTCTTCCCTAAGTCGCGCACAGTTAGGGCTTTTCCCGTTCCTCATATCATGCACACGATTCAAGACCGAATTATACTAAACTTTCTTCATGAACGTTCTTCCACTTGTAGTCACGAGCATCTTTTATGTTGGATGTTTTGTCCAAAAAACTTTCGTTAGAGAGTTATAAGTGTGGTTAGAGAGTCGCTGCATGATACTGCGATTTGGGACTGCACTTAGCTTTATATTCTTCATAAGTTTTCTTAGGATTATAGACCAAATTAGATCAAACCCCCAAGATCAAAGTTCTACTAGTTGTCCTCGTCATATTTCGTGTTTAACGTATTGTCTAAATGTCATTCTCTAGAGAGTTATAAGCAGGGTAAGTAAATTTCTGCATGAGATGTGTTTTTGAGTTCCACTTGACCTATATGTTTTTTTCTGGGAAGGCCTCTAGTGTCGACACTAGTTGATCTAGTGTCGACACACTGTCCCAAATCATCCCAAAAGGTGTTCTGGGAAGGCCTCTAGTGTCGACACACAGTCCCAATTTGGTCAGAAGGTTTTCTGGGAGCTTTCTCTAGTGTCGACACTACCTGATCTAGTGTCGACACTACTTGACTAGTTCTGCATTATTTTTCCTTGTGTTTGAAGCATTGTGTCGACACCAGTAAGGGTTGTGTCGACACTACCCTTGCAAAAAAATTGCATATTTTGGGTCTGATCATTACATGATGTCTACTAGCATGTGCATGATGTTATATAGTATGCATGGACCTAAAAGAAATCAACCCATTGAAAAATGGTAATGATACGAATATGATTCTACTGTGTAATTGCGATTGTCCTTATGGTCATTAGAATATCTTGTGATCTTTCCTATTGTCAATTGATAAGATAAGAATATGATGTGAATATGGGGATGAATACTTGTTAGTATGAACTTGTTAGTGAACTTATTATCATGAATTGCATACGAGTTTCAATAGTTACATGCTTTCCGGTGTTCAATAAATTATTTGTCAATTGCATACATGTTAGGAAAGATCTGTGACTAATCACTTATATCTTTGCACAAATAGGCACACCCTTCTTGGGGAATTGAGAGCACATGTTCTGCATATGATTTGTCTTTAGAAACATCCTCATGTCAAGACATTAATGAATTATGAAACATAAGATACGACGTTATCCGGCCTTTTGTTCTCTTGAAGCTATTTGTCATACCTTGACTCCAAGAATGATCATGTTCCTTTTTACTATGAGCTTGTCATTGAAACTCTGTGGCCATAATATGAATATGTTTGTTCGGCACAATATGGGACTTCGGTCCATCTGACTAATGCCTGTGCAAAAAAAGGGGCCTGGTCCGGTCCTGGGGAGGAGCACCCCAACGTACTTATTAACCGCGGGAGTATGGACTTCTGGTGCTTGGCATAGCACAACGAATAAGCAAGATTAGTGGAAATGTGCCTTCGTTTGTTTGATATGATAAGTTTGATCTGATATGATATGATATGATTTGATACGATACGTCTGATCATGTGAACGCATGATATCTGTTTGAATATGGCCAATCTCTTTTGATACGATTCTACTCTTGAAATATCTGTCCATTGTATATGCAACTCGACATTTGACCTGAAATGATATCTGTTCTACTCTGCTATTCAATCTGTTAGTATTGCATGCATTATCATCATATACATGTTCATATATTACCTAATTAAATTGTTAATCACGTATATTAGTGCCCGCACAATATTGAGATGTAAATCATACTGAGCTAGTTCGCTCACCCTATCATCCTGCCCTTTTCAGGTGGTGATGAGGAACTAGGGGAGTCCAATGGGGCCGGGCAAGAGTGATGAGCACCCGCTATATGAGGAGTTGATAGTTTAGGAATAGATATTTGAGTAGTCAATGTAATAGTGAAACTTTTCTGGAAGTTTTATTGAATAACGAACCCTTTAGTTGGTTCTTCTTATGTAAGATTGTAACTAGATGAACGGAATGGAATAAAATATACTTTTGGTGACCATATTACAGTCTCGAATGTGTTCTTCTGTTCAATTGTGACTCTGCGTTATTCAACTGTGATACGTCTATTTGTATCGTTCACGCCTCCCGGTATTTATTCTGCTGCTAAATATTGGGGCGTGACAGTTGGTATCAGAGCCCTAAACTTTAGGGTCAAAGGGAATAGGAACATAGGATGAAACTAGATCACAGGAGTCAAAATCTGTCGTACCTAATGTGAGCTTGGGTAGAACCATGGGAATAGAGGTCACACGTGATATATTTAGATGACTGACTTATATTATTATCTTGAAGGTACTTATTACCTTCATGGCCTCTGAACGTGCCCAGGCTAGGAACATGCAACAAACAATACAGAACTTGACTCAGGATATCCTGTAAGCCACCCAGGGTGGAGGTAACCGCGGAGCCGGTGATCTCCATCGGAATTTTAGGAATATGGATCCGCCTACGTTTGAAGGGAGTACTGACCCAGATGTTGCTGAACTCTGGGTTAAGGAAATTGAAAGGATATTCAGGGTCATGCAATGCACGGACCAGAACAAAGTACTACTGGTGACTTTCCAATTGGAAAAGGATGCCAGGGCATGGTGGGAGTCGGTAGAAGCAACACTGAATGGCTAGGAACTAACATTGGCTCAGTTCATTGAGCAATTCAACACCAAGTACTTTTCTGAGAGGGTCCAGAAACGGAAAGCATCCAAATTTGCGGCTTTGAAGCAGAGAGGGCTTAATGTGGCCGAGTATGAGGCCCAATTCTCTCGTCTGTCCCGATATGCTATTCACTTGATTGGGACAGAAAGGATGAAGGCAAAACACTTTCTGAATGGCTTGAGGCCCCAGTTCATCACTCAATTGGCGCCAATGGACATTTGAACCTATGCTGACATGGTAAAGAAGGCTCAGTTATTGGAAGATGCCATGGAGACTGTCGAAAGAATTAAGGGAAAATTCGTAAAAAGGGAGAAAGTGTCTTCTACAGGAAGGTATCAACCGACCGTTGAGAAGAAATGGCCCAATGGCGGAGTAAATGAACCAGTTGATAAAAAGCCAAATGAGTTAGGAAAGCAGATAGTGGTGACAATGGGAGAGAGGTGCAAACATTGTGACAAAGCCGGTCACCGATCTGAACAATGCTGGAGAGCGCATGGGAGATGCCTGCGCTGTGGTAGTCGTGACCATAGGATCTCGAACTGCCCAATGCTGAAAGAACAAGCCCCTCAGGACAAGCATCTGAATGGACAGAAGAGGCAAGTCCTCTTGCAAGCTATTCAGGAACCTGAAGCTGCTGAAGAAGGAGGTATCGTGGAAGGTACACTTACTATTCTTTTCTGACCCGCATATATTCTCTTTGATACGGGAGCTACGCATTCCTTTATATCTCAAACATTTTTTGACACCCTACCTGTGAAACCCGTCCCAATGAAATCCGGAATAGTTGTGTCAACCCGGATTGGTCCTGGTACCAATATTACAAACCATATGCCATCCAGTGAAGTGTTGATTGAAACCCAAAACCTACCAGCAAATTTAATATGTATGTATATGGCGGGGTATTATGTGATACTGGGGGCAGACTGGTTGTCTGAACATAGGGCTAGTATCAACTGCTGGAGAACGGGTAACCTTTAGCCATTACCCAAAACTAGTGTTCACAGGGGATAGAAACCGCAGGAGATTATCACTTATCTCGGCACTACAAGCCAAAAGGATGATGAGGAAAGGTTGTATGGCCTTTCTTGCTGCTGTGGTCATCACAAAGAAGGAAGTCAAAGTTGAGGACATCCATGTTGTCAGCGAATCCGCTGACGTTTTTTTTTTTCAGAAGACTTGCCAGAAATTCCTCCTGAGCGAGAGGTCGATTTTATCATCGAGTTGGTCCCTGGAGCAGCACCAGTATCTAGGGCCCATATAGAATGTCTCCCGCAGAACTGAAGGAATTAAAAGAGCAACTGATGGAACTGTTAGAGAAGGGTTTCATCCGGCCAAGTACATCACCATGGGGTGCACCTGTCCTCTTCGTCAAGAAGAAAGATGGGTCGATGAGGCTATGTATAGATTACAGACAACTAAACCAGTTAACTATCAAGAACAAATACCCTCTGCCAACTATTGATGAGTTGTTTGATCAATTATCTGGAGCTAAATACTTCTCTAAAATAGATTCTCCGTAAGGACAGTTTATAAACACATGTGAATTTAGGGACCAAATTCTTTTAAGTGGAGGAGGATGTAACACCCCGGAAATTCGGTAATTGGAAAATTAGAAATAAATCGAAAACGATAAATTCAATATCTGTGCAATAGCAAAAATGCACGTGTCATTATCATACATACAAAAAACCCATTAGAAAATTTCATAAAAACCACAGTTCAACTCTAAATAATACTCCCTAATGACCCACAAAGAAATTCATGCAAAGGAAAATCAGATGGTCCAAGTTTAAGGCGTTTTACGACTGAGTGTCGTAATCAGGGAATAAGTCGGGAAATCATTATCACACATACCTAGAGGAGCCAAAAAATTAAATAAAAATCATAGATGGACTTCAAATAATATCCTCTAATGATCCATCAAGAATTTTAGGTCAATAAAAGTTATTTGGGATATATTTAAGAGTTAGTGTGACTTCTTAACGTAATTAGGAAATAAGTTGGACAACCCATTATTAGGTGTAAAAATGAGATCATAAACTAAATAAAAAATTTATGGTGGACTCCAAACAATATGAGGGGATAGTCCATAAAAGAAATTGGATCAATGAACAACTTATGTCACATGAACAAATTCAAGTATGAAATTAGTAATTAAATAACTACCGTATTATCGGAATGATAGAACTTACGTACCACTATTGTACGTGAGAAAACACATCCAAAAATTCAGTAAAAAATTATAATCAACCCCAAATATTGTCCCTAAGTGTTCCACGAAGGAATTCGTGCAACGAAAAATCTGATTGGTCGAGTGTACGTCACACGTGACCAAGTTACCCGAATTAGGAAACTAAGTAGGAAAATTGTTAACACGGAAAAATAACCCAACCATAAATTAAATAAATATATTGGAGAGACTTCCAATATCATGTATTAATAACCCATTAACAAGATTGGGCTAATGGAGCACATTTGGCCCAAGGATAGAAATTGGGACAAGAAAATACCCAGAAATTCGTGTATGTAATTATGCAGTGATTAGGGAGGGCAATTTAGGGTTAAAATAAGGGTGATTAGTCATGTAAGATAACCAAAACCGGACCCAACCCTAAGAGGAGGTTTCCTAAACCGTTGCTACCTCCTTTGGGTGAGAGAATCCCAGATTTCTTGGAAAGTAGGAAACAGAATTCGCAGCCCCTTTCCTAGTCCCGTTAGGACTTGTAAATACACCCTAAATCTATAAGAAGTCATCCTTAAACTCTTGGGAATGTTTAGCAACAAGTTGGGGTCGTGAGCAGCAAGTTTGGAGCGCTGGAGGAGTGGAGAACGGCTGGGGAAAACGTGGTCTTCCTCAACCTCTCTCTGCATCAACCCAGAAATATGCAAAGAGTTCTTAGCATTCAAAGGTAGGTGTTCTCGGGCCATGATTAAAGAAAACCAACACCATCATGTAGATCTTTGAGTCTAGGTTCATTTTCACTTGGTTTGACTAATTTTCGTGGAGTATACATTGTGTATTCGTAGTCTTCCCTAAGTCGCGCACAGTTAGGGCTTTCCCGTTCCTCATATCATACACACGATTCAAGACCGAATTAGACTAAACTTTATTTATGAACGTTCTTCCACATGTCATCACGATCATCTTTTATGTTGGACGTTTTGTCCAAAAATCTTTCGTTAGAGAGTTATAAGTGTGTAAGAGAGTCACTGCATGATACTGCGATTTCGGACTGCACTTAGCTTTATGTTCTTCATAAGTTTTCTCAAGATTAGAGACCGAATTAGATCAAACCCCCAACATCAAAGTTCTTCTACTATTGTCGTCGTCATATTTTGTGTTGAACGTTTTGTCTAAATGTCATTCATTAGAGAGTTATAAGCAGGGTAAGTAATTGCTGCATGAGATGTGTTTTCGGTTTCCACTTGACCTATATGTTTTTTTCTGGGAGGGCCTCTAGTGTCGACACTAGTTGATCTATTGTCGACACACTGTCCCAAATCATCCCAAAAGGTGTTCTGGGAAGGCCTCTAGTGTCGACACTACTCGATCTAGTGTCGACACACTGTCCCAATTTGGCCAGAAGGTTTCTAGGAGCTGTCTCTAGTGTCGACACTACCTGATCTAGTGTCGACACTACTTGACCAGTTCTGCATTATTTTGCCTTGTGTTTGAAGCATTGTGTCGACACCAGTAAGGGTTGTGTCGACACTACCCTTTCAAAAAAATTACATTTTTTGGGTCTGATCATTACATGATGTCTACCAGCATGTGCATGATGTTATATAGTATGCATGGACCTAAAGAAAACAACCCATTGAAAAATGGTAATGATACAAATATGATTCTACTGTGTAATTGCGATTGTCCTTATGTTCATTGGATTATCTTGTGATCTTTCCTAATGTCAATTGATAAGATAAGAATATCATGTGAATATGGGGATGAGTACATGTTAGTATGAACTTGTTAGTGAAGTTATTGTCATGAATTGCATATGACTTGCAATAGTTACATGCTTTCCGGTGTTCAATAAATTTTTTGTCAATTACATACATGTTAGGAAGGATCCGTGACTAATCACTTACATCTTTGCACAAATAGGCACACCCTTCTTGGAAAATTGAGAGCACATGTTCTGCATACGATTTGTCTTTAGTAACATCCTCATGTCAAGACATTAATGAATTATGAAACATAAGATACGACGTTATTCGGCCTTTTGTTCTCTTGAAGCTATTTGTCATACCTTGACTCCAAGAATGATCATGTTCCTTTTTACTATGAGCTTGTCATTGAAACTCTGTGGCCATAATATGAATATGTTTGTTCGGCACAATATGGGACTTCGATCCATCTGACTAATGCCTGTGCAAAAAAAGGGGCCTGGTCCGGTCCTGGGGAGGAGCACCCCAACGTACTTATTAACCGCGGGAGTATGGACTTCTGGTGCTTGGCATAGCACAATGAATAAGCAAGATTAGTGGAAATGTGCCTTCGTTTGTTTGATATGATATGATATGATAAGATTTGATACGATACGTCTGATCATGTGAACGCATGATATCTGTTTGAATATGGTCAATCTCTTTTGATATGATTCTACTCTTGAAATATCTGTCCATTGTATATGCAACTCGACATTTGACCTGAAATGATATCTGTTCTACTCTACTATTCAATCTGTTAGTATTGCATGCATTGTCATCTTATACATGTTCATATATTGCCTAATTAAATTATTAATCACGTATATTAGTGCCCGCACAATATTGAGATGTAAATCCTACTGAGCTAGTTCGCTCACCCTATCATCCTGCCCTTTTCAAGTAGTGATGAGGAACCAGGGGAGTCCGATGGGGCCGGGCAAGAGTGATGAGCATCGCTATCTGAGGAGTTGATAGTTTAGGAATAGATATTTGAGTAGTCTATGTAATAGTGAAACTTTTCTGGAAGTTTTATTGAATAACGAACCCTTTAGTTGGTTCTTCTTATGTAAGATTGTAACTAGATGAATGGAATGGAATAAAGTATACTTTTGGTGACCATATTACAGTCTCGAATGTGTTCTTTTGTTCAATTGTGACTCTGCGTTATTCAACTGTGATATGTCTATTTGTATCGTTCACGCCTCCCGGTATTTATTCCGCTGCTAAATATCGGGGCGTGACAGGACAGGTAGATAGTACTTTGTTTATTAAATCAAAAGTCAAAAGTATATTGCTTGTGCAAATTTATGTAGATGATATAATATTCGGATCTACTGATGAATCACTGTGTAAGTATTTTGAAAAGCTCATGCAGGGAGAATTCGAAATGAGCATGATGGGTGAGCTCAACTATTTTCTTGGACTACAAATAAAGCAAGGCAAAGAAGGTACACACATTTGTCAAACAAAATATACCAAAGAATTATTGAAGAAATTCAGGTATGATAATGCAAACCACTGTCCACTCCAATGAGCACATCCACTAGGTTAGACAGTGATAAAGAAGGTAAAAAGGTTGATTAGAAACTTTATAGAGGTATGATAGGATCATTGCTATACTTGACTGCTAGTAGACCAGATATTTTATTTAGTGTATGCATATGTGCTAGGTATCAGGCTGATCCAAAGGAATCCCATTTAATATCTGTTAAAAGAATTTTTAGATATTTAGCTAAAACTCATGATCTAGGTTTATGGTATCCAAAATCTTGGATATTCTGATGCTGACTATGCTGGATGCAAGGTAGATAGAAAAATCACCAGTGGTAGTTGTCAATTTCTTGCAGGATGTTTGATTTCATGGTCCTCAAAGAAACAGAATTCACTAGCACTGTCAACAGCTGAAGCTGAGTATGTAGCTACTGGAAGCTGTTGCACTCAACTCCTATGGATAAAACAACAATTGAGGATTATGGATTGCACATCAAGACCATCCCATTACTGTGCGACAACATAAGTGCTATAAATTTCACGAAAAATCCAGTCCAGCACTCCACAACGAAACATATTGAGATTAGATATCATTTCATTAGAGATCATGTAGCCAATAGAAATAGAAATATTTCTTTTATAGATACTTTAAATCAGTTGGCAGACATCTTTACAAAAGCCTTACCTGAAGAGAGATTTACATCTCTTAGAAGAGAATTAGATATGTGTAATTTGTAATAGATTTTTCTGCACATAATTGAAATAATAAAATTTCATAATAATGCTTTCTCTCTCTCCCGAAATCAAGAAAATCCTTTATTGCTTGCATCATAAATTGCTTTGATGGTTCATTGTTTAAAAGTTCTTATCGCCTGCATAATCATCTCCTCTTTTGTCGTTTTCCACATTTATTGATGTGACTTTTCAAAAATCACCTTTATGTCCTGCCGCTAAGGCGCGAAATACATGCCATATCGATTTCATCTCTCTCTCTCCTCTTTCGACTTGCCTAGAGCGATAAACCCTATCGATTGCAGACACCTCTTTGTGTGATTTCAAATGGATCTCTCTGTTCCCGCCAAAATTTTTTGAGGGCTTCTGTTCCATTCCTCCCCACGATCCTCCAGAAACCTTTCACATCAAAATCCATGGCCGCTTCTGGGAGCTCCGACACAGTTGGTGGATACAATGTCGCCTTCCTCACAATAGAGCAGCAGGAGAGATTTGCAGCAGTAAAGATCAAGATTTGTGGTAACAAGGCCGTAGATATTGTAGATTTAGAGAAAAATGGGATGCACAGTGTTGTGGCAGCGATTTAGAGGATGAAATGGATGAAAATGGTCACAGTTTCTGAAGCTAGCTATCTGGACTGTTGAACCACTCCTATATTTTACCATTATATTTTACTGATAACAAAAGTTATGATTAATTAAATATTATTAAAAATATTTAATATAATGTTTTCCGAATAAATCTAAATTTATGGTATTTTAGTGATAACAAAACTTATGATTAATTAAATATTATTAAATATATTTAATATTATGTTTTTCCTAATAAATATAAATTCATGGATTTCACTGCAACATCGATTTGCTTGAAAACATGGATTTGTCTCTCACATCGATTTGGTAAGTGAAACATCGATTTGCTTCAAACATCGATTTAGTAAGTGAAACATCGATTTGCCTCTCACATCGATTTGGTAAGTGAAACATCGATTTGCTTCAAACATCGATTTGGTAAGTGAAACATCGATTTGGTAAGTGAAACATCGATTTGCTTCAAACATCGATTTCGTAAGTGAAACATGGATTTGCTCTCATAAGGATTCGGTCTCATAAGGATTCGGTCTCATAAGTATTTGATAAGTGAAACATGGATTTGCTCTCACATGGATTTGCTCTCATAAGAATTTGATAAGTGAAACATGGATTTGGTCTCACATGGATTTGCTCTCACATAGATTTGCTCTCACATGGATTTGCTCTCACATGGATTTGCTCTCATAAGGATTTGATAAGTGAAACATGGATTTGCTCTCACATGGATTTGCTCTCACATGGATTTGCTCTCACGTGGGTTTGCTCTCATAAGGATTTGATAAGTGAAACATGGATTTGCTTCTCACATGGATTTCAACATGGATTTCACTTAAACATCGATTTCCTTATATTTCAAAATATTTTTGGCATCTAGTGAAAAAGTCAAATATTTTTTATTTGCGTAATCTTCTATCTTTCTGACATGAAATCTTTTTGCTTATCTCGCTAGATCTCTTTTCCTACCTACAAAAGGTGGTCACTTACTACTTCTGGGTGGCAACAAGAAACATAGAGGTATGAACCCTTTTGACAGAAATACTATTTTATCTAAACACTCTCTTATATGCTTGTAGACCTCGTATACCACAAAATATCAGAAGAAAGAGAAGATGAGCAACGGCTATAACTCCAACGGATTTATTCATGATGTTCATATAAAAGATGAAGCAAGGCTGAAGAAGGAGAAGAGAGCTTTCCTGAAGATCTTTGAAGGAGTGTGCATCCTGTGAGGAACCTCAACTCCACGTACACTCATAGAAAGAGAGAAGAGCTCGAGCCAAATCAAGAGAAGCCTTTCATAACAGAAGTCTTCAACGCTTTCAAGCCTTCCTCTCTTCACTCTCTCTCTGTGATCTTTATAATTCTTGGGGAGAGTCATTTGTTGAGAGTTTCTGGGTGAAAGTCCATTCTTGTAGAACTCTCAGCATTGTTCTTTCTTTTCTAAGAAAGATCTTTGTCCAGCTGTAGGACTGTTTACAATGTAGAACCTAGCTAGGGGTTTGTGTCTAGTAGAACCACACTGGGGTTTGTACTAGGAGGTTGGCTTCTTGACCTGTAAAAGAAGTGGGCTACCTTCTTTCCCGAGAAAGAGAAGAAGACCAGCTGGGGTGCTGGGTGTTGTATTGTCCGTGAGCGAGATTGTACCCTTGGTTAGTGAAATCACAAAAGTTTGCTTGGGGACTGGATGTAGGACTTTCATGTGGGAAGGGCCGAACCAGGATAATTCCTTGTGTCTCTTTGTGTGATTGTTTATTTGCTTCCACACTGCTACTCTCTATCACACTTAACTCACCATGTGACGACCCTCGTTATGCCGATACGGTTGTACCAACCCACGTCGGCACGACGAAGATCACCACAGCGGGACATTTACCCGACACTATCATTCGATTGAGATGTACACAAATATAAGTACAGAGTAGCGGAAGAAAAGAACTACTGTCTTTCATTTCATCATCCACATTGACATCCACAGTCCATATAGCAAATAAAGGAAAGCTAAAGCTTACTTAACTGAAATTTTAAACAAGGTACATTGTCCACATAACTACAATTCTAACATCAAATTACATAGTTTGTTCACAATTACATAATAGTTCAATACAATGCCTCAAATTACATACTATGAAAGCGAAATATAACAATAACAACTCCGCCAAGCTACTGTCCGCGCTCGGAGTCGCTCTCCACTGTCTCTTCCAAAAGATGTAGGGTCACCTACTAAACCTGTACGCCGAAGCAAGGAGTGAGTCTAAAAGACTCAGAAAATAACACCATGCACTTCATACATGCATACATCATATAGGCATTCACATTCAATCGTATTCATTCAAAGCATGTAGCAAGGCTATGTGATATCAACACAACCTGTCAGGGTATTTCTACAAAATTTAAAGCACATGGAACATGATTTACCTTTCAAATTAAACTACCTATCACATGTTTCTACTCATCCAATCACATGAAAGCTACACTTTGAATTAACTAGAACATGAAAGCAACTAAACATGAGGTTCTCATATGCATGGAAGGAAACATTATCATCATGGTTTCTACACATGGTAGCACATGCTAACTATCATTTTACATGCATTAAGGTTGCTGTTTTGACATGGATTAAAAGTCTCATAACATGCAAGTTCATTTCACACTCTAACATATTCACATCACATGGCTCACTCTCTTACACCTTCTACGCATATCTATTGTTATTCAAGACAAGTCTAGCATAATGCTTCTACTAGTTTCACAACATATGAATTACGTTCAAACAAACAACTAATCTAACACATGTTCTTTTCTCATTCTTTTAACATATGAACTCAATTAAGAACTTGTCTCATTCATACCACATCATGAGAGCGATTTAGGCATGGTTTTTGCACATCATGAAAGGAAGGTTCTAGCATGGATTCTATAGACATTCTTGCACACAATAACATGATTGCTTATCTAATTAGCTTGCTGTTCTAATATGTTTCTAACATTATCACATTAGGAATCACAGTTTTACACTTTAACACATTGGTTTCACATGTTACACATTTACACATTCACATGTACACATCTTTCACTTTGCACATGTCCACATGGCACTTACACAATCTTCACATATACACATTCACATTTCACATTTATATGCCGTGACACATAGTCCAAACCACCATTAGAAGGACACATAACACATAACACATAACACATACTTATCACCTAGGCAATATAGTGATAAGCCTTGGTACTGCGCAGACCGGGAGAAGCCCTCTCCACCCTATCGACGGTACTTGTCCGCCACCAGGATTTCATCCTAATGCCCATAGGATACACATACACATTGAACCTTCCCGTGGGGACTTTACCACGGTACGGTTCCAAGGCCCTCTATGGAAGCAGTGTCACACACGGCACAAATTACACATTTTCCAATTTTTAACACACGCACGATTTTTTACACATAACTTGAGTCCTTTACTATCAATACATGGATCAGTTTTCTTAAACATGATACTATTATGGACAGGAATTAACCTTCAGTAACTCACATTAATTAGGTTGGAGAAAAAATCACATCATTTACCATAATCATGAAAGCATGATTTACATGGCACAATTCGCATGGAAATCTCACAATGTAAGCTACTATTATCCAAATCACCTGAAATTTTAACCACATGCTGTTTTCGAGTTTCAGAACATATATGCAAATTTTCATGTTTTTATGAGCTATACAAGATTTATAGAAAATGGAATACTCATTTACATGCTCTTAATAAATCAATTTATCATGGAAGCACCACATCAAAGTCTGATTTGAAAATCCACAGTCATGTACATAACATTCATAACATCACATAAAATTTTCCCAAATTTATCTCACATCATGCTATTTACTAGGATTTTATAGGGATCTACACATGCTTCCTATTTCCAATACAAAAATTGTAACAAATTGCATGGCCAAGGGA
The DNA here is from genome assembly GCA_014218235.1 of Colocasia esculenta. Classification (NCBI taxonomy): domain Eukaryota; kingdom Viridiplantae; phylum Streptophyta; class Magnoliopsida; order Alismatales; family Araceae; genus Colocasia; species Colocasia esculenta. The sequence goes on along the minus strand of CM024756.1, from coordinate 21,367,251 downwards.
AAATTTCCAAATTTTCGGGGCAGGGACTGACATACATATACATGTCATAGAAAATTTATGGCATCTAATTTCCTCATGGATCATACAAACAGAAATTTAACATGTTCCAAGTTTTATTTAACATGCATTTTAAATATCCTAACAATTCACATGATTTACAAAAATGCATGGAAGTCTCACATTATATCCCATTACTCATAATACATAACACATAGTGTTTACAATATATCCTCATGCGAAAACATTCGGAATTTAATCATATACAAGGGAGAACAGCTCATTGTTCTGCCCTGAAGAACTTAACGGCATAGTCTGGCCGTCCAGAAGGGGTTAACGGCATTATCGTTGGCCGCCAACTGAAGATCTCGATGGCAAGGGATCTTGCCGTCAAGTTCGGCCTGTGCAAAAACACAGTCCGAGCTCCAAAGAATGGTGAATGTAGGGGATCCAGGACACGAGAAAAATCCTTAAAAATGATAGAAACCACCTAGACACATACATGGACAAGGTGCAAGGGTTACTTGCCTTTGGAAAAACCTCCAAGGGGATCAAAAAGGCCGGAGAAGCTCTCCTCGGCAGAGCCAAGAAGCCTCCAAAACCTCCCTCACACGGGTTCTAGGTCGAAGAAGACTCCAAAGCAAGGTTGGGGAAGCCTTCTCCTTTGTATAGACTCCCTCCTTGTCGAAGTAGATCTCCGGAAGAAGCTCCAAACCGCTGGATCAAAGCCTCCCAAGTTCGGGTTTCCTCACAGCTCTCAGGGTTTTAGGGTTTTTCTCACCTTTTGGGGCCAGAGTTTCTTCCCCTCTTGAAAGGGCCAAAGGGACTTCTAGGTTGCAAGGGGTAGGTGGTCATATAGACAAGACATGGGGTCTGTCTTGGCAGGGGCGAAGGAGCCGTTGGGGTGGGTTGGCATCCCCCAATCGGAGGCATGGCACACCATGCAGCTGCTCAGAAAATTGTCAGGGAAGTAGACGTCTACATCAACGGACGTCCATAATAGTAGTTGGCGTCCATCGATGCCGCCGCCTACTTGTCCTTGACGTCCACATATGCTGCCGTCAACATGGTCTTCGCCAGAACATAAAATTTCACAGAAACCCTAGTCCTTCTTATGTACATGTATGCAATACATAGGGTATAATGTACACACCAATTACATCATGCAACCAAACAATATATATATATATATATACAACTAAGTACACACATGTATTCATAAATAGTCAAGACGGTATATAATGTGCTCGGTATAATGCACATACTATCTTCACAATGAAATGAACAACACTTACTAAATAATTACACACAAATGCACACTTTTATACCAATCTTCATTTAATACAACATATATAATATGAGCAACACATCATACACCTAATTTACCACTTAAGTAAATATCATATATATATATATATATATAGCATAGATAGCATATATGTATACATACATACTTACATGCATGCATAAAATAAAAGTTTTATATGTATACGCATACGATTAGTTACACGCACAAGTTATATGCATATGTATATCTAGCTACATACATGACACCTAAACATTCGCACAATAAGGTACTTATAAAAGAAAAGGACGAAAAACCGGGGGCCTTACACACCAACTTCCAAGTGATAATTTCTGTGTTTAAGTTTCTATTTCAGATTTCAGAAAAACCTATTCACCCCCCCTAGGTTAGCTTGTTGCCGTACCAAAAGGGCCAATAAGTGGTATCTGAGCAGGTCTCTGAACATTCAAAGAAGATCCAACGATCTTAGAGCAAAGATCCATGGCAGCTCAAGGATTTGTTGAAGGACAATCAGTCACCAGACCTCCATTCTTCGATGGAGAGGATTAGCAATATTGGAAGATGAGGATGGAATGCTTCATTCGAGGCACAGACTTTGATCTGTGGTAGGTAATAGAGGTAGGTGATTATGTTATTATTTCTGCTGAAGGTACTACTGCTATTACAGCAGTAGATAAATTAAATTATCTTTAAACTTTAAGGCTAAGAATTATCTATGTTGCGCTTTATCTAAAAGAGAATTCAGTAGAGTATCTGCATGTAAATCTACTAAAGAAATATGGGATAAACTGCAGATAACTTATGAGGGAACAGATAAAGTAAAACAAACTAGGATAGATATTCTCGTTTGATAGTATGAGCAGTTTAAAATGCTTCCTAACGAAAATAAACTCAGATGTACAATAGATTTTCAAGCATAGTAGTTGGTCTAAGCTCACTTGGCAAAAATCTTTCTGATGAGGAAACTATCAGAAAAATGCTTAGGTCTTTAACTATTTCATGGACCCCTGAGGTCACAGCTATTGAAGAAGCCCATGATCTAACCAAGTTTTCTATTGATAAGCTAATTAGTTCCCTCAAGGCACGTGAAATTAATATGGAGCGACTATCTAAGAGCTCATCAAAGAAAAAATGTACTAATGCTCTTAAAGTTGCAGCTGCTCCTTCCACTTCTTCTTCTTCTTGCTCAAAAATTACAAGTTCTGAAGATAGTGATGTAGATGAAGTTCTATCCAAACTTCAGAAGATTCTCAAGAAGAAGAAAAATGGTTTGAGAAGGATTGAAAAGAAAGAAAGAAAAGAAAAAGAACCAGTCTGTTATGAATGCAGAAAACCTGGACATCTAAGACCAGATTGTCCAAGACTAAAGAAGACTGGTCAAATAGAAAAAGTCCAAGAAGTAGCACAAGAAGTTCAAAAGAAAAGCCATGGCGGCTGCTTGGGAAAATGAAGAGGCCACAAGCTCAGAATAATCAAGCTCAAGTTCAGAGAAAGAGTAAGAAAATCTAGCCCTCATGGTAGGACTAGATGAGGTACATTCTAACTCATCCTTGATTCTTGCACAGATTCAGAATCTGAAGATTTAGAACAAGTGTTTAATGAACTTTATGATAAACACAAGGGGTGTAAAGAATTAAAAATTATCAAGAGCAACCTTACTTGTTTGGAAACACTAATTCTGATCTTAAATCAGAAATAGAACAATTGGAAAAACAATTTAAGGAAAGTAAAGATAATAATTCTCTTTTGAATGAAAATTTAAGGAGCAAGGATAATGAAAAATTAGAGTTAGAAGAAAATTGAAAACTCTAACTGAAGAAAATCTTTATTTAAGAGAATCAGTTAAGAAGCTAACTAAAGGGAAAACACCTCTAGCTCTATGTTTAAAAGGATCAAAATCTGGAAACAATAAATAGGGTGTTAGATACATACTTCCAGAAAAAGGAAAACATCCATAATTCTAGGAAAATATCCCTTACCAAAATTTCTAAAAGAAACCAAAAATGCCTCAGAAAAAGGCACCTGAAATAAACAAGCTTTATCAAAAGAAAAAGGTTTCTAAAAATAGTGTCCTAAACAGGCATCACAAGACAATTAGAACTGCAGAACAAACTATATTCATTGTTGTTGTAACGTCACGCATTTTTTCGGATCCTTGTGGATCTCGTGTTCAGCGCTTGAGGCCAATGTGTGGCCAATGTGACTTGTGTTCGGTGTGAGCGTGCATTTTTGGGGCTTACTGGGCCGATAATTTGGGCCTACAGCACCCCAGGGTTCTATGTCTGTGATCGCGACAGCAGGGGGTGTCGCATTCTGAACGCGACACTCTTGCCCGTCGCGTTCTTGTTGCCGCTTTATAGCACTGATCGTCTGCATGTGCGCCTCGTGTTGGGTGCAGGGCGACCTGCGGACGTCAGCCTCGAAAAGGCGACGCCCAGGTCTGTCGTGATCAGGTCACGATGGAACCATCCGTCGCGTTCTCAACCGCAAATGCAGCTTAAACCCTGCTGGCCGGAACATAGCACATATGCTCTGTTTGGCCAGGGGGTGGTGGTGTGCGCGGGTTTTCTGGGGCGTTTCAGCGTGGAAGCTTGCGGTTTGGCATGTTCTCGCCGTGGGGAGTTCGTGTGAAGTGGGGGAAACGCCGAGAAATCGCCGTTCTGCGTGTTCTTCACGGAGGTAGGGTAATTCCTCCCGTTTTTGGGCTGTAGATTGCGGGTGACAATTGTTCGACTTGTTATTTGTGTTTTCAACAATAGATACCATGACTAGGGACTCACAAAAGCATTAAAAACACGAATTAAGGGTGGTTTGCATAGTATAGAATGGTAATCCATGGAGAGGATTCCGGATTAGGGTTCCTACCTGTGAAGGCGATGGAACCCCCTATCGCGATCTAAATGCGACTGGCCGACCAGTCACGTTCAGGTGGGGAACGCGACATGCTGGTGCGTCACGTTCATATGATGAACGCGCCACATCGGGCCGTCGCGTTCTGAAGGCGACACAGGCCCATGTCGCGACCACAGCCGAGTGGTCTGAATGTGCATGACTTATGTGACATGATTATCCGATTGTTATTATTTGATGTATTTAGTAATATCGTGTGGTGCGTTGGCACCTGTAGCGCTCTGGGAGCGCATGTTTATAAGGCTAGTGTGTCGGTTTCATAGCTAGCTAGTGGTTTGTGTGTTGGCGTGGTATGCACGCGAGTTGCACTATGTTCACCTGTTGTGGACAGTCGGTACTCGTGAAAATTTTCAGATTTCACGTGGTTTGTGCGGTGCGCACGTGGTTTTGTGTGTGTGGTAGGTAGTATGATGCCTACCGTGGTTTCCTCTCTAGTTGGGTGCCCAGGTTCTCTGTGAGCTAGGATGTTAGTTCGGGACTTGTCCTGGTACTTGTGTTGTACCGTCGAGGTCTGTGTCGTCTGTCCTGGACACCGTCACTCCTTTGTTTGAGTTGTACATCTGACTGAGGGACAAGATGACAGTGGGATAGTGACTCTTGAGTTTGTTTTTAGTCACTTGTAGTGCGCTCTTAGTTGGGGGTACGAACCCCAGTAGTCGACACTAGTCCCCGACTAGTCCTTTTCCAGTGCCTCACTCTATGGTGCTCTGGCCAGAGACCCTAGAGGTACCAGGCATGGGCCTGCGGTTGTGTACCAGTAGGAGTTGTATTTAGTTGGTCTCCACAGTTGTTTGACTTTTTCACGTGGAGCGGCAGCTGGACCTTTCGTCCGTGGCTGCGAGACTAAGAGGTAGACCTGTGTTTGTTTGTCCGAGTCAGTTACTGTTGTCGCGAACTAGTCTACGTGGCTTGAGTGTGGCGGTCTCTACTTTAGCTCGTACACGTGTGATTGAGTTTTGCCGTTTATTTAATTACTTTTTTTAATATAGTCGGCAAATGGTAAGTATGTTTATTGCTTTAATAATCTGCGTGGTTGTGCTATAAATTGCTAGTATAGTTTACTGCTTCGTACTTGTGTTGGTTGCTCGAGTTGGGGGAGTTCCTACTGAGCCAGTGACTAGTGAGGCTCACCCCTACTCCCACAGGCAAATGTGAAGAGGAAGTTTCGTTACCGTCTTCCAGTTCGGGGCCGCGTCGTAGCGGTGTTGGGCCAGCGCCTCCTGCAGTGTAGCTTCATTCTTCAGTTGTACTAGTTTACCTCGGGTATGCCCCAGGCTCCTGTACTTTCTTGTACCTTTGTTGATCTTGTACATTATATATGAAATGATGAATCATATATGAAATCAAGTGTGTTCCTTTCTATTTTCACGGACTCGTGTGTGGTATCCCTTGCGAGGCTACGGCCCGTTCGCGGGAGGCGGACTCGGACCAATTTCGTTATTGGTTTAATGGACTTGAACGAGGCGTTCCGTCACAGTTGGTATCAGAGCACGGTCCGTGTAAATATAAAGAAACTGGGAAATTATATAGCTATATTTCTACATTTGTACACTGCTGGTAGCTGACTCTGGTTTCATGATGACCGGTTTTGTTTGTAATTGATATATTAATTGTGCAGGAAGTTGAGATGACTGATAGAAGGGATTGGGGTGGTGGAGGAGAGGACCCTGAAGAGTCCACTCAGCGTATGATTGAGAAGATTTGGGAAAGCCTCACTGCTATTGGGATGAGGATGGATTAGCAGGCACAGGTACCTCCAGATGCTAGAGTACCCGTGGCCCCAGTTGTACCACCGCCAATGGTGGAGGTACCCTATGTGGCACCTGTACCACCACCACCAGTAATGACAACAGAAGAGCTAGTGATGCAAGTTGAAAATTTTCTGAGGTTGCAGCCGCCCACTTATACAGGAGGACCGAATCCAGATACTGCAGAGCACTGGATTCATGAGATTGAAAGGGTCTTTACGACCATGAGGTGTCCAGCAGCGGATAAAGTTGTGCTAGCTACATATCAACTGAGAGGCTTTACGCAGCAGTGGTGGCGTCTGATGATGCAGACCACCATTGCAGGTAGGACAGAGGAGGTTATTACCTGGCCGGAATTTCTCGAGGCATTTAATGATACATTCTTTCCACTTCAAGTGCAGCAGGTGAAAAGAGAGCAATTCCGGACACTTCAACAAGGTAATACCTCAGTTTTAGAATATCAGATGTGATTTATGGCACTTAGCGGATATGCGCCTTATTTAGTATCGGATAATGCTATGCTATGGAGGTTCCCTCGGGGGAGTTTATGCTCACCTCGTGTTACATAGATGAAGCTCCTGTTGTGGTTCAAGGGAATCAGATGCCGGGCCAGTTGTATGCTCTTTAGTTGTCTGATTATGATATCATTTTGGGTATGGATTGGTTAGAAGTTATGGAGCCATGTTAGATTGCAAAAAGAAAAGAATCAGGTTTGTCACCCTAATGGTGCAGTGTTTGAATATCAAGGTATGCCCTCTTGTACTTCTAAATTTATGATTTCTGCAATTAAAGCTAGAAACTTAGTTAATAAGGGATGTGTAGCTTATTTAGCTGCTGTGTGTCTGGTTGAGGCTGGTAAGTCACTAGAAGCGGTTCCCGTTGTTAGGGAATTTGCAGATGTTTTTCCAGATGATTTACCGGTTTAGCTCCACACAGGGAGGTAGACTTTACCATTGAGTTATTGCCAGGCACCATGCTGATCACTAAAGCTCCATATCGGATGGTGCCGACAGAACTTAAAGAATTGAAAAGCAGTTGGAAGAATTGCTGGAAAAAGGGTCCATTAGGCCGAGTCACTCCCCATGGGGGGCGCCGGTGTTGTTTGTAAGAAAAAAAGATGGAAGTTTAGAATGTGTATTGATTACAGGAAATTGAATGAGGTGACCATAAAGAATAAATACCCGTTACCTAGAATTGATGATCTGTTTGATCAATTGCAATCAGCTAAGGTATTTTCTAAAATCAATTAAGGTCAGGGTACCACCAGTTGAGAATTAGAGAAGGTGATATTGATAAAACATCATTTATAACTCGATATGGTCACTATGAGTTTGTGGTTATGCCATTTGGGTTAACCAATGCTCCTGCAGCTTTTATGGATCTGATGAACAAGATTTTTCATCCATATTTGGACCAATTCATTGTGGTCTTTATAGATGATATTCTGATTTACTCAGCATCTGAAGAGGAGCATGCAACGCATTTGAGATTTGCCTTGCAGTTATTAAGAGATAATCAGTTGTTCGCCAGATTCAGTAAGTGTGAATTTTGGCTAAAAGAGATTCAGTTCTTGGGCCATGTCATATCAGCTGAGGGAGTAGCAGTTGACCCAAGTAAAGTGGAGGCAGTGATGAGATGGGAGGTGCTTAAGACAATTACTGAGATTAGAAGTTTTCTGGGGTTAGCAGCCTATTATAGGCGTTTCATTCAAGATTTTTCCCGGATTGCAGCACCCATGACTAGGTTAACTAGAAAGGGTGTGCCATTTGTATGGTCTGGTGAATGTCAAAGAAGTTTAATGGAATTAAAGAAGAGGCTTATAGCGGCACCAGTGTTGACATTACCGACAGGTAATGGTGGTTTTGTTGTATTTGCAGATGCATCTAGAAGAGGGCTTGGCGCAGTGCTAATGCAGAATAGCAAAGTAATAGCTTATGCGTCCAGGTAATTGAAACCAACAGAAAAGAATTACCCCACTCATGATTTAGAGCTAGCAGCAGTTGTGTTTGCCTTAAAGATATGGAGGCATTATCTATATGGCGAGAGATTTGAAATTTTTACAGATCATAAAAGTTTAAAGTATATCTTTTCCTAGAAAGACTTGAATCTCAGTCAGCGTAGATGGGTGAAGTATTTAAAAGATTATGATTTTAGTTTGGCTTACAATCCGGGTAAGGCCAATGTGGTGGCTGATACCCTAAGCAGAAAAGCATATTTAAGTCAAATGATGATCAGGGATTGGAAGTTGTATGAGGAAATAGCAGAGAATTCCTTGTATGTGCCAAGCAGTCAACGACGAGCAATATTAGCTAGTAGTGCCGTGGAGCCGTCACTGTATTGGCAAATTGTTGAGGCCCAGAGAGCGGATGTGAATTTAGCTAAAATAGTGAAAATGGAAGAGGTTACCATTGATGATAGTTGTGTGGTCAGGCTCAGAGGTAGGTTATTCGTACCAGCAGAAAGAGAAATAAAGCAGAGAGTATTAGAAGAGGCCCATAAATCCAGGTACACTATTCACCCAGGTAGTACTAAAATGTACCAGGATCTGAAGAAGCATTTCTGGTGGCCTCATATGAAAAAGGAAATAGCAGAATTTGTCTCAAGATGTGCAATTTGTCAGCAAATCAATACGGAGCATCAGAAGCTTGGAGGTTTATTGCAACCATTACCCTTTCCGCAATGGAAATGGGATGATATTGCTATGGACTTTATAGCAGGCTTGCCAAGGTCAGTAGCAGGACATAATGGAATATGGGTATTTGTTGATCGGTTAACCAAAGTATGTAGGTTAACAGCAATAAGTATGTCCTGGTCAGTGGATAGATTAGCAAAAGTTTATGTTGATAGAATTATTCCACTGCATGGTATCCCGAAATCTATTGTTTCTAATAGGGATCCCAAGTTTACTTCTGGTTTTTGGAGGAGCTTATAGAGAGTAGTTGGCACTGAGTTGAGATATAGCTCAGCTTACCACCCTCAAACAGATGGTCAAATAGAGAGGACTATTCAGACAATTGAAGATATGTTGTGAGCATGTTGTTTAGTTTGGGGTGGTAGTTGGGAGCAGCATCTGGGAATGGTTGAATTTGCTTATAATAATAGTTATCACACCAGCCTCGGAATGGCACCATATGAAGCTTTATATGGAAGGCCATGTGGAACACCATTGAATTGGCATGAAGTGGGAGAAAGGCAATTGGTAGGCCCTGAGTTGATACAGCAAACTACAGAAATGATAAAGTTTATTAAAGAAAAGTTGCAAACAGCTCAGAGCAGGTAGAAAGTTATGTTGATAATCGAAGGAGACCACTTCAATTTGAAGTTGGAGACTTTGTCTTTGTGAGAGTTTCTCCTACTAAAGGTATTGTAAGGTTTGGTAAGAAAGGAAAATTGAGTCCAAGGTATGTGGGACCCTTTCAAGTGTTAGAGAAAATTGGAGAGACAGCCTACAGACTTGATTTGCCAACTGATTTTGCAGATGTTCATGATATTTTCCATGTCTCCATGTTAAGAAAATGTATTGAAGACCCAGATGAAATAATCAGTTATCAGGGTGGAGATTTGAGGCCAGATATGTCTATGCCAGAATATCCAGTGCAAATTACAGGCCATAAAACAAAGAAGCTAAGGAACAAAGAAATTGAGTTAGTTAAGGTCAAATGGGAAAATAGGTTGGGAGGTGAGGATACCTGGGAGCTAGTAGAGGAAATGGTTAAGGGGTATCCTTACTTGTTTGAATAAAGTTTTAAATCTTTTAGATGATAGTATTTGTATTTTGTTTTAATGTTGAATGTATTTGGAATGTGTTATGAATTTTGAGGTCAAAATTTCTTTTTAGATGATAGTAATGTAATGTCTCGCATTTTTTCGGATCCTTGTGGATCTCGTGTTCAGCGCTTGTGAGGCCAATGTGACTTGTGTTCGATGTGAGCGTGCAATTTTGGGGCTTACTGGGCCGATAGTTTGGGCCTACAGCACCCCAGGTTTCTCTGTCTATGATCGCGACAGTAGGGGGTGTCATGTTCTGAACGCGACACTCTTGCCTGTCGCGTTATTGTTGCCACTTTATGGCACTGATCGTCTGCATGTGCGCCATGTGTTGGGTGCAGGGTGACCTGCGGATGTCAGCCTTGAAAGGCGACGCCCAGGTCCGTCGCGATCAGGTCGCGACGGAACCATCCGTCGCGTTCTCAACCGCAAATGTAGCTTAAACCCTGCTGGCCGGAACAGAGCACAATATGCTCTGTTTGGCCAGGGGGAGGTGCTGCGCAGGTTTTCTGGGGCATTTCGGCGTGGAAGCTTGCAGTTTGGCGTGTTCTCGCCGCAGGGAGTTCGTGTGAAGCGGGGGAAACGCCGAGAAATCTCCGTTCTGCGTGTTCTTCGCGGAGGTAGGGTAATTCCTCTCGTTTTTGGGCTGTAGATTGCGGGTGACAATTGTTTGACTTGTTATTTGTGTTTTCAACAATAGATACCATGACAAGGGACTCACAAAAGCATGAAAAACACAATTAAGGGTGGTTTGCATAGTATAGAATGGTAATCCATGGAGAGGATCCCAGATTAGGGTTCCTGCCTATGAAGGCGACGGAAGCCCTGTCGCGATCTGAATGCGACAGGCCGACCCGTCGCGTTTAGGTGGGGAACGCGACATGTTGGTGTGTCGCGTTCATGTGATGAATGAGCCACATCGGGCCGTCGCGTTCTAAAGGCGACACAGGCCCATGCTGCGACCACAACCGAGTGGTCTGAATGTGCATGACTTATGTGACATGATTATTCGATGTATTTGGTAATATCTGTAACACGGGATTGTGCTCCCCTTTGAAAAATTATGAATATGGAAAATTAAGGAAAACGTACCGTGATCGCCACCAAGTAGTCGCCCTAGATGTGTAGATTCGAGGACGACAGACTACGTTTGAAAAGCAAAAGAAGGAAGAAGGCGTACCTGTGAACGCGTCAGAAGGGGCGTCGCTATGCTTGTACCTGAATACGACCTACGTACGGTCGCCTTCTGGGTCGCGACGGCCGGGTCATCGCCTTCTTCTTCTGTGGATGGAGATTGGGGTTCTGATCTTCCTGCTCCTTAGCCGGCCGAGGGGAAGAGCCTCACGCCTCTCTAGTCTTTAGGTACCTGCCAAGTTCATGAAAACAAAGAGAAACCTATTAGAACTTCGTGTGTAAGAGATTTATTTAATAGAAAACAAGTACACATGCACTATTATGGTGGGAACTCACGTGGTGGGGTTTTTAACCCCTTTGGGTGCTTAAGATAGGTGTGTGGTGAGTGTTCTAATATGAATCTACGAAAAAACAAGAACTATGCATGCATGAAAAGAGAAAATAAGGGAGAGAAAGAGAGAGAGATTGTGCAGCCGGATGAAAAAATGCGTGGGAGGGCTCTTCTCGGTCGTCTGGAGAGAAAACTCTCTTCTTCGGAATTGAAGCTCTCTGGAAGAGGAAGAAGCAGACTGCGACCTTGCCCAAAAAACGGAGTATTGAGGTAGTTAAGGTGATTGTTCCTGGAAGGGCTGTGAGAGGAATAACGGGCAAGAGTCCGAGTTTGGGTATGTATGGCCGTGCGTGGGGATTGGAACTCGGAAAGGAGACTTTAAGGAAGGTTTCCCCAAAGTTTGGAAGGATTTGGACGCGATTTGGACGACCAAAAGGGGAAATATCTATGTATGGCATGTGTCCAAGTTAGGCTTGGAAAGGATCTTCTGCATGAGGTCCAGAACGCGACGGCGATCGTGTCGCTACCAAGGTGGCGACGCCTCGATATGTCGCCTTCCTTACATGGAAGGCGACTTTAAGATATTTCTGGCGATTTTTCAGGGAATTAAAATGCCTTTTATGAACGCGACATATCGAGGTGTCGTCTTCTTGAAAGCGACAGACACGTTGTCGCTTTCAGTGCCTTTTCAACATGCGGCCATGCAAAGTGTCCGATCTCCATGCACGGGCATCAGAATGACACGCGGTTTGAAACGCCGGACTCTTGACTCAAAGAGATAAAGTGAAGAGGATTGACTTTGACCAGGAAGACCTCACCAAGGCGATGAACTGATGAAAGGATGTCATGATCGGAGAGAGCCAGCTTGACGATGATGAGCCAACGTGGGGCATCAATGATATGACAAGGGATTTACTCGACTCATGGGTCAGAAATGGGTGTCTACAGATTGCCCCTCCTTGATGCCTGCTTTGCAAGGGAGTGGAGCGAAAGTGGAGCGAAGATGGCATGAAATGGCGATGTAGTGGAATCGAGCGAAATGAGCTGAACAGCGGGCATCATGGTAAAGAGACACCCATTCTGAACGAATAAGCAGCGAGAATTATCCGGCTGACTTCGAACACGGCTAGGAACAGAGTGCGAGGATGGCTCCAATTTGGGACGAATAAATGTCAAAAGAAAAGAAATGATCAACCTCCTGATTCAAGAGGTACCCTGGCTATCTTTAGCGTGCAGGTTTCGTTCATTAGGGGATAGGTGCTGCCCGACGGGTCGATTTGACTCTGGCCTTTGAGCGAATCACGACTAATGAGCGGATCGGGGATAAAGGAACGACTGTTATAATGAATGGAGATGAGAAGAATCCTGAATAGGAACCATACTCACAAACTGGACCGAGTAACTAGCTCAAGGGAAGGTTTCAAATTCGGAATGGAATTCTTGTCTGGAATGAGAATCTTGGTGGGAACATCATTGGGAAGCTGACTTTGACAAATCATGAAGCATGAAGCTCAAAGTTCCTCTATGATGCACGCTGGGCTAAAGGAAAGAAATCATAAAAACAAATGCAAAGAAAAGGAGAAAAACAAATATTCAAGGATAATATTGCTAGACAATATAAGCAAGGGTCAAGACACTTCGCATCCCCGACGTGCGATAGAATCCATCGTCCCCGAGTCATATCACCCAACGTCCTATCCAGCGATTAGCAGTGTGCACCTAGATCATCCTTGTTTTTGGTGAAGGGGAACTCAGATCCCGGAACACACTGAGAACCAGCCGGTCCTTGAGACGATATAGTAGCGTAGATATCATATAGTAATGCGGAGAGGGATGAGAGTTAGAGATACTTACCTGACTTACCTGACGAGCTGTCTCTTTTGGCTTTTCTGATTTTCTGATTTTTATGGATTTTCCTTCATTTTCTGATTTTTCTAGGTTTTCCAAATAATCAAAGCAGTAAAGATAGATATGATGCACCAACAATGAGACTTTAAAGCGTATGTGCAAACAAGCAATCAAACAATGATATTGAATGTGTTGTACACAGATCAAAAAGTGACATGGGGCCTGTCGCTACCTGTTTGTTGAGAAGGCGACGTGACTTGTGTCGCCACCGTGAAGGCGACAAGTCGATGGGTCGCGACCGCAGGTTTCTCAGCCAGAGATCAAACAGCAACCGGACTTGGCAATCTGACCCCCACTTGGACTCCTAGTGCTCTCTAAACCATGTCCCAATGCTAATGGGTCTTCTCTACCCTTTCCAACTATGAATGGAAGTCTTTCGGCTCTATAAATAGGGTATGAGAGACTCCAAATTCGCAGCTCCTCTCCTCTCTCTTCTTCTCTTTAACTCTTCAAGTTCTCATGGGTGAGAAGAGAGCTCCAAGTTCTTTCATGGGGGAGGAGATTCCTTATGAAGGTCCGAAGCGCGCTCGGATGGTCTATGGCGCTCTCAAAAGGCTGACGGACGTCCCCAACCACTTGAGCAAGAACATGGAAGTGAGAGAGGTAAGTTGTTTGATGTTTGGATTTTTCTAGAATTTCCACTCCGAATTTCTCATTAATTTTGTGTTCTTCTTCTTCCTCTCTTTTGCCTTTCTTCTCCTCTAGCACTTCCCCGGCTCCCGCCGTTACTCTAAGCTCATGTGGATCACCCCCATGATTAAAGCCTTACCTATGTTTGTAATCTGATCCTTGAGAGAGTGGGTTTGGGGGGTGTTTTGATAGCGGCTCATAATTACCACAAAATTTCCTTTGATTGGCATAGTATTACCGCTTTGATCGAACTTTGGCACCCACAAACTCACACTTTCATTTTTCCAAAATTCGAGGCGACCATCCTTCTTGAGGAGGTCGAGACTTTCCTAGCTCTTCCTAAGACTAAGCGAGGGGATGAGCATAACATAAGCTACACCGTTGAGCCTATCATCCCGAAGCTTATCCTAGGTGAATTCATGACTGATCCCGGGGATGTACATACCATGATTAGCCCCCAATTCATCTATCTTGTCTTGTTGTCTAAGTGGGTCATATCCAAATGTAAGGACAAGAGCGTAGACCACTGTGAGATAGCTAAGGCCGCAGCCTTGTGCTTGTGTGGGGTGGTGCTCTTCCCGTCCGTGGATCACCTCATAGACTATACGAGTTTGAGTGCCATAAGTGGGGTTTGGCGCGGACTCTCACACTCTCATGCGGTTTTGGCTTTCCTTTACTCGGGTCTTACCTCGGCCTCTACGGGGGGTTTCCTTTATGGCTCCATGATCCTTTTAGAGTGTTGGTTGGGAGTGAGGATAAAATTTAAACCGGTTGACAATCCCACCACCGATTGCCGGATCTTTGGGTGCCATCCACTAAACTTCATTGGCGGGGTGGCCAAGTTCCCCGATAAGGTTATGTGCTGGACAGCGGACAAGAAGACGAGGAGCGCATGGCGCCACTACTTCAACAATCTCCCGGGAGAGCACTTTGCCTTGGGCATAGCAGCACTTCGTGAAGCGGAAATCCGGCTTCCTCTTGGACGTGGATTGGACCTGCAACTTATAGGGAACATGATAACGGTGCTCTACAACCCTCAGCGATGCTACCTACAGATCGGGAAGCCAAGGACTAAGGTGCTTCCGCCGTCTCACTTGCCCCGATGAAGAAGCGGCGCTTGGGAGATCCGGAGGACGAGCAAGCCGTGTGGAGCGCATTGGCTTTGTGGCGAGTGTGTGCTACCCATGTACTCCCCACGACGCTGCATGAAGAGCGGAGACGTACCAGGCGTACCTCCTAGAGTATGAGAAGATTCGGCCGCTTAGGGGACCGGGAGCTTGAGAGAGAAAGTTGATTGTATCTTTAGGAGATTTTGATGGGACTTGATGTAATGAGAGTGAGAGACATGTTGCTTCTCCCTTTTGGCTTTTATTTGATGTAAACATTGGAAATTATGATAAAAATTGAATTTTTTCAAGGGTTCCATGCACAAACTGGGAAGGCGACATAGGGGGTGTCGCGACCTTGAACGCGACCGGTCAACGGTCGCCACCTGTAAAGTGAACGCGACACATAGTGCGTCGCGACCTGATCAGAAGGCGACAGGGGCATTGTCACGTTGACAGGGCTGAGCACGGTTTGAAATTGGGGCCCGACGCCCCTTCCCCTCTCCTTTCCTTCTATTCGCTTCTTTCTCTTCTCCCTCTGGTGATTTCCTTTTCCTTCTCTCCCTTCTCCCCTTCCGGCCTTGCTCCGGCGATCGCCAGCCGGCAGCGGCTTCTTCTTCCTCTCCCCTTCTTTCCTTTCTCTCTTCTTCCCCCCGCGGTGTGGCGATGGAGGGTGGCGGCCACGAAGGTGGGGACGGCGGTGGCCGACGCCGCACCAAGAAGACCATTCACCGTCGTCAAACGAACAAAGGCCCATCCACGGTGGCCCAGGAGGACCCTCCGGCCGTGCCAATGGAAGAGGATGCCGTGGCGGTGGCGGGGAACGAGGACGAGCCGGTTGGGCCTAGAAAGGTAGGTTTTCTAAACCCTAGATGATGTGTGTGGGATGGTAGAGTGCGGAGCACTCTCAATGTAGGGCTTTTGCCAAAGGTGGAATGGCCGGGAAGCAGATTTTATCCGATTCCGGTCACCCTGGTAACGCGACAGGGGGCCTGTCGTATTACCAGTGGGAAGGCGACAGTCCCCCTGTCGCCTTTTAGAAGGCGACAGGGTACCCGTCGCGACCCAGACTTCTGAATGCGACGGGGCTCCCGTTGCGTTCAGAAGGCGACAAGGGCCTTATCGCTATGACAGGAGTGAGGGTGCTTGCGATTCCGGCTGATTTCTGATACTTTTGGTGTTTGTTTTGCAGAGCGAGCTAAGGTCCAGACTGGGATGGGCCGTCGTCCGGGCGATCTATCAGTCTACCGGACTTTCAGAGGGCCCGATTGGAGAGGATGGGGTTCGGCCTCTTTCTACGGCTGGAGGAGTTGGCACCTGATGTGGCCTTGATCCAGGCCCTGAAGGAGAGGTGGGACCCTGAGTGCCACGCCTTCCTCTTTCCGTGGGGTCACATGATCCCCACGTTAGAGGACGTGGTACGTATTACCAGCCTACGCGTAGACGGCCAGGCGGTGACGGGGATGACCTACACCAGCTATCAGGAGCTGGCAGAGAGGCTGCTAGGATTGGCGGTGACGCTGGAGAGATCGTCGTTGATCCCGAGGACGGGGCTGCAGGCGAGCCTGGGGGTGGCGAGTGCGCGCCACGAGACAGGCGAGGGCCAGGCGGACTACATGGCCTGGATGACGGAGGACGCCAGGGCAGCGCTGGCGGAGGAGGAGGGAGCGGCAGCGGACCGCGATCTGAGGGGATTCCTGATCCTCATGATTGGGAAGCTGATCCTGGGGACCAGAGGGGACCCGGTCAGCTGCCGGTGCCTGCCCCTGCTGGAGGACTTGTCCAGCGTGGGCAACTACGCTTGGGGTGCGGCCCTCCTGGCCCATCTCTTTGACAGCTTGGGCACCTCCAGCAGGGTGACGGGGGTAGCCGGGTTCTTCCCACTCCTACAAGTACACTTCTCTACCCTTACCTTTCACTTTTCTTCTGCTTGTTTTGATTAAAGGTGGTACTGACTGAGTTGTTTTACAGGTGTGGGCGTATCACCACCTCCCTTCCTTGGGTCGTGGTGAGCCGAGACGGGCTGGGGCCGTGCCCCTTCTATGACGCTGGAGGTTCCGTCGGGATGAGCAGTCATTGCGCCGGCAGGTTACCATGATCCATGATGCATTGGACAGCGTGCCCTTTGCCCATGTAAGTACTTCTAGCCTTAGCCCTTTTTCTTTCCTTTGCTTATTTGACTGTTGACTGACGGATCTCTCTGCTTGTGGCGTGTAGGTTCAGTGGACTCCCTATGTCGGGGAGGATGACGCCGCCCAGCCGTGGGTGGAGCGGGGCCGTCCCTACTTCGGTAGGGACATTTGGCTCCATTCATTCAACACGGTGGTACCGCTCCACCACCGGCTGGTCGCGCGCACCCTGGGGCTCCATCAGTCGGTAGTGGAGTTCCCCACCCGACAGAGGCCGTGGGAGAGACCGGGCCAAAGTTTCCGAGGGATCCAGCAGGAGACCGACTGGACGGTCCGGGTCTGTGAGCAGCACACTGACTGGGAGCAGCGCGCAGAGAGGTGGTCTCGGAGGCCACTAGCGACGAGGACTACTTTCGTGCCTATGCATAGAGGTACGGGGCCCAGGTTTACAAGGGGTCTCGACGACCGGTGAGTCTCTACCGCTTTTAGCTCTCTTAAGTTCAGTTTGATTGATTAACTGCTTGTCTGACTTGACTTATGTTTGCAGCTTGATCCCGAGGGACGGATTGCCTTGCTGGAGGGCATTCTACACTCGACTATCTAGTAGAGGGACGACCTCCAGGCGGTTGTGGACCAGCTGGTGAGTATTACATACCCAGACCCTTCCTTTCCTAGCTTTGATTGACTGACTTTTCTTATTTCCCTTGCAGTGGGAGGAGTTAGCTCGGGCCCAGCAGATGGTGGGAGGGGCCTCTTCCTCCCTGGAGGACCCGGGCCGCTCGATGTTGGAGAGCCAATTGGCGGCGGCAGCGGCCCGAGCGGAGGATGCTCTCGCCCAGGTGCGGGAGCGGGTAAGTCATCGACCACATGCCCCTTCGATTCCTGTTTCCTTCTTGGGCTTGACAAGATGCTTGATTTTTTAGGAGGCGGAGCTGAGGGCTGCCCTAGCACGGACGACTACGCTAGAGGTGGAGATGGTGGAGCTACGCCTACGCCCGGAGGCAGCGGAGGTGGCGAGGTAGCGCCAGGAGGCCGAGGAGGCGGCGAGGCTGCGTACCGAGATAGGGAACCTCCGCACGCAGCTGGGAGAGGAGAGGCACTGCTGCAAGCTATTGCGGTCCGAGATGAAGGGCCTCGAGCGGGTCTGCTGGACACTATCTGACAGGTTCCTCCGAACGGCGGAGGAACGAGGAGGAGGCACGACGGCGCGAGAGAGCGCTGGAGGGGAGTGAGACGGGACCGAGGGTCATGGCCCCTCCATCTCCCCGCCCGCCTGAGGGCACAGGGGAGAGCGGTTGAGGGCTTATACTTTTCCTTTACCCTTTTGTACAAGTATGATATGGAATGGAATGAAATGGATCTTTCTTATTTTATGATTTTGCGACTGAGTGAGAGTGACGAGAGAGAGTGACGAGTGAGATGCGAGTGCTGCTTTCTTTTCTTGCGCCCTGCACACTTAGACAATCACACAAAACAAGTTAGATCCGTTCTTAGGCTTAGCCCCTTGCCTTAAAATGCGACGAATGACCAATCTTGATAAGTGGTCAAGGGGCTAAGCCTTATTAAATAAGCAGAAGACACAAATAAATAACATGCATGAGGAGGTGAGTGGAGCGGTTGAAAACATTCTTTGAAAATTTTGAATTTTTAGGTTTTGAACTATCTGATTTTGTTTGGGGTTTCGACATATTTGATTTTTTGGAGTTTTGAAATATTTGAATTTTTAGA
Source organism: Colocasia esculenta (assembly GCA_014218235.1). Lineage (NCBI taxonomy): Eukaryota > Viridiplantae > Streptophyta > Magnoliopsida > Alismatales > Araceae > Colocasia > Colocasia esculenta. Next base: position 21,348,556 of record CM024756.1, on the reverse strand, counting down.
GTTTGGAAATATTTTATTTTTTTGGAGTTTTGAAATATTTGATTTTTTTGAAGTTTTGAAATACTTGATTTTTTTGGAGTTTTGAAAGACGCCTAAAGCCGGCGTTGGCCCTTCCTGGAATAAGACGCGCAAGGCGGAAGGAACTCGCCCCTTTGGGCCACAACACCTAGACCGGTTCGAGCCGCTGGTTTAGAGTCTTGATCACCTCTGGTTCTCGCCACAGACCTCACTAGGCTAGGACGTGCATCGAGGGGTGGCAATGCCTCGGGAAATTACCCTTAGTTGATGCCGCGACTAGTTAGACCATACCTAAGAGTTGATTCGGCCTTATAGGGAGAAATGGAAGATTAATTTTTTTTAGGAAAGTCTTGTGTAGGTTTAGGGATGTTGGGTTCGACTACTTCCTGCAGCATACCCTTCAAAGATTGGGTCTGTTGTGGAGGGACTTTATGGTCTTTTTGCTATGGACTTGCACTATTTGGGGCATGCGTACGACCGAGCTCATGAGCATCCCGCGGGACTTTGCCACTCTTTGCCATGACCCTATTGCGCTTATGGATTTTTCTTTCTTTTCATCGTTTCTTTGCTTCTTTGCCCTTTGTTATTTTGACCGTCCCTGTTTGAGACTTCCTCTTGTCGGGATATGCTTTAGGCTGACAACCTTACCCTTTCAACCCTTTGCCCCAACACTTTGACCGACTAGGGGAGAATGACCGACGCATCGCTAGAGTAAGTCCCACACAGTTGCGGCTTCTACCAGAGCAGTTACCCGGGCTTGCCGTGTGTGTGTGTTAATCCTAACTTAGAGTGACCCTTGACGATTAGGGAGGGGCTTCAGACTCTTCAACACGGGGTTATTCCCTGATCTAGGTGTTGTGGCCTTACACCTATAGGCCTAAGGATAGAATCGTTTGAGGTACAACCCGTTCCACGGATGCGACAATTCGACGCCCTCAGCATTGGTTAAGCGATAAGCATTTCCGGGGTAGACTTCCCTTACAACGTACGGACCCTCCCAATTAGGTTGCAGTTTGGACCTAGGACCTCCGGGTTTGATAAAAATGCGTTTCAAGTCCATATCACCTTCTTCGAATTTTCGCTCAATTAGCTTGTTCTCGAAAGACCTTGAGATTCGCCTTTGATAAGAGAGCACATGGTTGGCTGCCATAAGTCGCCTTTCATCTAGGAGTTCTAATTGAACTAGCAACGCCTCTCGACGTTCGTCAAGATTAAGTTCCTTATCTAATTGGACTCTTAGTGAAGGGATTAGGATCTTGTACGGGACTACCGCCTCCATCCCATAAGTGAGAGTGTACGGGATTTGCCCCATAGGAGTGCGGACAGAGGTACGGTAGGTCCATAGAGCCACTATTAGCTTTTCTGGCCAGTCGGCAAATTTATGCGACTCACAGGTCTTCTTTAAGATTTTGAGAAGGGTTTTGTTAGTTGCTTCAACTTGGCCATTGCCTTGTGGGTAATACGGTGATGAATGATGCAGAGTGATGTTATATTTCTTACAGAGGTTCTGGAGTTCCTGCGAGATGAACTGTGGTCCGTTGTCCGTGACGATGCTGCTTGGCACTCCAAACTGCGAGATGATATTCCTCATGATAAAGCGGCATACTGTCGATGCTTTGATTTCTGTGAATGCTTCGGCTTCTACCCACTTGGTGTAATACTCAGTCGCTGTTAAGATAAATGATTTCTGTTTGGTTTGAGCATTAGGATCACCAAGAGGGACAACAATATCGAAACCCCACATGGAGAATGGCCAAGGTGTGGAATGTGGATGTAGTGAGGAGGAAGGGGCATGGATTTTGTCTGCATGGAGTTGACACTTGACACACCTACAGACGTAGATGGTACGGTCTTCCTCTAGGGTTGGCCAGTAGTAGCCCTGCCTAATGATTTTCTTTGCAAGCATCTGACGTTGACGTGCCCTCCGCATTCACTAGCATGGGCCCCTTCCACCACTTTCCAAGCTTCGTCATCAGTAAGGCATCTTAAGAGGACTCCATTAAGAGCTCGCCTATACAGAACTTCTCCGACAATTTGTACCTCAAGGCGGCCCTTCTGATGGCCCTGTGCTCTTCTGTACTTGCCACTTCAGGATAGGTTCCATCCTTGCAATACTACTCTATCTCAAAATACCATGGCAGTTCTTCTTCATCCAGAATCTCCTCGAGCTCAGTTAGCATGACTTGCTGCGCCCCTCTCTTCCTAGTCCTCTCTTCTAAGGTCGCTGAACCAAGGGTCCTGGGTAGATGGGACGTCGAGACGTTGGACGACGATGGTCTCAGTCCGACGACTCAGAGGGAAGGATAGAGATGAGGCTAGCGACGCTAGAGCGTAGGCCAGGATATTTTGGGAACGAGGAGTATGGATATAAATGAGCTTGCGGAACTGCCTTGCCAACAGCGTGACCAAGTCTTAATATGGCTTGAGCTTCGGGTCACGAGTGCGGTAAGTTGAGAGCACCTGCCGCAAGATGAGCTGAGAGTCTCCTATGATTCTGAGGTGTGATGCCCCCAGCAGGTAAGCATGCTTGAGACCAGCAAGGAGAGCTTCATACTCGGACATGTTATTAGTGGCAGGGAAGGTGAGTTGATATGCAAAGGGGATGGTAATGCCTTCCGGGGTGAGCAGCACGGCTCCAATGCCCCGTCCCTGAGAGTTGAGTGCGCCATCGAAATGGAGGGACCAGAAGGGGTCATTGATGACGACCGAGAGCTCCTCATCGGGGAACTCCTCTCGGAGGGAGTCGCTATGAGGGAGTGGAAGATGGGCTAGATGCTCAGCGATGGCATAACCCTTGACGGCCTTTTGGACCACAAAGGAGATGTCGAACTGTGAGAGGAAGCTCTGCCAGCGTGCGAGCCGATCAGAGAGGACAGGCTTTTCTAGAAGATATCTGAGTGGATCCATCCTCGAGATCAGCTTGACCTCGTGGGCAAGGAAATAGTGCTTGAGCTTTTGGACTTCCCACACAAGTGCGGCACAAGTTTTGTCCGCGGTGGTGTACTTGGATTCGGTGGTGTTGAAGAGCCTAGAGAGATAGTACACTGCCCTTTCTTTCCCAGACTCGTCGTGTTGTGCAAGGACAGCTCCTAGGGAGTCCTCAATGACAGAGAGATATAGGATTAGCGGTTTTTCGGGTACATGAGGCTGCAAGACTGGGGGATTCATGAGATAACGTTTCAGCTCATCGAAGGCTGTTTGGCATTTGTCATTCCATTCGAATTTTGCCCCTCCTTTCAAGAGATCATAGAACGAGCGGCATCTTTGTGAATGCTGGGATATGAATCTTCTGATGAATTGTAAACACCCTATTAGCCCTCTCAATTGTGAGATGTTCTTTGGAGGTGGCATTTCTGCTATAGCCTTAGCCTTGTTAGGATCGATCTCATTGCCCGCTTGCTAACTATGAAACCTAGCAGCTTTCCGATGATACTCCGAACACACATTTCTTTGGATTCATTTTCAGCTGATACTCTCTAGACCTTTGCAACAGTTTGGCAAGGATTTCAGGGTGTTCTCTCCTGGTTCTTGACTTCACCAAGATGTCATCCACGTATACCTCTACATAGACATGTATCATGTCGTGGAAGATGGCCATCATCGCCCTCTGGTAAGTAGCGCCGGCATGTTTTAGCCCAAATGACATGAGTACATAACAGTATGTTCCCCAGGGCGTGGTGAAGGATGTTTTCTCTTGATCTTCAGGAGCCAGATGGATTTGGTTATATCCTGAATATCCATCCATGAATGAGAGGGTCTCGTACCCAGTAGTGTTATCAATCAGCACATCAATATGAGGAAGCGGGAAGTCGTCTTTCGGACATGCCTTGTTCAAGTCCCTGAAGTCGATGCAGATCCTGACTTTACCATCCTTCTTCATGACAGGGACTATGTTTGCCACCCAGTTCGGATATAGAACTACCCTGATGAACCTGGCCTTATGGAGTTTATCCACCTCATCCTTCATCTTCAAGGCCATAAGTGGGTGGAATCTCCTGAGTCTTTGCTTTATGGCCTTTGCCCCTTCTTTCAATACCAGTCGGTGCTCCACTAGTGAGGGGTCTAGACCAGGAATGTCCTCGTATGACCAGGCGAATGTGTCTTTGTACTCCCTTAAGATTTGCACCAGTTCCTCTTCTTCATCAGGAGGGAGGTTTGCTGAGATCATCACAATCCTGGGTTCTTCTTCTGTTTCGATGTTGACTTCCTTAGTAGGTTCATCCACTACCGTGGTGGGCTTGTCAAATCTCCTTACGCCACTGGCGTACTTTTCGGCAGCATCGTCTACTTCGCTATCCTCTTCATCAATTGGGTCCTCGACATTCATGATTTCGTAGACTCTGAATTCGTCGTCTATGAGCACCCCATCCTGCACAAATTCTTCTTCTAACACCAGCACTTCTTTTGTGAACTCCTCTATCAGCGGTAATGCTTGACATCACCGAGCTAGCTCTTGAAGGTATCTCTGGGGAATGACCTTGCCCCGTTGCTTCCTAAGGCGACGCTTGGACTTGGTGAGCGCTGGATTGACCTAACCCTCAACCTAGGCATGTCTAACCTAAGACTAGACTCTTCTACCCTAGACTCTCCTAGACTAGACGACTCTACAGGACTGGTGGAGGACATGGTGTCCTCGAAGAGGATGGCGCCTAGTGAAGGAGCAGAAGGGGAAGCCCCAGTCGAGGGGTGCCCCTGATCGGGAGAGTGAAGGAGGAATGCCAGCTCCTCGACCTCAACGTCTATTTGAAAATGGGCATTTTTTTTTTGAGATCGATGGAGAGCATGCAACAGGAAATGGTGACCTCGTGGTCACTCGGATTGGACTGCAGGGCAGTGAGGATTGCAGGTGGGAGGTCAGGTGTGAGGAGGCTATGTGCTGCCGTCAGGAGCTGAGGGGTCAGTTGAATGACCAGGGGAGGAGAGGACGGGACGAGGCTGGGATGGAGGGAGTCCAAAAGGGATGGGTGGATGGCCAAGCAGGTGCCCTCCAGAGTTCATCTACAGTATTCCCCTTTTTATAGGGAATGTTCGGCTCTCCTATGTCTGAGGCGTTGCTCATGAGCTGCCTCTTAGAGGTGATGGCGGTGGGTGGATCTAACAGCTCTGCCGCAGCTGGCGGCCATGTCCTTTCTTCTTCCCAGAACAGTCGGCTGAAGGCAATGGTGATGTCTTCTATGTCAAACCATCTGTACCATTCAGCTTCTGAGTCCCCTATCTTTCTCCTCCTGGTTGGAGGAGTGCTTCTAATGCTCTATAGGTTAGTAGAGGGGCCATGTGCCCAGAGAAGTTTCGGCCATGCACCTCGTGCTGCGACAGTTCCACCTTAACTACCACGGTGTTATACCCAGGTTGGGTGGGCCCCCTAATGAAATGACACCAGAGTGTCCATATGAGTGGTTCACGGTCGGCCTTAAGAGTGGATGTGTTGGATGACCATGGTTTGGACTTTTCCCTGTAACCCAAGCCCCATCGGCTTTTCATGACAATGTCCGGGATAGGTTTGACTATGCCCTGCAGTTCTGCCCCTAGACCCTTGCCTTCCTCGTACCCTAGTTTCATCATGATCTGCCACCCTTTGGTGTTAAGTGGCTCTTTCCTCTTGACTGCACTGACCTGGGCAGGACTGGGTTCTTGCTTAGAGTGGAATGAGTAGCTCCAAGGGTGATTGATGTCCAGTACTGAGATAATGGGCTTGTTGGTAGGCCAAACAGCCGGTAGGAGAGTGTCATTGATGGCATCGACAGTGTGACCGGTGGCTATACTTTTGACTTTGATGATTCGTCCCTAGAAGGGGAACTTGAGAAATTGATGTGCGGTGGATGGTACAGCTCCTAGTGTCTCTAACCATGGGCGCCCCAGGATAGCTTTATACACGGGGTCGATGTCAAGCACATAAAGGTCCACAGCGACAGCGAGTGGCCCCAGTTCGACTTGTACAGTTGCCTTGCTGTGGCAGGATCTTCTGGAGTTGTCGAAGGCGGCTATGGTGGTGGGTGTTGGTCTCAGTATCCCTTCTGATACATCACAGGCCCTCAGGGTACTCAGCGGGTAGACATTTATTGATGCCCCTGTGTCGACCAGTGCTGCTCCTACTGCCACATGGTTGATGACTAGAGTTACACATAGTGGGAGCCTCCTGGCTTCTGGGGGTGCTAGTTGGCTTTCTGCAAAGGTAATCGCCGGCCCGCGAGTCACCATGGCTAGTGCACTCGGTAACTTGTCAGCCAGCATGTCCTCATTTACTACCACCTTCTGCAAGAAATTCCTCAAGGCCTGCTGGTGCTCCTTGGATTTCTTTATCGGCTCCAATATGGAGATCTTGGCTGGTATGTGGTCCAGGTGCTTGAGGATGTCATAGTGGGTTCCTGGCAGCGGCTCAGTTAACCCCTCATCTTGTGTCTGCTGCTGAGCTTGCTGTAGCTGAGGCGGTTGCAGGACCTGTTGGGGGTTGTTCTGGCTGGTGGAGGTGGTGGAGATAGGAGGGTATGGATGGCGAAAGACCCGCCCGCTCCGCAGGGTGGTTGGATGGGCGGCTGGTTGTCTGGCGGAGGATAGTGTAGCAGCGGAAGGTTGGTCCGGCCCAGGTGGCGGTAGGATAATGGGTGAGGGAGCAGATATGATGGGCGGTAGAGGTGCGGAGACAGGTGGAGCGAGGGGTAGCATAATGGGTGAAGGAGTGACTGGCGCAGATGTTGATCTGATGGGCAGTATGACGGCGTTGGGCATAGAAACTAAAGGAGGGATTGACTGAGGAGCCCCGTTGGCTGGTTGTATTGTTTGGGATTGGAGGGGATACTGGTGTTTAATGGCCATCATCTGTTGAACGTCTAGTTCATCATCATACGTCCAGTTTGCTTGAGGAGGAGGGTGGTAGACGATGGGATTTACCTGGGCTGGTTGCTGTTGTGGTGGGTTTGGAGCTGGTGGATTGTGGGTAAGGGATTGTGGACGATGCCGAGGTCCTGCAACGGCTGTTGATGTTGCTGCTGTTGTTGTTGAGGGCGTGGTTGGCGCTGCTGCCTCTGCTGTTGTTGTTGCCTCTGTCTCTCTTTGATGTCCCCAATTACTTGCCGGAGGGCTGTCCAATCTATCCTGTTCTGCTCATGCAAGTCATACACCAAGTCTTTGAAGGTGAATCATTGATCGATGGTATGACCAGGCTGCCGATGGAAGACACACTACCGGGTTTGATCCACACTAGGGTTCAACGGCCTCTCAGGAGGGAGTCTAATGGCTTCTGTGGAGAGCAAGGCCAAGAATATGTCGGAGAGGGTCTTCGGCAGTGGCGGGTAGTGAGTTCTTCTTGGCCCATGGGACGCCTTTGTTGAGAGCCATCGGAAGGTGGCACTTGGTTGTATTGGCGATGCTGTTGTCCATGTGGAGGATTGGTGGGGTTCTGACCCTGGGCAGTGTAAGGTTGGCGATTTTGGCTTTGGCCGGCAGGGTTGAACGCGCTCACTTGCTCGTTCACTTGGACTCCTTCCGTGACTAGCCCCCGAGGCTTTCTCTGGAACCGGGACTTCTGGGGTTCGAACATAGAATGGATGGGAGAATCTTTGAGCTGAGTCTGGATAAACCGGGCCCGGCTATAGAGTTGATGCATGGTGGTGATGTCATTCATCGCCAGGATGTTTCTATAGGCAGGTGTTGCATTGGCAATGACGATTTTCACCTTCTCTCCCTCCGGAAGGTACCCCAGAACTCGCGTAGCCTTTTGCCTCCACCTATCGACGTATGCGGCGAAATCTTCATCGGGCTTCATCTTTTCGGCCATGAGATCCGTGAGAGAGTATTCTGGCCCAACCCTATCTTGGAATTGTTCGAGGAACTTGGCCTTCACAATGGCGAAGTCCTCTGCGTCCTCGGGTAGCAGGGAATAGAACCAATCTAAGGCATGCCCGTCCAGCGATCGGCGGAACAAATAGGCCATTAGGCGGCGATCATGTTGGTAGGGAGCGGACTTATAGATGAAATCTTTGATATGAGTATAGGGATTGCCTGAGCTGTTGTATTTGAGGTACTTCGGAAACTCGGATGGAGAGGGGACCCATAGGCCATTGAAATTAGGCATGTGCACGTCGTGGTGCTGCCTGGGGTCGACTTGCTTTCGGAGCTCTTGGAGCTCCTTCTTGATGGACGCCCACTCGGACATCATGTCCGGGGCGGCGGATGGCTGAGCGTACATGGAAGAGGCACGGGAGGTTGGCCTAGCGCGTGGCTCAGGGTGATGAGGGGAATAGCAGGGCTGGTATGGTGGAGACCGGGGCCTCGACTCACGGGGATGGTCATGATCAGACTCGAATGGCGTGAATCGGATGGCCCGCGGTCGAATAGGAGTGTTGTCGACTTGTCCCATGACCACATGGGGGCCGGATGTAGCTGCTACGGGGCGTGATGTGCCCGCTCTGGGTGAGGGTGAAGAAGCGGCCTTTCCTTTGAGGGACGTCATGAGGGTTTGGATGTGGGACTGATCAAGCTGGGGAATTAAGTGCAGGAGTTGAGTGGCTTGATCGTCTGACTGGGGGGGGTGGATGGTTTGAGATGGGCCACCATCGTCGGGATGGTGGTTCTCAGTAGCACGGACTGTGGCGACCCAAGGGCGGGCCGACTCCCCAAAGAGGTCATGAGGAAGGGAGTCCTCGTAGTCTTGGGAGGTGTAGAAGGCAGGGTCCTGATTCTCATCGTAGACCGGGTTCAGATACGACTCCATATTTGGCAGGTGAGCGCACAGAGACGGGGAAAGCCTTTCCAGACTTGAGGGAAACCTAACCTAGACATACACCTATTTTCCTAAACAAACAATCCTATGCAAACAAAAGGAAAGAGAAAACGTCTCACCCAAACAAGCAGTTGGCAATGATGCTGGTTTCTTTTAATTGGTTCAAGTTTGCCTTTTCATGAATTGATTTTAGCAAGTTCTCTCCAAATAAGGAAAGGTTTTCTAATGGGAGAAAGCTTCCAACTTCGAGTGTGACTAGGATTTCTCAACCTTGCCAAAAATGAATGAGACTGACAATTGGGTGGTGACGGGTACAACCAGCTCGGCGGCCGTGTGGGAATCCACGGTCATTGGGGACTTACAGAGGCCCTCAAGCGAGTGCTCTAGTCGGACACATGGAATATGTGGCCGAGAGAGCGGGCGTCGCTGAGGAGGACAACCTATACTACGTATATGGAAACGTGTATGCAAATCCTATGTGCACCGAAGTGCATGCAAATTCTAACCTAAAGACTAACAAAACAGAAATTAGGGCTGGCTGCTCTCAGAAGCAGAAGGCGATGGGCTAACTGTCGCGACCAAGATCGCGACAAGGAGCCAGTCGCGTTCCTCTTCGCAGTGGACAGAGATCAAACCAGTCCTAATTATGCACCAAGATCAAACAATCCTATAACAAACAAGACTGACGGACTCTCAAGAACATGGAAAAGGCATGGTATGACATGGAATATGGATGGAGTACGCAAGATGAACCCAAATTTTAGAGAAAATCAGAAAACTAGATTAGTGACCTAGTAGCGATTACCACACTGTCGCCTCCTTTATAGAGACAGGAACACCGTCGCTTTATCAACAGACGCAGAAATTGTAAAGAACTCTATGCAAGCGTACGGGTAGAGGACGTACCTGGTCGCGACGCTTCTGTTGTCGCCTCCTTTAACGCGACGCTTCGGACATCGCTTTCGCACACAGCACCACAGAGACACAGGAAAGGGACGAGATGAGTACTGTGTACTAATCTGATCGCGACAGGTCGTATGTAGCTACTTTGATCGCGACTTATTGATCGTTGCCTTCTTATTCAGAGCCGCAAAACCCCAAGAAACTGCTAAGAAAGGGAACAAAAAGGAAAACTACAACCACACCACACACATGAAGGAATAAGAACGGCAGGGAAAGACAAGAACAAGCATGATGGGCACTAGAGGTCCCACCGTGATCGCCAAAAGGTGTAATCACGGGATTGTGCTCCCCTTTGAAAAATTATGAATATGGAAATTTAAGGAAAATGTACCGTGATCGCCACCAAGTAGTCGCCCTAGATGTGTAGATTCGAGGACGGCTGACTACGTTGGAAAAGGAAAAGAAGGAAGAAGGCGTACCTGTGAACGCGACAGAAGGGGCGTCGCTATGCTTGTACCTGAATACGACCGGCGTACGATCGCCTTCTGGGTCGCGATGGCCGCGTCGTCTCCTTCTTCTTCTGTGGATGGAGATTGGGGTTCTGATCTTCCTGCTCCTCAGCCGGCCGAGGGGCAAGAGCCTCACACCTCTCTAGTCTTTAGGTACCTGCCAAGTTCATGAAAACAAAGAGAAACCTATTAGAACTTCGTGTGTAAGAGATTTATTCAATAGAAAATAAGTACACATGCACATATTATGGTGGGAACTCACGTGGTGGGGTTTTTAACCCTTTTGGGTGCTTAAGATAGGTGTGTGGTGAGTGTTCTAATATGAATCTATGAAAAAACAAGAACTATGCATGCATGAAAAGAGAGAAATAGGGAGAGAAAGAGAGAGAGATTGTGTAGCCAGATGAAAAATGCCTTGGAGGGCTCTTCTCGGTAGTCTGGAGAGAAAACTCTCTTCTTAGGAATTGAAGCTCCTGGAAGAGGAAGAAGCAGACTCCGGCTTGCCGAAAAGAAGTATTGAGGTAGTTATAGGTGATTGTTCCTAGAAGGGCTGTGAGAGGAATAACGGGCAAGAGTCCGAGTTTGGGTATGTATGGCCGTGCGTGGGTGATGGAACTCGGAAAGGAGACTTTAAGGAAGGTTTCCCCAAAGTTTGGAAGGATTTGGACGCGATTTGGACGACCAAAAGGGGAAATATCCATGTATGGCATGTGTCCAAGTTAGGCTCGGAAAGGATCTTCTGCATGAGGTCCAGAACGCGACGGCGATCGTGTCGCTACCAAGGTGGCGACGCCTCGATATGTCGCCTTCCTTACATGGAAGGTGACTTTAAGATATTTCTGGCGATTTTTCAGGGAATTAAAATGCCTTTTATGAACGTGACCTATCGAGGTGTCGTCTTCTTGAAAGCGACAGAGACGTTGTCGCCGTCAGTGCCTTGTCAACATGCGGCCATGCAAAGTGTCTGATATCCATGCACGGGCATCAGAATGACACGCGGTTTGAAACGCCGGACTCTTGACTCAGAGAGCTATAGTGAAGAGGATTGACTTTGACCAGGAAGACCTCACCAGGGCGATGAACGGATGAAAAGGATGTCATGATCGGAGAGAGCCAGCTTGACGATGATTAGCCAACGTGGGGCATCAATGATATGACAAGGGATTTACTTGACTCATGGGTCAGAAATGGGTCTACAATATCGTGTGGTGCGTTGGCACCTGTAGCGCTCTGGGAGCGCATGTTTATAAGGCTAGCATGTCAGTTTCGTAGCTAGCTAGTGGTTTGTGTGTTGGCGTGGTATGCACGCAAGATGCACTATGTTCACGTGTTGTGGACAGTCGGTACTCGTGAAAATTTTCGGATTTCACGTGGTTTGTGCGGTGTGCACGTGGTTTTTTGTGCGTGGCAGGTATTACGACGCCTACCATGGTTACCTCTCCAGTTGGGTACCCCAGGTTCTCTGTGAGCCAGGCTGTTAGTTCGGGGCTTGTCCCGGTACTTGTGTTGTATCGTCGAGGTCTTTGTCGTCTGTCCTGGACACCCTCACTCCTTTGTTTGAGTTGTACATCCGGCTGAGGGAAAGACTACAGTGGGACAGTGACTCTTGAGTTTGTTTTTAGTCACTGTAGCGCGCTCGTAGTTGGGGGTACGGACACCAGTAGTCGACAATGGTCCCGACTAGTCCTTTTCCAGTGCCTCACTCTAGGGTGCTCTGGCCTGAGACCCTAGAGGTGCCAGGCATGGGCCTGCGGTTGTGTACCCGTAGGAGTGGTGTTTAGTTGGTCTCCACAGTTGTTTGACTTTTTCACATGGAGTGGAAGCTAGACCTTTCGTCCGTGGCTGCGAGACTGAGAGGTAGACCTGTGTTTGTTTGTTCGAGTCAGTTACTGGTGTCACGACCCAGTCTACGTGGCTCGAGTGTGGCGGTCTCTACTTTAGCTCGTACACGTGATTGAGTTTTTCCGTTTATTTAATTACTTTGTTTAATATAGTCGACAAATGGTAAGTATGTTTATTACTTTAATAATCTACGTGGTTGTGCTATAAATTGCTAGTATAGTTTACTGCTTCCGTACTTGTGTTTGGTTTGCTCGAGTTGGCGGAGTTCCCTACTGAGCCAGTGACTAGTGAGGCTCACCCTACTCCCACAGGCGAAGGTGAAGAGGAAGTTTTGTTACCGTCTTCCAGTTCGGGCCGCGTCGCAGCGGTGTTGGGCCAGCGCCTCCAGCAGTGTAGCTTCTTTCCTTAGTTGTACTAGTTTACCTCGGGGTATGCCCCAAGCTCATGTACTTTCTTGTACTTTTGTTGAAATTTGGCTATGTAAATCTTGTACATTATACATGAAATGGTGAATCATATATGAAATCAAGTGTGTTCCTTTCTGTTTTCACGGACTAGTGTGTGGTATCCCTTGCGAGGCTACGGCCCGTTCGCGGGAGGCAGACTCGGACCAAGTTTGTTATTGGTTTAATGGACTTGAATGAGGTGTTCTGTCACAGTTGGTATCAGAGCAAGGTCCGTGTAAATATAAAGGAACTGGGAAATTATATAGCCATATTTCTACATTTGTACACTACTGGTAGCTGACTCTGGTTTCATGATGACAAGTTTTGTTTGTAATTGATATATTAATTGTGCAGGAAGTTGAGATGACTGATAGAAGGGATTGGGGTGGTGGAGGAGAGGACCCTGAAGAGTCCACTCAGCGTATGATTGAGAAGATTTGGGAAAGCCTCACTAATATTCGGATGAGGATGGATTAGCAGGCACCGGTACCTCCACCAGAAGTACCACCATATGCTGGAGTACCCGTGGCCCCAGTTGTACCACCGCCAAGGGTGGAGGTACCCTATGTGGCACTTGTACCACCACCACCAGTAATGGCAGCAGAAGAGCCAGTGATGCAAGTTGAAAAATTTCTAAGGTTGCAGCCACCCACTTATATAGGAGGACCGAATCCAGATACTGCAGAGCATTGGATTCATGAGATTGAAAGGGTCTTTACGACCATGAGGTGTCCAACAACGGATAAAGTTGTGCTAGCTACTTATTAACTGAGAGGCTTTGTGCAGCAGTGGTGGCGTCTGAAGATGCAGACCACCTTTGCAGGCAGGACAGAGGAGGTTATTATCTGGCCGGAATTTCTCGAGGCATTTAATGATACATTCTTTCCACTTCAAGTGCAGCAGGCGAAAAGAGAGCAATTCCGGACACTTCAGCAAGGTAATACCTCAGTTTTAGAATATCAGATGCGATTTATGGCACTTAGCCGATATGCGCCTTATGTAGTATCGGATAATGCTACAATGGTTGAATATTTTATTCGAAGTTTGAGAGAAGAGTTGCAGAATGCGGTGATACCGTTAATGTGTAGAACAGTTGAGGAGGCAGCCCAGAGAGCAGCTACACTTGAGAGGTCTATTCGGGCTCGTTAGGCAAGCTAATCAGGTTCGGGTAGTTTTCGGCTACCTCAGCAGGCATCAGGAGTCGATAAGGGAAAAGCACCAGCAGGACCTTCTTCTTCAGGTCTTGGTAAGTGGGGTCAGAAATTGAAGCAAGTATTCAAGGGAAAAGGAAGAGGAAGAGGGGGTCATCAGCAGTTTCAGCAGGGGTGTGGTTATATGCCAGAGGTAGAAGAATCGTAGCAGAGTACTACTAGGCAGCCCACTATTCGACCAAGTTACAGGTGTTATAATTGTAATCAGCCAGGGCATTTGATCCGCAATTGCCCTTATTCGAGAGAATATGGGTATGGTAGAGGTGTTCAGCAGTAGCAGCAGTCCCAGTAGCCTTTAGCAGGTCGTGGTGGAGGTGCACCGCAGCAGCAAGGTAGAGGCCGGGTTATGGCTATCACCCGTGCCCAGGCAGAGGCATCGAACATGATAGAAGGTATAATACCTATTTATGATTTTTCAGCCAGAGTTCTATTTGATTCATGTGCTTCTCATTCTTTCATTTCCGAAGAATTTTGGATTGTATGGCTCATCCTTTAGAAAAGAAATCATGTGAATTAGTAGTGGAGGTTCCCTCGGGGGAGTTTATGCTCACCTCGTGTTACATAGATGAAGCTCCTGTTATGGTTCAAGGGAATCAGATGCCGGGCCGGTTGTATGCTCTTCAGTTGTCTGATTATGATATCATTTTGGGTATGGATTGGTTAGAAGCTTATGGAGCCATGTTAGATTGCAGAAATAAATAAATCAGGTTTTGTCACCCTAATGGTGCAGTGTTTGAATATTAAGGTATGCCCTCTCGTACTTCTAAATTTATGATTTCTACAATTAAAGCTAGAAAATTACTTAATAAGGGATGTGTAGCTTATTTAGTTGCTGTGAGTCTGGTTGAGGCTGGTAAGTCAATAGAAGCGGTTCCCATGGTTAGGAAATTTGCAGATGTTTTTCCAGATGATTTACCGGGTTTAGCTCCACACAGGGAGGTAGACTTTACCATTGAGTTATTGCCAGGCACTGATAATTGCACAATTATTCTTGTTAAATTTCATACATTTAGTCAATTTTAGACAGTCTTTATCCATAAATAACGTGCAGTTTGACTTTAATTTTCATTCTATCCATGAATAGATTCTGAACATATTAGTTGAAAATGGGTTAGAATACACGTTAGATTCAATAAGTCACTGTTTTGACGAATTAGGTACATAAGAAATCTTTGTAAATAAATATTGTAAATAATTCTTGTCGCAATAAAATTTTGTAAATACCTTTTAATAGTAGATAGGTATATGTTTGCAAATATTTTTTTAATAAGAGTTTTCAATAAAACCCCACCCAATCTTATTAAAAATAAATATTAAAACCCCACATTTTTTTTGCCACGCATACCCCACTTAACACTTTTTTAACCCCTCTCTTGTCTTCCCCACCAGGAACCCACTGGAAGCTTCACGAAGAAGCTGGAGGCTGCTGTGCTGGTGATTTACTGTGCACGGTGGGAGCAGATCCGGATTTATGTCGTGCAGACCAGGGGAGCGATTGGGTCTGGGTGTACGGCTGGCGATGGTATCCGGTAGCGGATCTGGCGGAGGTGTGGAGCTCTGCCGTGCAGAGCAGGCGGTGTGCTAAGCAGCTCGGATCGTGCAGATCCGTGCGAGGCAAGCGCCAGGATAGTGCAGAGCTGTAGCGGCGGTGTGGAGCGCATGCAGGAGCCGGCTGCTGTGCGATGGTGATGCTGAGGTGGCGGGGTGTGCAGAGCAGCGAAAGCGAGGAAGCTGGCGAGGCGGGCAGTGTTGCGCAGTGGAAGCCGACCGTGTGAAGCTCTACCGTGCAGAGCAGCAGCTGAGGAGGCCAGATCTGCTGAAGCTGAGGTGGCGGTGTGCAGCCGATGCAGGGCCAGATCTGGATGGGTATGCAGATGGATCCCGTGCGCAGCGATGGAGGCGGCCAGTTGTACGGCTTGGGCGGGAAGCAGTGCTGTGCATGCTGATGGAGCCCGTGCGATGAGGATATTGAGGTGTAAAGCAAAGTTGGCGATCCAGGTGAGAGCTGGTGCTGCTGCGGATGGCGATCCTGGTGCAGACGGGAGAGGAAGCAGGAGGCCCGGATGCCTATATAAAGACCTCAGGTCCTCTTCTCCGGGGTTGGAACTTTTTAGGATTTCTAGTTTTATTTCTTCTGTCAGCAGAGCTGGGAGTTGGCTGGTTCGGATTTTAGGATTTAATTTTAGTTTTTTTTTTTCTGTTCTTCCATCTTTCTGTAAGGAGCAGGGGAGGCTTCGTCAGTAGATATATTGAGGAATTGTTTCTTCCAGTTTAGTTCTTCAGTAATTTTCCTTTTGAGCAGAGCAAAGCTTGGCGGGTTGGAGTTTTTAGGATCTTGTTTTCTAACTGTTCTTCCCTTCTTCTGTGCAATTTGCTTAGTTCAATTGTTTTGTGCAATTTTCTGAGGGTGAATTTGTCCAGTCTTTTGTTTTCCAGAACTCAATCTTATGGCGTTTATTCAGTTCTTGTGAATTTGCCTTCTTCTGTGCTAATTAGAGAGATCAGATTCGAGGGGTTGCTGGATATTTTTATTGGATTTTTCTTCTCTTCAGTTGTTCTATCTACTGAGAGAGGATGTTAGCTATTCAACTGTTGGGATCTTAATTCTTGCTGTGAGCAGAGGTGGGCATTTGAATTCTTTTGCTGTGAGATCTGCCGTGTGAGAGGACCGAAGACTTTTATTCTTCTCTTTTGTTGTTGTTTGCTACTGGGAGGAGCATCTGTGATAGTTCAGATTTCTGGGAGGTTCGACATCCGGGAGTCTTGCTATTGGGAGATGGTTCTGCTGTGAAGGTTCTGCAACGTTGAGAGGTTCGGTATTATTTTTGAGGAATTTCTAGTTTAGAATCTCAGTGGGTTTTAGGTTCAGATTTTTTTTAGAGTTTCTCTTTACTGTAAGGGGTTGGGAGTCTGCTTGTTTTTAGTTTTCTTTCTGTAAGCATCAGGGAATCAGAGTTCGGCATTTTGGGATTTTTAAGCATTTTTTTCTTCTTTTGTGTTCATCCGGAGTTCAGACTGGGGAGGGTTTTACTTCTGCTGTGAAGGGGGTTGGCTGGTGCGATTGTTGGGAGTTTTCCTTTCTTCTGGTTCTGTTGTTTTGTGAGGAGGTTTCTGGTTCAGCATATGTTCTTGTTCAACATTTGTTTTTGAGAGTAGTGATCTGGTGTTTGTGGAGAGTTATGACTGTTCATCCCCTGAGCTATAGGGGTACATGGCTACATTGGTTTGATAATGCTCTTTTGAGATTTCTTGCTCTGTCACCTTCTCATTTCCTTAAATTTTAAATCATTTTAGAATTAGAGTTGCATCGTTGTGCAATCTTAGTTTAATTTCTTTTTCAGATTTCTGTCTACTTGTTTGATCAGTCAATTGTGAGGGTACATTGATATCAATTCTCTTTCATTTCAATTTGATTGTTATTCTATTAAGGTTGACATGTCAAGTGTGAGGGATTTGATTGGTGTTGTTTACACAATTGAATTTATCGCAATATTATTTTGGTGAAAGAGTGTCTGTTAAAATGGTTTCAAGTCAAAGTAGTTTAATTCAAGCTTATTTCAGCCTCTCTGTGGATATGACCTGTTCTCACCACTGTATTAGTTCATCTTTGTGATTTTAAATTTGTGAGACAGTTTAGAGAAGGTGGGCATTTTGACGTGTGCAACGAACTCGAGACAACGGAAAATGCACAGTCAACAATGCCGCGTTCATCTTGGCGCCGTTGCCGGGGAGGCGTTAGAGTTTGATTTAATTCTATTTTGATTTTATTTCATTTGCTTTGTGCTTTCTATTAACTTGTTATTGGGCTTTCATTTCAGATTTGCACATAAGGAGGACCATGGAGATTGGGCTTGTCATTTGAAGCCCATTGGAGGAGAGCTTGCTGATTTGTTTTCACAATTGCTTTTAATTCAGAATTTTAGATAGAAGAGTGTGAGAGAAGGTTGTAGTGAGGATTTCATGTACTCTCTATGCATGTACAGAGATTTCTTTCTTGTTGGCATGTAATAATTGGACTCTTTTTGTGGTTTGTGTGGTTGAGAATTAGCTTATAGTATCATCTTATATTTTCTTAGTTAGGTTTTATTTCATTTAATTCAAAAACTAAAAAAAAATCAAAAAATCTAAATCTAAAAAAATCTTCCAAATCGTTCTTTCATGTTAGTTGTTTATTTGTAAATAAAAATTTCATTTCTCAAGATTAGAAACACTTGTTTTAGGACATTCATCATTTTAATAATCATTTGAATTCCATTTCTTTTTCTTGCATTGAAGAGTGCGGGGGAAAGGTAAAACTTCCATCGCTCGTTTCATGCATTAGACTTATCATTAGAAAACCTCTTGTTTGAACTTGATTGCCACACTTCATATTTTTAAATGGGACTGCTTAAGGGCTTCACCCATTAGTAAAAAAAGATAAGGTGAGGGATTTCATCACCCTTTCCTTTGCCCAAAAATCACAAAAATTTTCCACATTCTTGCATTGGCCTAAACTTTTAAATAAAAACCAGTAGACGTGGCCCTAGGGTTCATAATTAGATTTATCCTTTCTTGAATTCAAAACTTCTCTTTAAGTCTGGTGTCTAGGATTAGAGGTTAAAAAGCTTATGCTTAAGTGAGTTAGAGGTTATTTAATTGGGTCCTTGCGAAAGCAAGGGGGGCCTCCCTCTACTCCACCTCTTACCTGGCCAGTACAAGAAGAGTTAGGATTGGACTTAAGCAAGAGTAAATCTGATTTTGAGAAAAATAACATAGGTCCAAGGAACACTTAGTGTTTAGGTTAAATTATTTGAAAGTGTTTGCTTGTTTGTGTTTGTTCATAAAAATTTAAAAATCAATAAAAATTCAAAAATTCAAAAAAATCATAAATAGAAGGCATTTCAACTTTGCATGCTTGGTAGATGTTCTCTGGACTTAGATTTGGCTCAACCTATAGACGAGATAGAAAGATTCTTTCATAGGATGGCCAACCAAGATCAAAATCAAGTTGCTTGAAATATGGAAGAGGTTCCACCCAGACAGATGAAGGAATACTTTATTCCTTCTAATTATCAACCTACCACTTGCATTAGGCCGGAAATTCTGGAAAATCACTTTGAAATCAAGCCAGGAACCATTCAGATGTTGCCTTCTTTTTAAGGCAATCCCAATGAAGATCCTTATAGGCATATAGATGAGTTCCTAGAAATTTGTTCCACTGTAAAGATCCAGAACTTCACTGAAAATGCCTTAAGATTGACCCTATTTCCATTCTCTTTGAAAGACAAGGCCAAACATTGGTTAGGGACCATAGGGAGAACCATTACAACTTGGCCAGAAATGCAGCAATAATTTTGAAGAAGTTTTACCCCATTGGCCACACTAATACAATGAGAAGAGCGATAACTGGATTCTCCCAACACCCGGGAGAATTAATGCATGAATCATGGGAGAGATTAAAGGAGTTGCTTAGAAAATGCCCCCACCATGGTTTGTCGAGGTGGCAAATAGTCCAAGCTTTTTATGAAGGTCTGACAGAATCAAATAGGCAAATGGTTGATGCTTCGTGTGGAGGAGCATTTATAACTAAGAGCGAGGATTAGGCATATAATTTATTTGAAACATTGAGTGAGAATTCTATCAATCATGCCTCACTCCACTCTTATGAGAGAGCTCTAGGACCTATAAAGAAGGCAGGGGTTGTATGAACTAAGGGAGAGAGGAGAATCAGATTCTAGGGTAGAAGACATGTTAGGTAAACTTGATCAGAGATTGGAGCAGAAGTTGGAACAAAAATTCGATCAATTGTTATCTTTGACTGGGCAAGCCATACCTAAATTTTCTCAACCACCTGAAACTTGCGCTATGTGTGCTAGCCCAGCTCATCCCACCAGTGCTTGTCCCACTACTGCACAATTACCCCCTTTCATTTAGGAACAAGTCCAAGCTGCTCAAGGCTTCTACAAACCCTCCTATGATCCATACTCTAACCCATACAACCCTGGTTGGAGAAACCATTCGAACGTTTCTTGGAAAAATCAATCTGAACAAGTTTCTCAACCTTCTTTTAAGCAATCCATGTACGGTCAATCCTATCCCAGTCAGAATTCAGGATTTGGCCAATCTTCTTACTCCAAACCTCCACACATCCAAGGAAATCAAAACTCAAATCAATTTGCTCATACCAATTTCCAGCAACCTTCATATCAACCACCACCTCCTCAGCCTCTTTGGGAAGATAAAATGAACCAACTCCAAAACATGATGGCGACTCTATGCCAAACTGTGCAAGAACAACAAACTCAAAATCAAAATTTTCAACAAAATTTGGCAACGATAGACTCCCAAATTGCTGATGTATGTCAAAGGCAGGAGTCTAGTCAACTGCCCAGTTAAGCTATAGCAAACCCAAGAAACAACCCTCCCGGATTCTATCAGAACTAGCAATACCATCAGGCCCAGGGGTACAGACCACCACCTGTTAGACAAAATGCACCTCCACCACAGAACCCACAACAAGCTTTTGTCCAGAACATTCCTGCACCACAAAAACAAAATCAACCTATACAACAAGATCATCCTCATGCCCAAGCTAGGGGCCCGCAAGTAGAGAATGCAAAAACTGTGTCTACCTTAAGAAGTGGAAGAATCAGAACAAATCCTCACCCGCACATGTCAACATTGAATGAGGATAAAGAAAATGAAACTGAACTTGAAACTGAAGAAGAGGTTGAAAAAAATGTTGAAAAATCCAAGGGAAAAGGGAAAATAACTGAAGAGCCTCTAGACACAGTCAAAATAAATGAAGACCCAAGTCATTACATTCCAAGAGTACCTTTTCCTGAGGCCTTAAAGCCAAAATCTAAAAACAAGCCAACTGGTAATGATGAACTCTTAGAACTGTTTAAGAAAGTTCACATCAATATTCCTCTCCTTGATGCTATCAAGCATATGCCTGCCTATGCCAAATTCCTAAAAGAAATGTGTACTCCAAAACGTGAAGTGAGGAACAAAATTGAAACCATCATTCTTCCAGAAATTGTGAGTACTATTGTCTTAAATCAACTCCCTAAAAAACTCAAAGATCCAGGCACTCCACTAATTCCTTGCACCATGGTGGAGTTACTTTTGAAAGTGGCCTTTTAGATTTGGGAGCCAGTGTCAACCTCCTACCTTCTGCCATTTTGAGAAATTCAAGCTAGGAGAGTTGAAACCCACTTCTGTTGTCCTTCAACTAGTCGATCGTTCTGTCACCACTCCTAAGGGCTTAGTTGAGGACGTGATTGTAAAAATCAATGATTGTTACTTCCCTGTCGATTTCATCATTCTGGACATGAACACTCCTCAAGATTTAACTCAGTCCACCATTATCCTTGGTAGACCTTTTTTGGCCACAACCAGGGCTAACATTGATTGTGCTACCGGGATGATGGATATATCATTTGGAGATAGGCAGGTTAGTATCAACATTTTTAGGGCATCTAGGCACCATGACCAAGGAGAAAGTTGTCTAGTGGTAGACACTTGGGAAGAATCTTGCGTGGAAGAAACGGTAGACCAACCCTGTGCTCTAGGGTTTCAGGGAGAGGAAGGACAATTTAATTCCTTATTTCAGGATAGTGATCTAGCAATTCCATCTGAGTGTCCTCCTAAGGTTGAGCTAAAACCACTCCTTGTTAGTTTGAAGTACATATTTCTTGGAGAGAATGAGACTTGGCCCATCGTAATTGCTAGTGATCTTGAGGAAGGGCAGGAGAAGAAATTGATTGAAGTTTTGAAGAGTCATAAGAAAGCTATAGGTTGGACAATTGATGATTTGAGAGGGATAAGTCCTTCAGTGTGCACACATCGCATATACTTAGAAGAGAATGCCAAAAGCTCAATAGAAATGCAAAGAATGCTAAATCCCAACATGAAAGAAGTTGTTAAAAAGGAGATTGTCAAATGGTTAGATGCTGGATTCATTTATCCCATCTCTGATAGCCAGTGGGTTAGTCCAACTCAAGTTGTGCCAAAAAAGTCAGGACTAATGTAATTCAAACTGAAAAGGGTGAGCTCATTCCCACTAGGCTGGCTACAGGATGGAAAGTGTGCATTGACTATCGCAAATTGAATGCAATGACCAAGAAAGACCATTTCCCCTTGCCTTTCATTGACCAAATCTTAGAGAAACTTGCAGGTCAAAAATTCTTTTCTTCCTTTATGGATATTCAGTGTATAACCAAGTGGCTATTCACCCTGAGGACCAAGAAAAGACCACATTCACATGTCCATTTGGAACCTTTGCCTTCAGACGCATGCCCTTCGGGCTGTGCAATGCCCCTGCAACTTTTCAACGTTGCATGCTGTCTATTTTTTCAGACATGGTTGGGGATTACTTAGAGGTCTTTATTGATGATTTTTCTATATTTGGAAATGACTTTGATTCATGCCTTGACCATTTTACTGAAGTGCTCAAAAGATGTATTAATGCCAATCTTGTCCTAAGTTGGGAAAAGAGCCACTTCATGGTTAAGGAGGGGATTGTCTTAGGACATATTGTCTCAGATAGAGGGATAGTGGTAGATAAAGCCAAGGTAAATCTCATTTCGAATTGCCTCCTCCCAACTCTGTCAAACAAATTATATCCTTCCTTGGTCATGCTGGATTCTATAGGAGGTTCATCAAGGATTTTTCCAAAATTGCAAGGCCATTGACTTCTTTGTTGAAAGACACTCCTTTCATCTTTGACGAAGCTTGTCATAAAGCATTTGAGGACTTAAAAGACATTTTGACCAGAGCTCCAATTCTACAATCTCCAGACTGGTCATTACCATTTGAGATAATGTGTGATGCTTCAGATTCTGCTATAGGTGCCATTTTGGGACAGAAAACTGATAAAGAATCTGTAGTGATTTATTATGCAAGTAGAACATTGAATGACACTTAGATTCGATACACAACCACTGAGAAAGAGTTCCTAGCTGTTGTCTTTGCCTTAGAGAAGTTCAGATCTTACCTTTTAGAAGCCAAAATCATTGTTTTCACTGACCATGCTGCCTTGAGGCATTTGCTTGCCAAAAGGGATGCCAAGCCTAGGTTGATTAGATGGATCCTTTTATTACAGGAGTTTGATCTGGAAATTCATGATAAGAAGGGTCCAAGAATGTGGTAGCTGACCATTTGTCCAGAATAATTGCCCCGGACTCCATGCCTATTAGAGATGCTTTCCCAGATGAGCACATTTTAGCTGTCTCCAATATTTCATCTCCATGGTATGCGCACATTGTGAATTACAAAGTCATTGGACGAGTACTTGGAGATTGGACCAAAAATGAAAGAGAGAGATTCTTTGATAGGGACAAGTATTATATTTGGGAGGACCCGGAGCTATTTTTATTGGACCAGACCAAGTGATAAGAAGATGCGTCCCTGAGAGTGAGCATCAAAGTGTCCTCAAGTTTTGCCATTCTCTTGCTTATGGAGGGCATTTTTCAGGAAAGAAGACCGCTGCTAAGGTCTTAGACTCTGGTTTCTACTGGCCCACATTGTTTAAGGATGCCCACCAATTTTGTAAGGCCTATCCTAGATGTCAAACAATGGGAAATATTTCTAAGAAGGATATGATGCCTCTTAACCCCATTCTGGTTGTAGAAATTTTTGATGTATAGGGGATAAACTTTATGGGACCTTTTCCACCATCCTTTAGATACACGTACATTCTAGTTGATGTTGATTATGTGTCTAAATGGGTAGAGGCCATTGCTACAAAGACCAATGATCATAAGGTGGTTATCAAATTTGTTCAGAAAAACATCTTTTCTAGATTTGGGTGGCCCAAAGCAATCATTAGTGATGGAGGACTTCATTTCATTAACACTCAATTTAGGACTCTCCTAAGGAAGTATGGGATCACCCATAAGCTGGCAACACCTTACCATCCACAAACCAGTGGTCAGGTGGAAGTATCAAACAGGGAGATTAGGAACATTCTTCAGAAGTCGGTTAGGCCTGATAGGAAAGACTGGTCAGAAAGGTTAGATGATGCATTGTGGGCCTACCGAACCGCTTTCAAAACTCCTATTGGAATGTCCCCTTACCGGCTTGTTTTTGGAAAATTTTGTCATCTGCCGGTAGAACTTGAGCATAGAGCCTATTGGGCTATTAAATAGGTAAATCTTGATTTAGCCTAAGCTAGTCAACAAAGGACCCTACATCTGAATGAGCTAGAAGAGCTCAGAAATGAAGCCTATGAAAGTTCCAAGATATATAAAGCCAAGGCCAAAGCATTCCATGATAAACACATTCATAGAAAAACTTTTCAAGTGCATGATAAGGTCTGGTTATTTAATTCAAGGCTTCGTCTATTTTCGGGAAAATTGAAGTCCCGATGGGATGGTCCTTACACTGTTGTCAAAGCTTACGACAATGGTGCTGTCATTATTCTTGACCCTAAAACTGGACAATCATTCACTGTTAATGGGCAGAGGTTAAAGCATTTCTTTGAAAGCCCATCTTCCTTGAAAATTGATTCTACCAAGCTAGCTGAGTCAAATGAAGCCTAATGGCGTCCGGCTAAAGACGGTAAACTTAGCGCTTCTTAGGAGGCAACCCAAGTGTACAGATTTCCTTCATCAGGTAATTCTCTATCATACCTTCTTTTCCTGTAAATAAGTAGGGGGGAGAGGTAGAATAAGCATGCATTCATAGTCCTCATCCCAACCATTGTTTCATTTCTTTTTCTTAAGCTTGTACATATGCAAATAAAAATTTCACAATGTTTCATCTTTGAATAAAAATGCGTGGCTTTGCGCATCCCATGACTAGGTGTATGATCTTTAACCATTAAAATTTTGTGGTTGTCACATTCCCTTGCAAGTATCCATGTTAGGTAGCCTCTAGTAAAGGATTACATGTAGTTCTTGTCTACCTTATGTAAGGATTTATGGCAAGAAGTTTTCATACACACACTTCACAACCACTTAGACTAGCTGAACCCGAATGTAGTAAATTTGTCAAGGCTAGTAGGAGAGAGGTGATTGATTTTCTCCCTTCCCCTTAAGTGAATTGTGAAGGAGGTGAAGGCATGCGATCAAGGAACCTGACTGTTCATCCTTCCTTTAAGAGGAAAAGAAAAGAAAAGAAAAGAAAAGGCAAAAGCAAAAGCAGAAGCAAAAGAAAAAAATATATCCATGAAAAATGCCTTGGATCTGAGTAAAGTTGGACTCGCTACTCTTGAAAAGTGATAGGTTGTGCAGCATTGTGGATGAAAAAGAAATAAAGAAATTCTAAGTGCACAAAGTGCAAATAAAGGGACAAAAGTCCTCAAACTCAGAGAAATAATCCTCAAGGAAGATGAGCAGAATGGAATTGAGAGAAATAACCCGATCTGACTGAGCAAGGATCTTATTCCACAATTCTTTTCTTCTCCCTCGAATTAATCTAATCTCAAATACTAGCTGAGGCAGAGGAGCTCCAGAAGGGCTGATGAGAACTCTTAAGTGAGCTATCAATTGTGCACTAATTTTTTGCCATAAACCTTTACAATTAGGAAAGACATGTACCCACATTATTCTTTTACATGATGACTATTTAGCATGAAATATTACATCTTCTAGTCCTACATTTGGAGTAATTTTTATTGCTAAGGGACTAGCAATGTTCAAGTAGGGGGGAGTGATAATTGCACAATTATTCTTGTTAAATTTCATACATTTAGTCAATTTTAGACAGTCTTTATCCATAAATAATGTGCAGTTTGACTTTAATTTTCATTCTATCCATGAATAGATTTGAACATATTAGTTGAAAATGTGTTAGAATACACGTTAGATTCAATAAGTCACTGTTTTGACAAATTAGGTACATAAGAAATCTTTGTAAATAAATATTGAAAATAATTCTTGTCGCAATAAAATTTTTTAAATACCTTTAATACTAGATAGGTATATGTTTGTAATTTTTTTAATAAGAGTTTTCAATAAAACCCCACCCAATCTCATTAAAAATAAATATTAAAACCCCACATTTTTTTGCCACGCATACCCCACTTAACACTTTTTTTTAACCCCTCTCTTGTCTTCCCCACCAGGAACCCACTGGAAGCTTCACGAAGAAGCTGGAGGCTGCTGTGCTGGTGATTTGCTGTGCACGGCGGGAGCAGATCCGGATCTGTGTGGTGCGGACCAGGGGAGCGATGGGGTCTGGGTGTACGGCTGGCGATGGTAGCCGGAAGCAGATCTGGCGGAGGTGTGGAGCTCTGCCGTGCAGAGCAGGCGGTGTGCTACGCAGCTCGGATCGTGCAGATCCATGCGAGGCAAGCGCCAGGATGGTGCAGAGCTTCAGAGGCGGTGTGGAGCGCATGCAGGAGCCGGCTGCTGTGCGATGGCGATGCTGAGGTGGCGGGGTGTGCAGAGCAGCGGAAGCGAGGAAGCTGGCGAGGCGGGCGGTGCTGCACAGTGGAAGCCGACCGTGTGAAGCTCTACCATGCAGAGCAGTAGCTGAGGAGGCCAGATCTGCTGAAGCTGAGGTGGCGGTGTGCAGCCGATGCAGGGCCAGATCTCGATGGGTATGCAGATGGATCCCGTGCGCAGCGATGGAGGCGGCCAGCTGTACGGCTTGGGCGGGAAGCAGTGCTGTGCATGCGGATGGAGCCCGTGCGATGAGGATGTTGAGGTGTGAAGCAGAGCTGGCGATCCAGGTGAGAGCTGGTGCTGCTGCGGATGGCGATCCTGGTGCAGACGGGAGAGGAAGCAGGAGGCCCGGATGCCTATATAAAGACCTCAGGTCCTCTTCTCCGCGGTTGGAACTTTTTAGGATTTCTAGTTTTATTATTTTGTCAGCAGAGTTGGGAGTTGGCTGGTTCAGATTTTAGGATTTAATTTTAGTTTTTTTTTCTATTCTTCCATCTTTCTATAAGGAGCAGGGGAGGCTTCGTCAGTAGATATTTTGAGGAATTGTTTCTTCCAGTTTAGTTCTTCTGTAATTTTCCTTTTAAGCAGAGCAAAGCTTGGCGGGTTGGAGTTTTTAGGATCTTGTTTTCTAACTGTTCTTCCCTTCTTCTGTGCAATTTGCTTAGTTCAATTGTTCTGTGCAATTTTCTGAGGGTGAATTTGTCCAGTCTTTTGTTTTCCAGAACTCAATCTTATGGCGTTTATTTCAGTTCTTGTGAATTTGCCTTCTTCTGTGCTAATTAGAGAGATCAGATTCGAGGGGTTGCTGCATATTTTTGTTGGATTTTTCTTCTCTTCAGTTGTTCTATCTACTGAGAGAGGAGTTTAGCTATTCAACTGTTGGGATCTTAATTCTTGCTGTGAGCAGAGGTGGGCATTTGAATTCTTTTGCTGTGAGATCTACCGTGTGAGAGGACCGAAGGCTTCTATTCTTCTCTTCTGCTGTTGTTTGCTGTTGGGAGGAGCGTCTGTGATAGTTCAGATTTCTGGGAGGTTCGACATCCGGGAGTCTTGCTATTGGGAGATGGTTCTGTTGTGAAGGTTCTGCAACGTTGAGAGGTTCGATATTATTTTTGGGGAATTTCTAGTTCAGAATCTCAGTGGGTTTTAGGTTCAAATTTTTTTTAGAGTTTCTCTTTACTGTAAGGGGTTGGGAGTCTGCTTGTTTTTAGTTTTCTTTCTATAAGCATGAGGGAATCAGAGTTCGGAATTTTGGGATTTTAAAGCATTTTTTTTTCTTCTGTATTCATCTGGAGTTCAGACTGGGGAGGGTTTTACTTCTGCTGTGAAGGGGGTTGGCTGGTGCGATTGTTAGGAGTTTCCTTTCTTCTGGTTCTGTTGTTTTGTGAGGAGGTTTCTGGTTCAGCATATGTTCTTGTTCAGCATTTGTTTTTGAGAGTAGTGATCCAGTGTTTGTGGAGAGTTATGACTGTTCATCCCCTGAGCTATAGGGGTACATGGCGACATTGGTTTGATAATGTTCTTTTGAGATTTCTTGCTCTGTCACCTTCTCATTTCCTTAAATTTTAAATCATTTTAGAATTAGAGTTGCATCGTTGTGCAATCTTAGTTTAATTTCTATTTCAGATTTCTGTCTACTTGTTTGATCCCTCAATTGTGAGGGTACATTGATATCAATTCTCTTTCATTTCAATTTTGATTGTTATTCTATTAAGGTTGACATGTCAAGTGTGAGGGATTTGATTGGTGTTGTTTACACAATTGAATTTAATGCAATATTATTTTGGTGAAAGAGTGTCTGTCAGAATGGTTTCAAGTCAAAGTAGTTTAATTCAAGCTTATTTCAGCCTCTCCGTGGATATGACCTGTTCTCACCACTGTATTAGTTCATCTTTGTGATTTTAAATTCGTGAGACAGTTTAGAGAAGGTGGGCATTTTGACGTGTGCAACGAACTCGAGACAACGGAAAATGCACAGTCAACAATGCCGCGTTCAGGCACCATGCCGATCTCTAAAGCTCCATATCGGATGGCGCCGGCAGAACTTAGAGAATTGAAAAAGCAGTTGGATGAATTGCTGGAAAAAGGGTTCATTAGGCCGAGTCACTCCCCATGGGGGGCGCCGGTGTGTTTGTAAGAAAAATAGATGGATGTTTTAGAATGTGTATTGATTACAGGAAATTGAATGAGGTGACCATACAGAATAAATACCCGTTACCTAGAATTGATGATCTGTTTGATCAATTGCAATCAGCTAAGGTATTTTCTAAATTGATTAAAGGTCAGGGTACCACCAGTTGAGAATTAGAGAAGGTGATATTGATAAAACAGTATTTAGAACTCGATATGGTCACTATGAGTTTATGGTTATGCCATTTGGGTTAACCAATGCTCCTGCAGCTTTTATGGATCTGATGAACAAGATTTTTTATCCATATTTGGACCAATTCATTGTGGTCTTTATAGATGATATTCTGATTTACTCAGCATCTGAAGAGGAGCATGCAGCGCATTTGAGATTTGCCTTGCAGTTATTAAGATATAATCACTTGTTCGCCAAATTCAGTAAGTGTGAATTTTGGCTAAAAGAGATTCAGTTCTTGGGCCATGTCATATCAGCTGAGGGAGTGGCAGTTGACCCAAGTAAAGTAGAGGCAGTGATGAGATGGGAGGTGCCTAAGACAATTACTGAGATTAGAAGTTTTTTGGGGTTAGCAGGCTATTATAGGCGTTTCATTCAAGGTTTTTCCAGGATTGCGGCACCCATGACTAGGTTGACAAGAAAGGGTGTGCCATTTGTATGGTTTGGTGAATGTCAAAGAAGTTTCATGGATTTAAAGAAGATTCTTACAGTGGCACCAGTGTTGACATTACCGACAGGTAATGGAGGTTTTGTTGTATTTACATATGCATCTAGAAGAGGGCTTAGCGCAGTGCTAATGCAGAATAGCAAGTAATAGCTTATGCGTCAAGGCAATTGAAACTAGCAGAAGAGAATTACCCCACTCATGATTTAGAGCTAACAGCAGTTGTGTTTGCCTTAAAGATATGGAGGCATTATCTATATGGCGAGAGATTTGAAATTTTTACAGATCATAAAAGTTTAAAGTATATATTTTCCTAGAAAGACTTGAATCTCAGTTGAAAGGTTGCGGAATTCCCTATATGGTAATCTAGAAGGGGGGGTTGAATAGATTACTGTCAATTAAAAAGTTCTTACCACCTTCTTTTCACGAAGACACAAACTGAGAAAACTGTAACAGAGTTTAAGCTAAACTTTGATGTGTGTAACTTGGCAATAGATAGAGAAACAATCTATCAGACGTGTGTAGAGACACCGTACCTACCAAACATCTAACGTAGAAATGTTCAAACCATAAGACACAGAGTTTTACGTGGTTCGGAGTACACAACTTGTGTATCCTACGTCCACGGTCCACACACACGTAGAAAGACTGCTTATGAGCTACTTCAATGACTACAACTCACACACACGAGTTGTCTGATGTGAAACCACGATCAGAACAACACAAGCCACGTGAATCAAGCACAAGGACTGCTTGAGACACAACCACACACACACAGATATGTAAAAACTAAAACAGGGAAGAGTTCTGAGTTGAAACACAAATCCTGATGAAGAACTCTTCTAATGAATGTCTGGATGGACTTCAAGCTTCATCTTGAGGGACACAACTTGATGGAGAGGCTTGAATCCACGACGATCAGACTTTAATGCTGCTGGATCAACAGTTGGTTCAATCTCTGAACAGCAGGGTGAAGCAGAGCAGCAGCAACACCTCTTGTTCTTGGACTTTCTCTAGGGTTTTTGGTGAAGGCTGCTTTTGTACGAGATTACCTTCAAAAGATATCTTATATAGTGGTGTCCATATATGGAGAGACGTGGTAGTTGGAACCACCATGTTTGGCAACTTAAAACTTTCCGTATCTAAAGGTTTTCTTCGTTTGTCGACAGCACTGGGTGCTCCTGTCGACAAGTGTTGACAGGCAGAGGACTGGGAGTTTAGGAGACAGTTTCTTGTCAGTGGCTGTCGACAGGCGACACTGGTGCTATCGACAGGCACTCCTGTCCTGAGGTGTGGCTTTCTGGCCTATTTGTATCTGTCGACAGGGGCCTTTCTGGTTGTCGACAGGTACCTATTTTTCTTGCTTTCCTTGATCTTTTGAATCTTGTTTTGGTACATGTCTTGCATAGTATCTCACCTACATAAAAAACTTAGTTAGGGAGATATAATGACATATAAATTATCAATTAACATGTTTGTTTCATTTGCATTCCAAGAGTCATTATCATCAAGTTTCATTACTTAACATTCACCAATTTTGTCCATGAAATGTTCATGCTCATCATAAAAAATAAAGATGTGATTTGTTGGCTTAGCATTCTCATTAAGCATTCAACATATGAGAACTCAACATTCTCCCCCTTTTTGATGATGACAAAATTTTCAAATTGAGCGACAATTTTTCAACAATTTTAAATTCATTTCTCAATTGATTTCTCCATGTATTGCATGTATTGCTCAATTGCTCAATTGATTTCTCCCCCTTTTGACAACATCCAAAAAGGGAATTCCATTGCATAAATCAATGTAGCTGGAAGGGAAATTGTGCTTTCATTAAAGGGTAGGCATTACACAATAGCACATTGGACAACATGACAAAATGCAAATCATGTAAACAACATGACTTCGAAAGCAAAGGACAACAACAAGACTTGGACCAAAAACATCTAAGACACCTAGACCCTCTGAGCATCATCAGGACCAGGTGGGGCTGGGGCCTGACGATCCGCTTGAACATGGTTGGAGAGCCAAGTTAACCTGAGCTGGATCTGGACTTGAGAGTCAGCCAGTGCTTCAAGGCTAGTGTCTACTGTGTCCAATCGGTCATTCAGCTTAGCAAAGCCGATGGACATCTGAATTTGCAACTGAGCTATGAGGTCTCTGATGGAATGCTCAGTAACGGTGTCACCAGCAGTAATGCTATCACCATCTCCTGGAGCATCTACAGGCTCAGATTGGGAGTCTTCAGCTTCTTGGTCTTCAGCTTCATCCCCAGCTTCATCTTCATTTGCAGCTTCTTCATCTTCACCATCACCCTCAACTGTAGCTTGTCCCTTACCCTTGAGGTCACGGGTCACAATGCCATCTACCATTTTGTAGCCCATCCGCTGTGCAGCAGTGAGATCATAGGAGCTACGAGACTTGAGGGCAGTCATCTCTTCTTTTGGAATAAGGATATCAAGGAACAAGAAGAGGGAGGTGAGCTGACATGCGTAAGGCATGGACCTCTTTGAGCTACGGAGGCAAATGCGGAGGATGGAGACCATGAGGAGTGGTAGATTGATGGGTTCACAGTTCAAGAATTTATGGAGCAAGGACTTGTGAATGGAAGTCACAAGTTCGCGACTACCATCCTTAGGAACGATGATGGTTGTGAAGATGTGGTGGATGAGACGATGAAGTGGAGGGAAAGAGTTAGCATTCAGTTGCTTATAATCCATAGGATCGTAAGACTGCAAAGTTATGAGGGTATGGTACTCTTCTGGGGTGGGATGATGGGATATGATATCTACCCCAGTGTTAGGGATTTGCAAGGCAACAGTGAAAAGATTAGGGGAAATTGGAAAGGAAGTCCCCTTGACTCTGGAATAGAGATCACCTGCAGCAGTCTATTGAAGATTGTTGAAGAACTCCGTCACAGCGTTGGGTGAGTACCGCTTGTGATTATAGCAGAATGGAGACCAACTCTAGACGTCGAAGAGAGGCTGCAACCCGGGAAAAAGGTCTTCCAGAGATGTAGCGGGGTTGCACAAACTTCGTGAAGGTGTCATGGACTTCGAGTAGGTGAAGGTTCTGAGGGATGATGAGCTCCGGCAGACGGTCTTCCCGGTGCTTCATCCGGCGCTCGGCGGGTGCCCTGGAGCTCTGTCTGGCTTCGGGAGACCGAGGACGACGACGAGAGGCCATCTTCCTAGACGGTGGAGCCATCTGAAGTTGTATCTTGAAGTAGATGGTGATGGGAGAGAGGAAGAAGACAGAGAGAGGAAGGAAACGTGAAGGGCTGGGTGTTCTCCTCTGTCGCCCTGGGAAAGGAAGGGTTTGGGGAGAAGGAGGGAAGAGAAGTTTTTGGAAGTGGGAAAGGGTGGAAGGGGATGTGGAACCCTTTTATAGAAGTTATGTGAGAAATTGAAAGGGTGGGTCTCACGAGATCCGCCCTAAATCGATGCCCGGTGGGCTTCCAAAAGACAGTCTACCGTCAGCCCTGTCGACAGGCACTTGCAGAATTGTGCCAGTGAAGTATTTTTGACAGATTTTCAAGGCATTTGAGCATCAAACGTGTATATAAGATGGAAAATGGGTAAAATCATATTATAAAATGTCATAGCCACACGTATTTTGGACACAACAAGAATCTACAATGGTTGTGAAATAATATTCCCCGATTCACAAGTGACAATAACAAGAATGCATTAAACAAAAACATGTGTTGATAAAAAGACCCTCTTGAATAATGTCATTTTCAAGAGACCATTTTCCTTAGTTGGTAATGTACACAAGATTAATGAGGTGTATGTCTACATGGATAGTTAAACAAAAACCACTTAATGACCTTGGCAGGACAAATTAGGAGGCTACACTCTATTTCTTCAATTTTTTTTTTTTTGAAGCATAAGAGAAACAGTGGTAATTAGGATCACTTGACCTTTTTACGTGAAGATAGACATTTGTGGTGCCCGTATCCCCAATTACTTGGTTGAGTGACCATCAAACCATTTTACAGAGTTAATTAGTAAGCCGTTTGACGCGAAGATAGACAGTTGTGATGCCCGTATCCCCGGTTACTTAGCAATACTTAACATTGCTCTGCCTTTTCTCTTTTTTTTAATGAACACTTTGTGTTTTGCTTTGAAATAGGTAGCTTTTCTCCCTTAATTTTGATTGATCTTTCCTTGTTCATGTTTAATATCAAGGTCAAGAAGTAGAAGGAGTTTAAAAACCAATGAAAGACATAACCCGCAATGACCTAGTAACTAATCACATGACTTTTGAAAAATGATATTTTACAAATTAGTTATTCAAGTGAGTTAATCTAAGCTCATGTGATTTTGTTTGATGTGCTCAAGTTAATGCAACTTAGACTCATAAAGAATAGTATGTCAAAATCATTGTGATTTAGACAATATCTTTGATATCATGTGGATAGGATAAGTTATAATGTTGGCATTTCCCATTTTTCACCTTAAATACTTTCAATAAGTATGCTCATGAAGAATTGTGGACCAAAAAGTGAAGTATTTGAAGAAACTGGTCCATCTGTCGACAGCCATTTGGGGCCTGTCGATAGCTGTTGACAGAGCTGAAGGATGAAGGCTCTGGAGGGGTGTTCCTGTCGACAGGCGATGGAGGGCTGTCGATAGGTACTGACAGACAGACAAAAGGTGATTTCGGGTGGACTAAAGCTGTCAGTGGCTGTCGATAGCAGCTTGGGGGCTGTCGCCAGGGACTTCAGAAAAATTGTTTTTGAAGGCAGAAATGAGAGAAATTGGTGAATGTTCATTCAAGGGAAGTAAGGAAATGGCCAAGGACATGTTTCCCTCTGGGATTTCACTCACCTACCTTAACATAGCTACCCCATAGTGTGTACATGTGAAGACTCATCATTCAAGCAATTCAAAATAATCAAGCAAGAGTGTCACACAGTTCAACATCACACTATTCATGTAAGGGGATAACAACAAAAATCTTTTTGGTATTTTTGATTAATTTTTTTTTTAATGATTGGGCAAATTGTAAAGAAACTAAATACTTTATCTAAAATAGATGTCCCTTTTTCACTTCAACTATGGATACGTGGCGGAGAATGTTTTCTCACTCATAATGAAAGTTTCCAAACAAGCATAACTTGTTTTTCCACAAATCACCATTTGATATACCACATAGTTGTTGCACACAAGGAACATATATTCAAGATTTGGTATGAGTTTCATTGCATTTTGCATAAACCCAATTCTCTTCTAAGTGTAGTGATCCTATCCTCAGCCAATGGTTTTGTGAAGATGTCAGCTAGTTGTTTCTCAGTGGGTATGAAGCTCAGCTCTAAGGTGTTGTTGGCTACCTCATCTCTCAGAAAATGGTGTCTAATCTCTATGTGCTTTGTTCTAGAGTGTTGAATTGGTTCTTTGAGAGATTGATTGCACTAGTGTTGTCACATAGGATAGGTGTGCATCCAATGTCAATGTTGTAGTCAGACAATTGACTTTTTATCCACAACACTTGAGCCGCACAACTCCCTGCAGCAACATATTCTGCCTCTGCAGTGGAGAGTGCAACCGAGTGTTGCTTCTTGGATGCCCACGAAACCATGCAACCACCAAGAATTTGGAAATAGCCACTAGTGCTTTTCCTGTCAATTTTACATCCAGCATAGTCAGCATCAGAATAAGAGACCAAGTTGAAGCTACTACCTGCTGGATACCAAAGACCCATATCATGCGTACCTGAGAGATATCAAATATTCTCTTAACTGCAACCAAATGGCTTTCCTTTAGACTAGATTGGTATCTAGCACAAAGGCAAACACTAAATTGAATGTCCAGTCTACTTGCAGTAAGATATAAAAGGGAGCCAATCATACCTCGAAATTGCTTTGCATCTACCGGTTTACCTTTCTCATCACTTTCTAGTTTTATGCTTGTGCTCATTGGTGATGAGGCAGGCTTGGCTTGTTCGAACTGAAATCTTTTCAGTAGCTCTTTGACATACTTTTCTTGGTTGATGAAGAATCCATCTTCCAGTTGTTTCACCTGCAGACCAAGAAAAAATTGAAGCTCCCCCATTAAGCTCATCTCAAATTCACTATGCATGTGTTTTGAAAACTCTTCACACAGCGATGGGTTAGTAGAACCAAATATAATATCGTCCACATAAACTTGAACAACAATTATGTGATTGCGGACTCTCTTAGTGAAAAGAGTTTGGTCTACTTTACCTCGTGAGTAGTTTTTGCTTACCAAAAATGTGCTTAGCCGGTCGTACCAAGCTCGGGGTGCCTGTTTCAAACCATAAAGAGCTTTGTGCAATTTAAACACATGGTTAGGTTTATCATGATCCTCAAAGCCAGGTGGTTGAGAGACATAGACTTCCTCTTTGATGTAGCCATTCAAGAAGGCAGTTTTACATCCATTTGAAAAAGCTTGAACTTGTTTGAGCATGCATATGCTAACAAGATTCTAACTGCTTCTAGCCTAGCTACAGGAAGCAAAGGATTCTTCGAAGTCAACACCAAATTCCTGATTATATCTCTTTGCAACCAGCCTAGCCTTATTTCTCACCACTTTACCCTCTTCATTTAGTTTATTCCTAAAGACCCATCTTGTCCCTATGGCAGAAATTTCAGGGGTTCTAGGAACTAGACTCCGGACACTATTTCTCTGAAATTGCCCAACATCCTCATGCATAGCATCAATCCATGAGTTTTCCTTTAAAGCTTCTTCAACATTTTTAGGTTCCACGTGAGACAAAAAACCTAGATGATCCTGTTCAACTATTTCCCTAAGTTGAGACCTAGTTTGAACTTTTTCATTCACATCTCCTATTATGTTCTCAAGTGGATGATCTTTAGAGTACCTGACATTTGTGCTTGTTGAAGGTCCTAGTTGATCTTTCATTTGAGGAGGTTGTTCTGGAGGAGGGTGTGCTTGAGGAGTTTTAGCTTGAGGCTCCTCTTGTTGTGGATCTTCTTCAGGTTCATCATTTTGATTTCTGAACAAAATTGCATCATCCTCATCATTGTACCTGCGAAGATGTTCACTGTTAGTCTTGGAGACAATTTTAGAGTTTGCTTTTGTTTTTATTTGAAGTTCCCCAAGTGTTGTTCCTTCAGCTTCATCTTCAAACCTGTAAGCATTCAGATGTTAGGCTTTGATTGAGATTCATCAAAAACAATGTGTGTTCGAGTTTTAAGATTAAACACCCTGTAAGCTCTAGAGTGTTCTGAATATCCAAGAAGAATACCTTGATCACTTTTGGCCTCAAATTTGTCTAGATCAGCTTTATCATTATTATGAATGAAGACTTTTGAGCCAAAAACTCTAAAGCACCGAATGCTGGGTTTCTTACCTTTTAGCAATTCATAGGGAGTTTTCTTGATTACGGGTCTTACCATGGCTCTATTGAGAATGTAGCATGATGTGTTTACCGCTTCTGCCCAATAGGTTCTTGCAAGTTGACTTTTGACTAGAAGGGTGTGAGCCATTTCCACCAAGGTTCTGTTCTTTCTCTCCACTACACCATTTTGCTTCGGAGTTCTTGGGGAGGAGAACAGGTGTTCTATTCCTTGGTGCCTGCAAAAATCAGAAAAAGAATTGTTGTCAAACTCTCCCCCGTGATCAGTGCGGATGGAGCATATCTTGTTGACATTTCCATGCTCAATTTTATTGAAGAATTCCTCAAACAGGCTTATTGCTTCAATTTTGTGTGCGAGGAACTTAACCCATGTGAACCTAGAGAAGTCATCTACAATGACAAAACCAAAGCGTTTGCCATTGAGACTCAGTGTTGTCGTAGGTCCAAATAGGTCCATGTGCAGATTTGAAGGATTTCTGGGTTTGTTTTCCCTGTGCACATGCATCACAAAAGCTTTCATTCTTATTGAAGGGAATTTCAGGAAGTCCACTTACCAATTTAAGCCTTATAATCTTGTGCAACACGTTGTAACTTACATGACCAAGCCTACGATGCCACAACGTAAGCTCATCCGTTTGTTTGCTACAAGACACAAGCTATCATTTTCTGGATCATCTAAGTCAACTATGTAAATGTTGTTTATTCTTTTTCCAGAAAATTTCAGACTTCCTGATTCCTTATCAATGATTTGACATGAATTAGACTGAAAGACAACTTTATGACCCTTATCACATAATTGACTTATGTTAAGCAAATTGTGATGAAGGCCATCTACCAACAATACATTGTCTATAGATTTAGAAGCATACTTACCAATCTTACCTGAGCCGATGATTTGGCCTTTGTTGTTACCTCCAAATATGACTTGACCTCCGTATTTTCCACCAGCATACAGAATTTATCTTTGTCGCCCATCATATGCCTCGAGCAGCTGCTATCTAAGTACCATTTGTTTTGTTTATTGGCTGCTAGGCAATCCTGCACAGTGGATCAGACACGAGGTTTTGGTACCCAAATTACTTTGGGTCCCAATGTATCATTCATGCCAAACAATAAATGCTTCGGAATCCAAACTTGTTTGAGTTTCTGTTTGTTTGGACTATTCTAGCATTGTTTTTCATTATGCCCGATCTTTTTACAGAAATTGCATGATGAAGGTTTTTCTACAACAATGGGCTTTTTATTTTGAGGAACATGCATTGGCATTTTACCTTTCTTTTGCGGGGTCAGCTTTCCTTTGGAAGCTGGTTTCCCGTCCTGTCGACAACCCTCTTTGGGGCTGTTGATAGGTTTTGCAGTTTTGTTAGCAACAGATTTGGTTTTGTTGGGTTCCTGTTTCTTGCCTTTGGCTTGAATTTTAGTTTTCATTGATGGAATTTGTTTGCTTGTGCTTGGGTTGGAATCAACAAAAGATGTCAATAGATTTTTACCAATTACTTTTGGTTTAACAGGTTGATATCCAATCCCATGTTTTGTAAGAAACACATTAGATCCCAAGATTGCATCAAGATTTTTACCCTTGACAAACCTAGTTAGATCTTCAGATTTTCCCTTACGTTGCTCTTCAGCCTTTTTCAACTTTTCTTTAACTTCAACAAGTTCATCTTGAAGAGTTTTAAGGGAATTGCTTAGATCATCTTTTTCTTTTTGAACTTCATGCAATTTAGTTTCATGCCATCGATTTCCTCACTATGTGCTTATTCATCAACTTTCATCATTTCAATTTCTTTATTCAAGGATGCAATTTGTTCATTATGGTTTGTGTCATAAACAAGGGAATTGATTTTCTTTTTCAGTGCTTTATTTTCAGACTTAAACTCACAGAATTTTTCGAATAAAACAGTATAAGCTTCTTCCCATTCATCAACAGAATAAGTTTCAAAGGAAGAATTTACCTCATTGCAGTCGTCGCTTCTACCCATTAGACACTGAACTTCATCATCTCCAGAGGTAGCTTGATTGTTCTCAACTTCATCTTCATCAGTCCAAGTTGCCAACATTGCCTTGGCTTTCTTGAAGGTGAATTTCTCCTTTTTAAGTTTCTTCTTGAGCTCGGGGAACTCTCCTCTCATGTGCCCTTGTTTCTTGCACTCATAGCACACAACATCAGACTTTTTGTTAGAATCAGATTTGTTCAAAAAGTCTTTCTTTTGAAAAGGTTTGGAGTTTCCTGATCCTCTCCTTTTGAATTTCAGAAATTTTTTGAATTGTCTAGTGAGCATGGCCATTTCATCACTTTCACTGCCACTAGAGGTTTCAGGCTCATCACTATCCTGTTGAGCATCCATTTTGGAACCTGAAGAGTTTTTTTTAGAAGCTTTCAAAGCAATTGATTTTCTTGGGTTCTCCTCAGTTTCCTTTCTTTTGACATTAATTTCATATGTCATTAAGGAGCCAATAAGTTCATCCAATTTCATTGTTGAGAGATCTTTTGAATCCTCAATGACAGTGGCTTTGGTTTTCCATGAGGATGGAAGAGACTGAAGTATCTTCCTCACCAAATCACTTTCTGAGTATTCCTTTTTAAGACCTTTCAACCCATTTATTATTAGCATGAACCTAGCAAACATGTTTGAGATGGTTTCATTGTTGTTCATCTTAAACATCTCATACTCAGAGACCAGCATGCTTACCTTTGATTCCCTTACTTGAGACGTACCTTCGTATATCAATTCGAGCTTGTCCCACATTTCTTTTGCTGAGGTGCACATGGAGACTCTCGAATATTCCTTGGGATGGACGGCGCATTGCATCATGTTCAGGGCACTCCAGTTGAGTGTTCCTTTTGCAATTTGATCCTTCGTCCAGGTATCTTCATCCTCGGGAAGAGTGTATGCTCCTTTGTGGACGATCTTCCATAGCTCAAAGTTCTGTGCTCTCAGGAATACCTACATGCGGTTTTTCCAATAAGGGTAGTCAGTTTCGTCAAAGAAGGGTGGCCTGGTCACAGAGTGTCCTTCGGCCATATACCCCTTGTTAGATTCCATGAGATCAAAGTTCTCCTGATCGTAAGATCAAACAGGTATAACAGTAAATCGGAGAAACCTTGCTCTGATACCAATTGAAAGGTTGCGGAATTCCCTATATGGTAATCTAGAAGGGGGGTTGAATAGATTACTGTCAATTAAAAGTTCTTACCACCTTCTTTTCATGAAGACACAAACTGAGAAAATTGTAACAGAGTTTAAGCTAACCTTTCATGTGTGTAACTTGACAATAGATAGAGAAACAATCTATCAGACCTGTGTAGAGACATCGTACCTACCAAACTTCTAACGTAGAAACGTTCAAACCATAGGACACAGAGTTTTACGTGGTTCGGAGTACACAACTTGTGTATCCTACGTCCACGGTCCACACACACACGCAGAAAAGACTGCTTATGAGCTAGTTCAACGACTACAACTCACACACACGAGTTGTCTGATGTGAAACCACGATCAGAACAACACAAGCCACGTGAATCAAGCACAAGGACTGCTTGAGACACAACCACACACACACGGATATGTAAAAACTAAAACAGGGAAGAGTTCTAAGTTGAAACACAAATCCTGATGAAGAACACTTCTAATGAACGTCTGGATGGACTTCAAGCTTCGTCTTAAGGGACACAACTTGATGGAGAGGCTTGAATCCACGACGATCAGACTTCAATAGTGCTGGATCAACAGTTGGTTCAATCTCTGAATAGCAGGGTGAAGCAGAGCAGCAGCAACACCTCTTGTTCTTGGACTTTCTCTAGGGTTTTTTGTGGAGGCTGCTTCTGTACAAGATTACCTTCAAAAGATAGCTTATATAGTGGTGTCCATATATGGAGAGACGTGGTAGTTGGAACCACCATGTTTGGCAACTTAAAAACTTTCTGTATCTGAAGGTTTTCTTCGTCTATCGACAGCACTGGGTGCTCTTATCGACAGGTGTTGACAGGCAGAGGACTGGGAGTTCGGGAGACAGTTTCCTGTTAGTGGCTGTTGACAGGCGACACTGGTGTTGTCGATAGGCACTCCTGTCCTGAGGTGTGGCTTTCTGGCCTATTTGTATCTGTCGACAAGGGCCTTTCTGGCTGTCGACAGGTACCTATTTTTCTGCTTTTCTTGACCTTTTGAACCTTATTTGGTACATTTCTTGCATAGTATCTCACCTACATAAAAGAAATTAGTTAGGGAGATATAATGACATATAAATGATCAATTAACATGTTTGTTTCATTTGCATTCCAAGAGTCATTATCATCAAGTTTCATTACTTAACATTCACCAATTTTGTCCATGAAATGTTCACGCTCATCATCAAAAATAAAGATGTGATTTGTTGGCTTAACATTCTCATTAAGCATTCAACATATGAGAACTCAACATCAGTCAGCGTAGATGGGTGGAGTATTTAAAAGATTATGATTTTAGTTTAACTTACCATCCGGGTAAGGCCAATGTGGTGGCTGATGCCCTAAGCAGAAAAGCATATTTAAGTCAAATGATGATCAGGAATGGAAGTTGTATGAGGAAATAGCAAAGAATTCCTATATATGCCAAGCAGTCAACGACGGGCAATATTAGCTAGTAGTGCCGTGGAGCCGTCACTATATTGGCAAATTGTTGAGGCCCAGAGAGCGGATGTGAATTTAGCTGAAATAGTGAAAATGGAAGAGGTTACCATTGATGATAGTTGTGTGGTCAAGCTCAGAGGTAGGTTATTCATACCAGCATAAAGACAAATAAAGCAGAGAGTATTAGAAGAGGCCCATAAATCCAGGTACACTATTCACCTAGGTAGTACTAAAATGTACCAGGATCTGAAGAAGCATTTCTGGTGGCCTCATATGAAAAAGGAAATAGCAGAATTTGTCTCAAGATGTGCAATTTGTCAGCAAATTAAAGCGGAGCATCAGAAGCCTGGAGGTTTATTGCAACCATTACCCATTCCGCAATGGAAATGGGATGATATTGCTATGGACTTTATAGCAGGCTTGCCAAGGTCAGTAGCAGGACATAATGGAATATGGGTATTTGTTGATCGATTAACCAAAGTATGTAGGTTAATAGCAATAAGTATATCCTAGTCAGTGGACAGATTAGCAAAAGTTTATGTTGATAGAATTATTCCACTGCATGGTATCCCGAACTCTATTGTTTCTGATAGGGATCCCAGGTTTACTTTTGGTTTTTGGAGGAGCTTATAGAGAGTAGTTGGCACTGAGTTGAGATATTACTCAGCTTACCACCCTCAAACAGATGGTCAAACAGAAAGGACTATTCAGACAATTGAAGATATGTTCCGAGCATGTTGTTTAGTTTGGGGTGGTAGTTGGGAGCAGCATGTGGGAATGGTTGAATTTGCTTATAATAATAGTTATCACACTAGTCTCGGAATGGCACCATATGAAGCTTTATGTGGAAGGACATGTAGAACACCATTGAATTGGCATGAAGTGGGAGAAAGGCAAATGGTAGGCCCTGAGTTGATACATCAAACTACTGAAATGATAAAGTTTATTAAAGAAAAGTTGCAGACAGCTCAGAGCAGGCAGAAACGTTATGCTGATAATCGACGGAGACCACTTCAATTTGAAGTTGGAGACTTTGTCTTTCTGAGAGTTTCTCCTACGAAAGGTATTGTAAGATTTGGTAAGAAAGGAAAATTGAGTCCAAGGTATGTGGGACCCTTTCAAGTGTTAGAGAAAATTGGGGAGGCAGCCTACAGACTTGATTTGCCAACTGATTTGCAGATGTTCATAATATTTTCCATGTCTCCATGTTAAGAAAATGTATTGAAGACCCAACTGAAATAAT
The DNA here is from genome assembly GCA_014218235.1 of Colocasia esculenta. Taxonomy (NCBI): domain Eukaryota; kingdom Viridiplantae; phylum Streptophyta; class Magnoliopsida; order Alismatales; family Araceae; genus Colocasia; species Colocasia esculenta. The sequence goes on along the minus strand of CM024756.1, from coordinate 21,306,534 downwards.
CAGTTATCAGGGTGGAGATTTAAGGCCAGATATGTCTATGCCAGAATATCCAGTGTAAATTACAGGCCATAAAACAAAGAAGCTAAGGAACAAAGAAATTGAGTTAGTTAAGGTCAGATGGGAAAATAGGCTGGGAGGTGAGGATACTTGGGAGCTAGCAGAGGAAATGGTTAAGGGGTATCCTTACTTGTTGAATAAAGTTTTAAATTTTTTTAGATGATAGTATTTGTAATTATGTTTTAAAGTTGAATGTATTTGGAATGTGTTATGAATTTCGAGGTCGAAATTTCTTTTTAGATGATAGTAATGTAACGTCCCGTATTTTTTCGGATCCTTGTGGATCTCGTGTTCAGCGCTTTTGAGGCCAATGTGTGGCCAATGTGACTTGTGTTCGGTGTAAGCGTGCGTTTTTGGGGCTTACTGGGCCGATAGTTTGGGGCTACAGCACCCCAGGGTTCTCTGTCTGTGATCGCGACAGCAAGGGGTGTCGCGTTCTGAACGCGACACTCCTACCCGTCGCGTTCTTGTTGCCACTTTATGGCACTGATCGTCTGCATGTGCCCCACATGTTGGGTGCAGGATGACCTGCGGACGTCAGCCGTGAAAAGGCGACACCCAAGTCCGTCGCGATCAGGTCACGACGGAACCATCCGTCGCGTTCTCAACCGCAAATGCAGCTTAAACCCTGCTGGCCGGAACAGAGCACAGTATGCTCAGTTTGGCCAGGGGGAGGTGCTGCGCGGGTTTTCTGGGGCGTTTCGGCGTGGCAGCTTGCGGTTTGGCGCGTTCTCGCCGTGGGGAGTTCGTGTGAAGCGGGGGAAACGCTGAGAAATCGCCATTCTGCGTGTTCTTTACGGAGGTAGGGTAATTCCTCCCATTTTTGGGTTGTAGATTGCGGGTGACAATTGTTCGACTTGTTATTTGTGTTTTCAACAATAGATACCATGACTAGGGACTCACAAAAGCATGAGAACACGAACTAAGGGTGGTTTGCATAGTATAGAATGGTAATCCATGGAGAGGATCCCTGATTAGGGTTCCTGCCTGTGAAGGCGATGGAACCCCCTGTCGCGATCTGAACGCGACAGGCCGACCTGTGGCGTTCAGGTGGGGAACACGACATGTTGGTGCGTCGCGTTCATGTGATGAACGCGCCACATCGGGCCGTCGCGTTCTGAAGGCGACATGGGCCCATGTCGCGACCACAGCCGAGTGGTCTAAATGTGCATGACTTATGTGACATGATTATCTGATTGTTATTATTCGATGTATTTGGTAATATCGTGTGGTGCGTTGGCACCTCTAGCACTCTGGGAGCGCATGTTTATAAGGCTAGCGTGTCGGTTTCGTATCTAGCTAGTGGTTTGTGTGTTGGCGTGGTGTGCACGCGAGTTGCACTATGTTCACATGTTGTGGACAGTCGGTACTCGTGAAAATTGTCGAATTTCACGTGGTTTGTGCGGTGCGCACGTGGTTTTGTGTGCGTGGCAGGTAGTACGACGCCTATCGTGGTTACCTCTCTAGTTGGGTGCCCCAGGTTCTCTGTGAGCCAGGCTGTTAGTTCGGGGCTTGTCCTGGTACTTGTGTTGTACCGTCGAGGTCTGTGTCGTCTGTCCTGGACACCCTCACTCCTTTGTTTGAGTTGTACGTCCGGCTGAGGGAAAGACGACAGTGGGACAATGACTCTTGAGTTTATTTTTAGTCACTTGTAGCATGCTCTTAGTTGGGGGTACGGACACCAGTAGTCGACACTGGTCCCTGACTAGTCCTTTTCTAGTACCTCACTCTAGGGTGCTCTGTCCAGTGACCCTAGAGATGCCAGGCATGGGCCTGCGGTTGTGTACCCGCAGGAGTGGTGTTTAGTTGGTATCCACAGTTGTTTGACTTTTTCACATGAAGCGGCAGCTGGACCATTCGTCCGTGGCTGCGAGACTGATAGGTAGACCTGTGTTTGTTTGTCCGAGTCAGTTACTGGTGTCGTGAACCAATCTACGTGGCTCGAGTGTGGCGGTCTCTACTTTAGCTCGTACACGTGATTGAGTTTTGCCGTTTATTTAATTACTTTGTTTAATATAGTCAACAAATGGTAAGTATGTTTATTGCTTTAATAATCTGCGAGGTTGTGCTATAAATTGCTAGTATAGTTTACTGCTTCGGTACTTGTGTTTGGTTTGCTCGAGTTGGGGGAGTTCCCTACTAAGCCAGTGACTAGTGAGGCTCACCCCTACTCCCCACAGGCGAAGGTGAAGAGGAAGTTTCGTTACCGTCTTCCAGTTCGGGGCCGCGTCGCAGTGGTGTTGGGCCAGCGCCTCCAACAGTGTAGCTTCTTTCCTCAGTTGTACTAGTTTACCTTGGGGTATGCCCCAGGCTCCTGTACTTACTTGTACTTTTGTTGAAATTTGGCTATGTAAATCTTGTACATTATATATGAAATGGTGAATCATATATGAAATAAAGTGTGTTCCTTTCTATTTTCACAGACTCGTGTGTGGTATCCCTTGCGAGGCTACGGCCCGTTCGCGGGAGGCGGACTCGAACCAAGTTCGTTATTGGTTTAATGGACTTGAACGAGGTGTTCCGTCACAGTTATCCTCATTGCAATAAACTAGGACACACTGTAAACGCCTACACAACAAGGCACTTAGTTTGGATTCCTAAAGGTTATTTTCATGCATCTAACCATCAAGGATCTAAAAAGATTTGGGTACCTAGTTCTGAGTAGCTTATTTGCAGGATAGCCTTAGAGCATCAGGAACAAAGGATGCTCAAGGCAAGGGTGACTGCCAACTCTTCATCCAACTCCTATCTGAAGACGGAGTAGTCACAAATATTGAATTTTATATTACTAATAACAATGTTTGTAAGGTTTTCCTAAGATCTATGCAGATTAAAAAAAAAAAATTTTGAAGACTTGTCAAACAACCAGTCAACAGAGATGACTCAAAAGATCAACAGGTCGACACACCAAGAAACACCTGTCGACAGACAAGTGAAGAATCCTCAAGAGGACTGTAAGACCCTTGATTTTTATCTTGCTTGCTTAAGTATATATGTATACACATAAGAGTATACTATTGATGTATAGATTATTGTGCATAGTATTTATTATGCAAATTGTATGAATTAGTGTTATTGTAATATGCATATTGTATACAAGTAAATATATATATATATATATATATATATGTTTAGGTGTGTGGTGTTATAAATTCTACATATTTTAAGTGAAATTTTGTCGGCCAGTCGGCGTCAACATCGACTGACGTTGACTAGGATTAGGCGGCAATATCGATGGACGCCCACTTTGGATAGGCGACCATAGATATGGACGCCAATATCCCAGACCAGTTACGTTTCCAGATCCGGAAACGCCTCCGGAAATTTCGCTATTTGTTTTAGAAACCGTCCCCAACGGCTCTAAGACTTACCCCTTTAGCATGTCTGGCCCTCAACCCTTTATATTACACAGTTTTCGGCCAGATCCATCCTTTTGACTCTTGGGTCAAAAACCTCTTCTATGCGAAAACCCCAACTTGAATCTGAGAGATCCAACTTCGGGAGGCTTCATCCGGTGATCTGCATCGACTGGTGACAACTCTGAACATCCGGGAACGACTTCCCCATGCTGGTGTGCTGTGAAGATCAACAGAGAACCCGGATAAAGAGAGATTTGAAGGATCTTTGGCACAGGCCGAGGAGGGCTTCTCCGGCTTGAATCGTCACTTGTGGATTTTACAAGAGGCAAGTGCCCCAGTCACATCAACCCTACATGTGTCTAGTATGTCCCAGGAATTTTACGGATTTTTCTAGTGTCCTGGAACCCCCCATTCAAGTGATTTGTTAGCGTTCAGTCTGTGTTTATGCAGACAGGATATTAACGGCATGATCCCTTGCCGCTAATATCATGCGTTGGCGGTATTATATGTTGTCGTTAACCATAGACGGCTACCCCATGCCGTCAAGTTCTTCAGACTGCAACAGTGTGCAGGTCTGCCCTTCTATAAGATAATTTTTGAGATTTTTCCGCATGAGGATATACGGTAAATTTTATATAATATGTAAATATACATGTTTGGGTGTACTGTGAGGTATTTTGAAATTTTATAATTTGCCTTAATTATTAGAAATTCCTTGAATGTGCTACAGATAGAATTCTAATCTTCAAAAATCTTGTTTGTGAAATATGTATAGAATTTAACTGTCATGAAATTTCTGTACACTGTTAATGAGGTTTAATGCATGATATAAAAATTTGAGAAATTTATAATATCTGTATAGTTTATTAAATTTTCTGAACGGAAAAATAGTGAACATGTCTACTCAGTGTAGAAATGGTAATAATTCATGCGAAACTAGTTAAATTCCTATAAATTGGTATATAATTAGTATTGTCTGTATTCATGTATATATTAAGTTGTGAGTCCGAATAATGAATATTCATGTCAGTTTGACTATTTTAACATTTGATAACATCATTGTTAGAATTCTAAGAAATTATGCGTGATTCAGAAAAATGTGGATCTTAGTATGCATGATGGTTAGACTGTGATAGATTTTTGGTTAAATTTTTGTACTGAACTGATGATAGTAGCTATATATTTTATTTTATGTTGGATATTAATAAATAATGCATGTTAATATGATTAGTGTTTAATTCTGTAAATTTCAGCATGATTAGACTTGTCTTTTTAAAAAAAACTTGGTTAATACTGAAGATAGTAGTACCATGATAAGTAATACTAAAGAATGTAAATGTGCAAGCATGAGAGGAATGTGTAAAAATTGTGCATTTAGAAGTGTGTTGAAACTTGAGAAAATGTATAAATGTGCCAATGGGTGACACTGCTACCTTTGAGGGCTGTGGAACTGTACTATGGTAAAGTCCCCACGGGAAGGTTCAAAGTGTGTGATGTCCCATGGGCATCGGGATTAAATCCTGGAGGCGAACAAGTATCGCTGGTTAGGGTGGAGAGTGCTTCTCCCGGTTCTGCGCAGTAACTAAGATTTATCACTGGAATGCCTAGGTGATGGATATGTGATGTGATTAGTGTGTGTCCTTCTAAAGTGGTTTGGGCTATGTGTCACGGCATCAAGAAAAAGTGAAAATGTGTTTAAGTGAAAAAAAAAATATATGTGTAAATTGTGAACCTGTGCAAGTGAATATGTGTTCATGAAATTCTTATGAGAACATACAAAAAGGATAACTTTCTTGTGAATGTGACATAATAGTAGTAAAACAGCGAGCTTTTCACTAATGTAAATGTGTTAACTAGATGAGAATTTATTTTAGAATTCATGTTAAATTAGTTGTTATGATATGTGTAAATTTATGTGTAAAATGATCAATATTTAGCATGTGAATAGTTGAATGAAATCAGTTTAGCATGTTGAAAGTATGTAGAAAGCATGTGATAGGATTAGGTTATTTTGTATAAAAACGGAATTCCATGTGTAATATGCGTAGAAATTATGCATAGGTCTCTATTTGAATAACTGCCCATTCCATGCATTATGTGTTAATAGTGTAGCATAAGAGATGGCGATTACTTGATGCATGTATGTTTAGTGTGCTTGGTGTTACTTGTTGAGTTCTTTTGAACTCATTCTTGCTTCGGCGTATAGGTGCAGACGTTTCTACTTCTTCCGAGGAGATCGTTAGGAGCGACTCGGAGCGAGAGTAGGAGAGCTTGTTGTGGATTTAGCATTGTACTTTTCCTTATTTCATAGTATGTAATAAAGACTCTGCGTAGTCTCATGTGGACAATGTATTTATTTTATTTCAGTTATGAAAAGTTAGTTCTTCTTTCTTCTATACGGACTGTGAATAGAATGTGGATGATGGAATAAGATTTCTTTTCAGTTCTTTAAATTCCGTTGTCATGTGATATACCTATATTTGTGTATGTTTCAGCCTATCATACTAGTGTTGGGTAAATGTCCCACTGTGGCGATGCTTTCTATATCGACGTGGGTTGGCGGAACCGTACCGATATAAAGATGGTCGTTTCAGAGATTGGTATCAGAGCATCAGGCTGAAATTGTACATAAATATGCACATACCATCATCTTCATTGTATGCTAAGTCTGTGTAGATCGTCCATATAGATAAGTAATTAGTTAGAAATTAGATAGTCTAGTTCTAAATTGTGATTAATCCATTTTGCAGGATATGGCTTCATGTGGTAGGCGTGGTGTTCTTGCTCGTGATGGCGAGCAGAGGAGAGATGAGCCTCGGCGAGAGGATCAGGGTGAGCAGTAGGCCCCTGCACCCCAGGGTCCTGTACTTCCCCCACCGCCACCAGTAGACTATGGAGTGTTCATGCAGGTTTGGTGTAGGCCATGCAAACGCAGGCCCACACTCAGGCTGCACTCCAGGCTCAGTTGGAGGCTCAGGCTCAGGTACCAACTCCCCAGGCTGACCATGGTGGACCCTCCATCATGGAAAGGTTCAAGAGGATGTCGCCACCCTCTTTTAAGGGGGAGAGTGATCCGTTATTAGATGAGAGCTGGATGAGGGAGATTGAGAAGATCTTCCGGGCCATTAGGTGCGCTGAGGACGACAAGGTCACTTTAGCCACCTATATGCTACAGGTATGTGTAATTTAATCTAGTGGTTATTACTTTAAGTATAGATTATGTTGGTTAGTTCTCATGGATGGTTTGGCAGGAGCGAGCCGACGTGTGGTGGTCCTCGTTGTTACGTACTCGGTTCGAGGATGGTGCTGTAGAGGTTGGTTGGGATGAGTTCGTGAGGCTTTTCCGAGCCAAGTTTGTTCCGGAGCACATCCAGGACAAGATGGAGCAGGAGTTCCTCTCGTTAACTCAAGGCTCCATGACTGTGCTGGAGTACGAGGCCAGGTTTTTCGAGCTATCAAAGCACGCCCCTCATATTGTAGCTGATGAGCGCAGGAAGGCGAAGAAATTCGTGATGGGTCTGAAACCATCGTTGAGGACGAGGTTGGTGGCTTTCGACCATCGTACTCTCGAGCAGGCGCTCAGCGCGGCGTGTCGGCAGGAGGGAGAGATGGAGCAGTATCTGGAGGAGAAGAAGGCTTCTCAAAAGAGGTCAGCAGCTCCTTTCCAGAGGCAGGAGAGGAAGAAGGTGACTTTCCCGTCACCGCAACGTCCGGTGGCATCGAACAGTGGTCAGGTATCTTCTCAACGTTCCCCTAGTGGTAAGAAGGAGTGTCCTCATTGCGGAAGGGCACATGGCGGAACGTAGTGTTGGCTGGTAGCAGGGAAGTGCTTGAAGTGCGGGAGCAGTGACCATAAGATCAAGGATTGTCCAAGGCTCAGTAGGGAGCCCAGCGTGGACCAGCCCCAGTAGCAGCAGCAGCAGCGCCAGCGACGGACGACCAGGGAGACCTCGAGCCCCAGCTCGAGTGTTTGCTTTAGCTCGTGAGGACGCCGAGCAGGCAGATCATGTCACCGAAGGTACGGTTTTGTTCTTAGGTGTGCATGCTCGGGTTTTGTTCGATACGGGTGCTACTCACTCGTTCATTTCCGAGCATTTGCTAGGCAGTTAGCTTTAGAGTCAGGATTAGAGTTTGAGGATTTAGAAGTCCCTTTGTCTGTGCATACACCTGCGGTACGGTATCGACTAAGAAGTGTATTCCGTCTTTACCGGTGTGCATTGAGGATAGAGTCCTAGAAGGGTGTTTCTTCTTGCTTAAGATGAAGGACTATGATGCTATTCTTGGTCTGGATTGGCTAGAGGAGCACTATGCATTGGTAGATTGTCGTGGGAAGAAGATTGTTTTCCGCATTCCTGGCGAGGATGAATTTCTCATCCTTTGCCGAGGAACTTAGCAGGAAAGTTTGTCATCTCTACAATGAGGGCAATGAGAATGGTGAACAAGGGTTGTGACGCTTTTCTTGCCAGCGTGGTTTTAATACCCAAGGCTGATGAGTCACTTACTCTTGCAGAGATAGATGTAGTGCAGGATTTTCCAGATGTTTTTCCTGATGATTTATCTGGATTGCCACCGGCTAGAGAGATAGAGTTCACTCTAGAGTTGCTTCCAGGCATCTCTCCTATCTCGAAGGCACCTTATCGGATGGCACCTGCGGAATTAGCTGAGTTAAGGAGGCAGTTGCAGGATTTGTTAGATAAGGGATTTATTCGCCCTAGCGTTTCCCCTTGGGGCGCACCTGTCTTATTCGTGAAAAAGAAGGATGGGTCACTTCGGTTATGCATTGATTATAGAAAGCTAAACCAAGTGACGGTGAAGAACAAGTATCCCTTACCTCGGATTGATGATTTGTTTGACCAGCTACAGAATGCATCGGTCGTTTCTAAGATTGATTTGCGTTCTGGCTATCATCAGTTGAGGATTAGGAGTGAGGATGTGTTCAAGACGGCATTTAGAACTCGTTATGGACATTATGAGTTTTTGGTCCTTCCGTTTGGTCTAACCAACGCCCCTGCAGCGTTCATGGATCTCATGAACAGGGTGTTTAGACCATATCTAGATAGTTTTATTGTGGTCTTCATTGATGACGTGCTGGTCTATTCTCCGGATGAGGCCACACATCGTCAGCATTTGAGGATAGTGTTAGAGGTTCTCCGTGAGCACAAGCTGTATGCAAAATTCAGCAAGTGCGATTTTTGGATGTGCGAGGTTCATTTCCTTGGGCATGTTATCTCCGGTGCTGGTGTAGCAGTGGATCTTGCAAAAGTCCAAGCTGTTATGGATTGGGAGAGTCTCAAGACTCCTTCGGAGATTCGGAGTTTTCTTGGTTTGGCGGGTTATTATCGGCGTTTTATTGAGGGATTTTCATCCATCGCCGCTCCATTGACTCAGCTGACCAGGAAGGGAGTGAAGTTTGTCTGGTCCGAGGAGTGTGAGAGTAGTTTTCAATTATTGAAGACTAAACTTACATCGGCTCCTGTATTAGTTTTACCGAGCGGTGTAGAGGATTTTGCCATCTACACGGATGCATCTCGGATTGGCCTTGGCTGTGTGTTGATGCAGCAAGGAAGGGTAGTAGCATATGCTTTGAGGCAGTTGAAGGAGCATGAGCGAAACTATCCGACTCATGATCTTGAGTTTGCGGCAGTGGTTCATGCACTGAAAATCTGGAGGCACTATCTTTATGTGTTAGATTTGAGGTGTTCACTGATCACAAGAGCCTAAAGTATCTTTTCTCCCAAAAGGAATTAAACCTTAGGCAGAGAAGATGGATTGAGTTCCTGAAGGACTATGACTTCGACCTCCAGTATCATCATGGAAAGGCGAATGTCATAGCAGATGCCCTTAGTAGAAAGAGGTCGTCTCTCCAGCAGGACTGGAAGATGTTGGAGGATGTAGCGTGTGCGATGACCGAGTTGGAGCCATCATTGTCCCGAGCTTTTGTGGCTCAGCTGTCCATTAGGTCATCGGTGTTGGATGAGGTGATCGAGCATCAGAAAGCCGACCCTAGACTCCAAGAGTTAGTGGGCAAAGCGGGTATTGCTCGTGATGAGGATGGCGTGATTAGATTCCATCATCGTGTCTGTGTTCCAGACATTGTAGATATTCGTGAGCATGTTTTAGCAGAAGCTCATAGATCTAGGTTCTCTATTCATCTGGGTAACACTAAGATGTACCAGGATTTAAAGAGATCGTTTGGTGGTCTGGCATGAAGAAGGATGTAGCTGAGTTTGTGTCTAGATGTCTAGTATGCCAGCAAGTGAAGGCCAAGCGGCAGCGACCATCTGGTCTTATGTAGAAGATGGAGATCCCAGTTTGGAAGTGGGAAGCTGTCACTATGGATTTTGTTACGGGTTTGCCTCGATCTAGACGAGGTAATGACTCGATTTGGGTAGTGGTAGATCTATTCTCGAAGACTGCGCATTTCTTGCCTATGAAGAAGAAGCAGTCAACAGAGAGTTTAGCTAGACTGTATGTTAGTAGTATTATTAGATTGCATGGGGTACCGAAGTCTATCATTTCGGATCGAGATCCGAGATTTACTTCAAGGCTATGGAAGGGTCTTAGGATGCGTTAGGTTCGAAGCTGAAGCTCAGTTCGGCATTTCATCCCCAGACAGATGGACAGTCCGAGAGGACTATCCAGACGCTTGAGGATATGTTAAGGGCATGTGTGCTGGATTGGAAGGATGATTGGGAGCGCCATTTACCTCTAGTGGAGTTCGCATATAACAACAGCTTTCATGCGAGCATCGGCATGGCTCCATTTGAGGGTTTGTATGGTAGACCTTGCAGATCTCCTTTGTGTTGGGAGGAGACCAGTGATAGGCAATTGTTCGGTCCGGAGTTAGTTCAGGAGACTTCGGAAAAGGTCCAGCTTATTAGGAAGAGGCTTGTTGCGGCACAGGATAGACAGAAGAGTTATGCCGATAACAGGAGGAAGGATTTGGAATTCGAGGTAGGTGATCATGTCTTTTTGAAGATTTCGCCTACGCGTGGTGTAGTTAGATTTGGCAGGCATAGTAAGTTGAGCCCTAGATTCATTGGCCCGTATGAGATTCTCCGACGATTGGGCAACGTGGCATATGAGCTAGCTTTACCTCCAGCATTGACTAGCGTTCATCCTGTTTTTCACGTATCTATGCTCAGGAAGTATGTCAGAGATCCGTCTCATGTTATTAGCGATGAGCCAGTGGAGATCCAGCCAGATCTTTCTTATGTAGAGCAACCAGTAGCTATTCTTGATTGGAAGGTTCAACATCTTCGGAACAAGAGCATTGCGTCAGTAAAGGTCTTATGGCGTAACTTCTCGCGAGAGGAGGCTACTTGGGAGCGTGAGGATGCAATGAAAAAGAAGTATCCTCAGTTGTTTGAGTAGTGTCAGTCTAACTTCGAGGACGAAGTTTCTTTAAGGGGGAGAGGGTGTAAGACCCTTGATTTTTATCTTGCTTGCTTAAGTATATATGTATACACATAAGAGTATACTTTTGATGTATAGATTATTGTGCATAGTATTTATTATGCAAATTGTATGAATTAGTGTTATTGTAATATGCATATTGTATACAAGTAAATATATATATATATATATATATGTTTAGGTGTGTGGTGTTATAAATTCTGCATATTTTAAGTGAAATTTTGTCGGCCAGTCGACGTCTACATCGGCTGACGTTCACTAGGATTAGGCGGCAATATCGATGGACGCCCACTTTGGATAGGCGACCATAGATATGGACGCCAATATCCCAGACCAGTTACGTTTCCAGATCCGGAAACGCCTCCGGAAATTTCGCTATTTGTTTTAGAAACCGTCCCCAACGGATCTAAGACTTACCCCTTTAGCATGACTGGCCCTCAACCCTTTATATTACCCAGTTTTCGGCCAGATTCATCCTTTTGACTCTTGGGTCAAAAACCTAGCTCTTCTATGCGAAAACCCCACTTGAATCTGAGAGATCCGACTTCGGGAGGCTTCATCCGGTGATCTGCATCGACTGGTGACAACTCTGAACATCCGGGAACGACTTCCCCATGCTAGTGTGCTGTGAAGATCAACAAAGAACCCGGATAAAGAGAGATTTGAAGGCTCTTTGGCACAGGCCGAGGAGGGCTTCTCCGGCTTGAATCGTTACTTGTGGATTTTACAAGAGGCAAGTACCCCACTCACATCAACCCTACATGTGTCTAGTATGTCCCAGGAATTTTATGGATTTTTCTCGTGTCCTGGAACCCCCCATTCAAGTGATTTGTTAGCGTTCAGTCTGTGTTTATGCAGACAAGATATTAACGGCATGATCCCTTGCCGCTAATATCATGCGTTGGCGGCATCATATGTTGTTGTTAACCTATAGACGGCTACCCCATGCCGTCAAGTTCTTCAGACTGCAATAGTGTGCAGGTCTGCCTTTCTATAAGCTAATTTTGAGATTTTTCGCATGAGGATATACGATAAATTTTATATAATATGTAAATATACATGTTTGGGTGTACTGTGAGGTATTGTGAAATTTTATAATTTGCCTTAATTATTAGAAATCCTTGAATGTGCTACAGATAGAATTCTAATCTTCAAAAATCTTGTTTGTGAAATATGTATAGAATATATCTGTCATGAAATTTCTGTACACTGTTTATGAGGTTTAATGCATGATATAAAAATTTGAGAATTTTATAATAACTGTATAGTTTATTAAATTTTCTGAACCGAAAAATAGTGAACATGTCTACTCAGTGTAGAAATGGTAATAATTCATGCGAAACTAGTTAAATTCCTATAAATTGGTATATAATTAGTACTGTCGGTATTCATGTATATATTAAGTTGTGAGTCCGAATAATGAAAATTCATGTCAGTTTGACTATTTTTACATTTGATAACATCATTGTTAGAATTCTCAGAAATTATGCGTGATTCAGAAAAATGTGGATCTTAGTATGCATGATGGTTACACTGTGATAGATTTTTGGTTAAATTTCTATACTGAACTGATGATAGTAGCTATATATGTTTGTTTTATGTTGGATATTAATAAATAATGCATGTTAATATGATTAGTGTTTAATTCTGTAAATTTCAGCATGATTAGACTTGTCTTTTTTTCAAAAAACTTATTAATACTGAAGATAGTAGTACCATGCTAGGTAATACTAAAGAATGTAAATGTGCAAGCATGAGAGGAATGTGTAAAAATTGTGCATTTAGAAGTGTGTTGAAACTTGAGAAAATGTATAAATGTGCCAATGGGTGACACTGCTACCTTAGAGGGCTATGGAACTGTACTGTGGTAAAGTCCCCACGGGAAGTTCAAAGTGTGTGATGTCCCATGGGCATTGGGATTAAATCCTGGAGGCGAACAAGTATCGCTGGTTAGGGTGGAGAGTGCTTCTCGGTTCTGCGTAGTAACTAAGATTATCACTGGAATGCCTAGGTGATAGATATGTGATGTGATTAGTGTGTGTCCTTCTAAAGTGGTTTGGGCTATGTGTCACGGCATCAAGAAAAAGTGAAAATGTGTTTAAGTGAAAAAAAAATGTGTAAATTGTGAACCTGTGCAAGTGAATATGTGTTCATGAAATTCTTATGAGAACATACAAAAAGGATAACTTTCTTGTGAATGTGACATAATAGTAGTAAAACAGCGAGCTTTTCACTAATGTAAATGTGTTAACTAGATGAGAATTTATTTTAGAATTCATGTTAAATTAGTCGTTATGATATGTGTAAATTTATGTGTAAAATGATCAATATTTAGCATGTGAATGGTTGAATGAAATCAGTTTAGCATGTTGAAAGTATGTAGAAAGCATGTGATAGGATTAGGTTATTTTGTATAAAAATGGAATTCCATGTGTAATATGCGTAGAAATTATGCATAGGTCTCTATTTGAATAAACTACCCATTCCATGCATTGTGTTAATAGTGTAGCATAAGAGATGGCGATTACTTGATGCATGTATGTTTAGTGTGCTTGGTGTTACTTGTTGAGTTCTTTTGAACTCATTCTTGCTTCGGCGTACAGGTGCAGACATTTCTACTTCTTTCGAGGAGATCGTTAGGAGCGACTCGGAGCGAGAGTAGGAGAGCTTGTTGTGGATTTAGCATTGTACTTTTCCTTATTTCATAATAAAGACTCTGCGTAGTCTCATGTGGACAATGTATTTATTTTATTTCAGTTATGAAAAGTTAGTTCTTCTTTCTTCTATACGGACTGTGAATAGAATGTGGATGATGGAATAAGATTTCTTTTCAGTTCTTTAAATTCCGCTGTCATGTGATATACCTATATTTGTGTATGTTTCAGCCTGTCGTACTAGTGTTGGGTAAATGTCCCACTGTGGCGATGCTTTCTATATCGACGTGGGTGGTGGAACCGTACCGATATAAAGAGGGTCGTTACAAGGACCCTCTCTGTGAGGGGGAGCCTTATGCTTTGGGAGAGAAAACATTCAGGGGAAGTACAGACAAAGGGGGAGTTATCATTATCGTCTATTATTGTTGAACCCCTCGATGGTAAGAAATTTTTCTCTAAGGGGAGAGATCACATGGTAAGATCTTTCCTTTTTGGTTAGTGACAAAAAGGGGGAGAGTATGCATTATTTATGAATTTTCTGTATTTTTATGCGTTAAGTATTTTTGTCAGAAAATTCTCATAAATTTTGTCATCACCAAAAAGGTGGAGATTGTTAAACCACTCCTATACTTTATCATTATATTTTGGTGATAACAAAAATTATGATTAATTAAATATTTTTAAAAATATTTAATATCATGTTTCCCTAATAAATCTAAATTTATGGTATTTTAGTGATAACAAAATTTATGATTAATTAAATATTAATAAATATATTTAATATTATGTTTTTCATAATAAATATAAATTCATGGATTTCACTGCAACATTGATTTACTTGAAAATATGGATTTACCTCTCACATCGATTTGGTAAGTGAAACATCGATTTGCTTCAAACATCGATTTGGTAAGTGAAACATCGATTTGCCTCTCACATCGATTTGGTAAGTGAAACATCGATTTGCTTCAAACATCGATTTGATAAGTGAAACATCAATTTACCTCTCACATCGATTTGGTAAGTGAAACATCAATTTGCTTCAAACATTGATTTCATAAGTGAAATATCGATTTGCCTCTCACATCGATTTGGTAAGTGAAACATCGATTTGCTTCAAACATCGATTTCGTAAGTGAAACATGGATTTGCTCTCACATCGATTTGCTCTCATAAGGATTCGGTCTCATAAAGATTTGATAAGTGAAACATGGATTTGCTCTCACATGGATTTGCTCTCATAAGGATTTGATAAGTGAAACATGGATTTGCTCTCACATGGATTTGCTCTCATAAGGATTTGATAAGTGAAACATGGATTTGCTCTCACATGGATTTTCTCTCACATGGATTTGCTTCTCACATGGATTTCACCTAAACATTGATTTCCTTATATTTCAAAATTTTTTGGCATCTAGTGAAAAAGTTAAATATTTTTTATTTGTGTAATCTTCTATCTTTCTGACAGGAGATCTTCTTGCTTATCTCTCTAGATCTCTTTTCCTGCCAACAAAAAGGTGGTCACTTACTACTTCTGGGTGGCAATAGGAAACATAGAGGTATGAACTTTTTGATAGAAACACTCTTTTATCTAAACACTCTCTTCTATACTTGCAGACCTCGTATACCACAAAATATTAGAAGAAAGAGAAGATGAGCAACGACTAGAACTCCAACGGATTTATTCAAGCTGCTCATATAAAAGATGAAGCAAGGCTGAAGAAGGAGAAGAGAGCTTTTCTGAAGATCTTTGAAGGGGTGTGCATCCTGTGAGGAACCTCAACTACACATACACTCATAGAAAGAGAGAAGAGCTCGAGCCAAATGAAGAGAAACCTTTCATAGCAGAAGTCTTCAACGCTTTCAAGCCTTCATCTCTTCACTCTCTCTCTGTGATCATTGTAATTCTTGGAGAGAGACTTTTGTTCAGAGTTTCTGGGTCAAAGTCCATTCTTGTAGAACTCTCAGCATTGTTCTTTCTTTTATAAGAAGGATATTTGTCCAGCTGTAGGACTGTTTATAGTGTAGAACCTAGCTAGGGGTTTGTGTCTAGCAGAACCACACTGGGGTTTGTACCAAGAGGTTGGCTTCTTGACCTGTAAAAGAAGTGGGCTACCTTCTTGCCCGGGAAAGAGAAGAAGACCAGCTAGGGTGCTGGGTGTTGTATTTTCTGTGAGGAGGACTGTACCCTTGGTTAGTGAAATCCCAAGAGTTTGCTTGGGGACTGGATGTAGGAGTTCCATGTGGGAAGGGCCGAACCAGGATAATTCCTTGTGTCTCTTTGTGTGATTGCTTATTGCTTCTGCACTGCTACTCTATATCACACTTAACTAACCAACTTCCAAGTGATAATTTTCTGTGTTTAAGTTTCCATTTCAGATTTCAGAAAAACCTATTCACCCCCTCTAGGTTAGCTTGCTGCCATACCAAAAGGTCCAACACGGACCTGGTCAAGGCGTTCTTCACATGCCTGAAGTCCGAAGAAGATGGGTCCCTTACCTCCTCAGTTAAAGGTACACCTATCCACATCACATTTGATCTTTTGGAATGTCTGTTTGGAGTATCTACCGTTGGTCGAAGCAGAGTAGATAGTGTGGATATCCATGCCAAGGGGTTAGGCATCATTGGTATGAAGTACAAGCTGAAGGATGGGAAGATAGACATCAACAAACTGAATGCATTCAACAGGATTCTACATTTTATTGTGTGCCAGATTCTTGTACTTAGGAGTGCCACTTTCTTGACTTCCCCTAAGGTTGATTCTGATATGATGTTTTAGGCAATCCAAAATCAAGATATAAATATGGCTCAAGTAATCATTGAAAGGATGAAGTTTGCTACAGCTATGATATGGGATAAGAAGAACAAGCTGAATGTATCACTTCTGTATGCTCATCTGTTGACCAGGATATTCAAGCATTACAATATTGATTTGAATGGTGAAGTGATGGAAAAGATGGGCCAGCCTATCAGGTCCAGAAATCTAAAGAAAAGTGGTTTTTCCTTAGTAGGAAGTGTTTAGACCAAGACCTCTGTAGCAGTAGGAGAGGCCATTATTGCAGCAACTCTTGAAGTTCCAGCAGTCCAAGAAGAGGCAATCAGATCAGAAATCCAAGTGGTCCAAGAAGAGGAAGAAACAGTAAGAACAGAAGAACCAGTGGCCAGTAGAAGAAGAATTGAAGAAATTAATCCTGAGTACATTGGGCCCATTGGGCAACTTTCTGAGGTTGAGTACATCTGTACTTGAAGAAGTCTTAGAGACTATTTCTATCATCCAGGGGGAGCAGGAAGAAATTCAAGAAGAAATCCCTCAAATTTTTCCTGCTGAAGTTGCTAGTGTAGAAGTTAGCCAGGGAGCAGCTATTTCCGAAGATGTGACACCAGGCCACACAGAAAAGAGTCTTGCTGAAGACATTCCCATTGCTCCTGCTGAGAACCTTGCCGAAAAATCCAGTGTAGTAGTGGCCAGTTCAGAGGTAGTGGCACCAAGCCATAGTGAAGATGTGCATGTGGAGGATGCTCCAACTCAGGGGGAGCATGTGATTGAAAAGGAAGCAGACACTCAGGGGGAGCCAACTGTTAATGCCCCTGCTGATAAGTTTCAAGAAGGTCTTGTGGAGAGCACCTCTGATGGTGCAAATGATATTGATATGGAGCCAATTGTTGGCACTAGAGATAAAGGAAAGGGTGTGGCCACTCAAATTCCACTACTTACCAGGAAGGCACACCGGAGATCAAAGAAGAAAAGGGTACTTGTGCACTTGAAACCTGTGATTGAAAGATTAGATGCACAAGGGCAAATCCTCTGCTCTGTACAGTCTGATATTTCTTCCATTTTTATTAGCCAGAGCACTGGAGTCAAAGAGCTGGCAATGGTCAAAGCAGTGCTGCGGGTAATGAGAAATGAGCTGGGAAGCATGAAGGAATTAGTGTCAAATCTTTCAGATTTGGTGAGGGCACAATTGTCTACTCCTGCCCCTCCTGCTCCCACTCCAATAGCTCCAGAGGTTTCATGGACATCAGGGCCAAGTAATGAAGAAGCAGTCCGGCCAGCAAGGCCATCTGTTTTGGAATCTAGGCCATCAGGGCCAAGTAATGAAGAAGCAGTCCGACCAGCAAGGCCATCTGTTTTGGAATCTGGGCCATCAGGGCCAAATGTTGTTGAGGAATCCAGTCAGTTTGAGCCTGCTCAGGAAGCATCAGGGCCACCGGGGCCATCGGTTGAGAAGACAGGGCCTCCAGGGCCAGTTGTGGAAGAGTCTGGGCCATCAGGGCCAGTGGAATCTGAGGTAGGGCATGTTTCAAGGCAAGAACCTATAGAAGAGGCTGTGCCCCCAGAGCCATCTGTCCCTTCTCCCCTTCATACTCCAGGTTCTCCTTCTCCACCTTCATCATCCACTGCACCTCCAGCTCCTGCTACCTTCAAACAACCTCTTCCGAAATCCATCTCATCTCCTACACCATTTCCTGACACCTCCTCTTCTTCTCCTATATCCTCCACCTTTATTCCTCCTCCTCCCTCTTTTGAGGAACCACCAGCATCATCTTCAGGAGCTAGTTCCTCCTTTGGTCCATCATTTTCTGGACCATCTGCACCACCTCCTCCTACCTCTTATTCTACTCTTCATCCACCCACTCCTCCCTCATTCATCACTCTCATTCTTGAGGGTGCTCGTGTTCAGGGTGTGGTCATTGAGGATATTAAAGATGAGTTTGAGGAAGCAATTCTTCACTCAGTCCTCTCAGTTTCCTCTCACATTGATAGGACCAGTTCTTCTAGTCCTGCCCCTAAAAAGAGGAAAATCTTAAAGGACCTTGCCCTCTCTTCTGAACCTAAATTTCCACCTCTTTGGTTCTCTATTTCTGTTGAAAATAGAAGGAGATCTATTTATTCTGAATTCTTACAGAAATGCACTTTTGCCACAGTCTATGGCCTCCCTCACCCCAATCTCACAGACCATCTCAACATTGTTCTCCCTCTTTCTTCCCTATCTGAATCTGATCAGTCCAAAAATTTTTCCATGACTGAGTCTAAGACTGAAGAGCAGTGGGCTCGGGGCCATCAGTCTCTCTACAGAAAATTCGAGCTTGCTAGGAATGATAGATTCCCTCCCAGAGATCACCCTCTCACACTAAGTGAGTGGTTTGTTATTCATCATAAGAATTCCTGGGGTCCTTTTATCCAGAAGGAGATCAAGCTGATCAGATACTTCTAGATGTACAATGATTACAGATATCTCAACAATCTGCCAGAGGTCCAGCTTGGCCAATTCAGGAGAGCCATAGCCTTGTTCAGAACGAAAAATCCAGTCAACTCCTCTATCCAAGTAGACTTTGCTACCTTGAAGATGCTAGAGAGTGTATTCCTCCCTAGACTTCATTCCTTGGTAGTGGACTCTATCGTGGGTCCCATCATCTTCGAAAGGTTTGCTAGGGTCATGGGAGGATCCAAGTCCAAAAGGGCAATCTCCTTTCATTCCACAGATTTTTGTTCAGGGAGTATCATAGTGGTCACATAAAATCAGATGTGCTTGCTCCCCTCTTGTCTGAATGTGAAAGGCTATCTCCATCAGATTGGGAAAAGCACTACCCTCAAGCTGCTCAGCAGCTCCTCAATCTTAATCTCTCTCTGGCCAGATCAAACAAGCCAACTCTGTCTGCTGATGAGTTCCTAGATCTAAACTCCATTCATCTTGTTCAAGATCCGTTTGCTATTTGGGTTGAGAGGTACAAGATTTATGTACCAATGAAAAAGATCTGAAGAAGCTAAACATCTTCTACCCCATCTCAATTGATCAGTTTTTGCAGCATGCCAACTTTGGGACATCTAGTTCTTACAAGATGTCTCTTGGAAATGATGAATATGCTAACTTCTTGGAAGCTCAGAGGCTACTCCATATCCAGAGAATAGCTCCTGTTATGGGGCCTTCCTACACTATTACTTGGGGTGCATTTCAAATTTTTTTGAAGAGAAGGAACTCAAGGCTTGGCCGATCATTGCTCGCTATGCCTCCCTCCTGTCACCTGCCTTCTATATCTCTGTACCCCCTCAGTAATCAATATAGTGGTTCTTTTGCCTTCCCTTTATCTTTCTTCTCTTCTTTCTTTGAATCCTTACATTTCCTTTTTGCTTACTAACAAAAATGGGGAGAGAAATTAACATGTTCTGAAATACATTCATGAGATTTACCAAATTTATTTAAATTTAGATGGCAATTTAAATTCATTTCAGTACTTCACATTTTTTATATGTTATGTTTTGTCATCACCAAAAAGGGGGAGATTGATGATCAGTTCATCCCCATATAATTTTATTTAATTATATACAATTTTGGTGACTAACAAAACCTCAACAAATTATTTCTAACAATCTTTTCTGAAGTTCATCCATAGAAAATAATCTAAGCAAAATCTGTAAGTTATTCTCACACACTGATTATTCAAAGTTCAGAGCATGCATTTCTTCTAAGTACACATCAATTTCCTTTGTAGAACAACGATTTCCATCGCTATAACGATTTCATAAGTGAAAGAACGATTCTATCGCTATATCGATTTCCTTATAGCATAACGATTTCATAAGTAAAAGAACGATTCTATCGCTATATCGATTTCCTTTATAGCATAACAATTTCATAAGTAAAAGAACAATTCTATCGCTATATCAATTTCTTTTATAGTATAACGATTCGTTATGTAAAACAACGATTCGATCACTGTAACGATTCATTAAGAAAAACAACGATTTGCTCGCTATAACGATTCGTTAAGGAAAACAACGATTTGATCGCTGTAACGATTTGATAAGTTAAACAATGATTTGATTGCTGTAACGATTCAATAAGCTACACAATGATTTGATTGCTTTAACGGTTCGATAAGTTGCACAACGATTTGGTTGTTGTAACGATTCGATAAGCTACACAACGATTTGATTGTTGTAACGATTCGATAAGTGAAACAATGATTTGATTGTTGTAACGATTCGATAAGTTACACAACGATTTCATTGTTGTAACGATTCAATAAGTCAAACAACGATTTGCTTATACAATGATTTGCTTGTACAACGATTTGCTTATACAACGATTTGCTTGTACAACGATTTGCTTTCACTTAAACAACGATTTGCTCAAATAACAATTTTCTTTCACTTGTACAACGATTTGCTTGTACAATGATTTTCTTTCATCTAAACAACAATTTTGTTGAACAACGATTTCATGGTTCACATCTACAAAGATTTCATCTATGCATGGATTATGATCATGACATCGATTTCACACACAACACAACTCTCTTCACAACGACTATGGTTTGAATGAATTGTCATACACTCTTTATTATATTTCCAAACAAATTTGAAAATATCTATTCTCTATTATATTCAAACATATTCTTGATGCACTATGGAGTTTAAAGTCTTCTCGTGTATAACACTATATCTTGCATTTATTGTGATCATACACCTCTCTGCACGTCCCATATCTGAGAGCCTTCTACACCAGTGTATCTATAGCAGATGCTTTTCAGGGTGACAAAATGGCATTTCTATTCTGGTGTACATTCTTAGAGCATTGTTTCTAACGATTGACTGACAGCATAGAAGTAGTATAGCTGTTTGTGTTTTGGTATTTATTGCTCGTAGGTATTTGACAGTACCAAAACCCTACAACGTGAGACAACTTGAAGTGAGAGATATCAGGATAAATCTTCTCTTTGCGTGAGTGTCTCTCTAAGCATTAATGACTGCAAGCTTGCATGTTCCACACATTGGACCACACAGTCTAACTTGCTTCAAACAAAGAGACAACAGACACTTCAACGGCTATTTTCAAAAGAGAAGATATATATAGAAGACTGAGGACTTCATGAAGAATACTTTTTACAAGATAGAGCTTACACATAACTCATCAACAGCTTGCGAGCAAGAAGAAGAGATTTGCATCATTCCACCATTCCTTTAGCACTTTGCTCTCCGTTTTCATTTGCCTAGCCTTTGGAGAGCTTTTGTAGTTTTGAGAGTTTTCTTGTTGTAAATCTTTGCCTCTCAGACTTTGCCACAGATCAAGCAATCTGTTGCATGCTTGGTCTAGGGGCCATTTGTTGGGGATCGGATAGGTGACTTTGGTAAATGAACAAGATATTGTGTGTATGGCAGCGGAATTAAAATGAGTAAAACACACAATTCGATCAGACTCAACTGTGGTGTGTGAGAATAGTGAATAAGAACAGCAAACCACACAACAAACCACAGTGCACCGAAGATTTTAAGGTGGTTCGGAGAACACAACTTGTGTCTCCTACGTCCACCACCTCACAATGGAGGAACCACTAGCACAAGTGCAGTACAAACTAGAGCACGACGACTCTAACCTCTTTGAGTTCAACAACTCAAAGAAACCCAGAAGATAGGCACAGTGACCTACTCCAAAGACAACTTGTGAATTCAGAAAATTCACAAGCCCTTGAGCACCACAGCTCAAGCACAAGAGCACAACGGCTCCAACCCAGAGCACTACGGCTCAACACAGAGTACAAAGTACTCAAACCTCTGGATCACAATAGATCCAAGTTCTGCTAGACCGAGCACACTTAGAGAATAGATCCTCTAGCACGATCTATCTCAATACAATAGAAATGGTAGAGACAAATAGAATTGGGAGATCTGTGTACAACACATACACAGATTCCCCAGAGAAATTGACACTCTGACCAGATACAAAACTCGGCTGGATCTCCTTCTGGACCAGCACTCCTGCAATCTCGAGCTCCTCCTCTTCTTCTCCTTCTTCTCCCCTTGGCGGCGCTGCTCTGCTCCTCTGGATGCAGATGCCTCTTTCCCGCTCTTCTTCCCTTCTTGCAGAAAGCTCTTGGCTCTTGTCCTGCGTGGGATGCCTTTAGAGTGCCAAAGACATGGGTATTTATAGCCCCATATGTCCATAAAGAGCCTTAGGGTACGTGGGCACAAAAACGTAGGCAGATCCCCTTGAACCCCAAGCGGCCACGTGTCCAGATGAATTCACGATTTTGAGTTTTAGCCGGAGTGTGTCGACACTACTACAGAGTGTGTCGACACACTATCCCAAACTGGCAAAATTGGTTCTCTGGGAAGGGTCACTAGTGTCGACACTACTTCAGGCTATGTCGACACACTGTCCAGAACTGACAAACAGGTCTTCTGGGAACTGGATCTAGTGTCGACACCACTTGAGCCTGTGTCGACACACTGTACAGACCTGTCAACTAGGATCTCTGGGAGCTGGGACTTGTGTCGACACCACTTGAGGCTGTGTCGACACACTTGACCTTTTCTTCATCATTTTGCCTTAGGGTTTGAAACCCTGTGTCGACACCAGTAGTGGGTGTGTCGACACTACCATGACAAAATCTGTATACACCTGCAAAATTAACACATAAATCATTAGTACAAGATATTATCATTAAAATATGAGATGTTAAACATCAAAAATATGTTGTTTAAGTATTATTGTGTAATGTATAGAATGTATAACATGTTCAACATATCATCATCAAAATCACAATATGTCATCATCAAAATCAAAGTATGAGTGATGTTCATTGGTTATCATTAAAATACAACTTTAGGAAATTCCAAAACACACTCAACCAAACAATCTCCCCATTTTTGATGATGACAAAATATATGCACAATCTCCCAATAACCTAACTTCCTTAAGTGCAACAACTCCCCTTTCCCCATAAAAACTTCCTCCTCCTTTAAGGAACTTTCTCCCCCTTTTTGACAACATCAAAAAGATAGATAAGAGAGAGAAACAAAGATAGTAAGAAATGAAATGAAGGAAATGAATGGTCAGAAATGATCAAAATAAATGAGGCAAAGTGATATTGACATATGAGAGAAGTTATTGTGTTCTTTGTATTGTGCAATTAAGTTTAATCACAAAGACACACTCAACACAAAGTATAGCAAAGTATAATGATCTGAATGTGGTTAAAATAATGATGCAAATGTGAAATAAAGTGACCTATATGAGTGAGCAGAAATATTTAACAAGGATGTTAGGAGCTTTAAATTTAACACATTGTAAAATAATAGGTCTAAACTCAGTAAACATGAACTTTATGAAGGTCTTAAGCTTTTTCATCCTGTCAATTTCATTTTCTTTCATTTTTAACTGGGAAAGAATACAAGAATAAATTAGTTAAATCTCACTTTTCAGTGCAAGAGATCACATTGATTAGATGCAAGATCTCCTGATTACTTAGTGGTTTAACTTTCATTATCTTATACAGAGTTGAAAACTTTGATTTTCACTTTTTGACGCGAAATAAATCACTTTTTAGGTGAAATGGCCCGGTTCCTCAGTGGTTCAAGAATTTGCATTGCTCTGTTTGCATCTTTCCAGATTGATGATCATTTTCTTTTGATGTTTTGCAGAAACTTGATTGCTTTGACCAGAAAAGACATGACTACGAATTTAGAGAAATTATTCTTAACATGTAGTAAAAATGAAGCTTAAACATGCACAAGTTAAATAGGAAAGTCACTCATGTGCCTACAAGTGTTTTGCAAATCATTTTAAAAATATTAGTATTAAGATTGCTTAACCTTGAAATGATAATGAATCTTTGAAATTAAACTAAGTGCACAATGAGTTTAGGTTCAATGTCTTAATTCTCTCATAAGAAAATAGCACAATGACTCAAAAATTCTGATGATTGGGGCTCAATATAGACAAAAAATGTCAATAGAAATGAGTGAAGAATAGACAATAACTCCCCCTCAACAAATACTCTCCCTCAACAATTGCATAAAGAAATCTTGATACTTAGCGGAGACATATACTCACGCATAGTGAAAGTGACCAGACAAGCCGAACTTGCCTTTCTTCAAATCACTATTTGATATACTAAGAATTTCAATGCAACTGAGAAGTAGGAATTTATTTGCAAGAGAGAATGGCTTTTATTTGCACAAAGAGATGAGATGAAGATATCAGACATGTGAAACTTGCATAAACCAAGTTCCCTTCTAAGAGAAGTGAATCTAGGTTCTGCAAGAGGCTTAGTGAAAATGTCTGCAATTTGTTTTTCTGTGTCAATGAAGTGGAGTTCAAAAGAATTCGTTGAGACTTCATCTCGAAGGAAATTATGCCGAATGTCAATGTGTTTTGTGCGAGAATGCTGAATAGGATTTTTGGACAGATTTATAGCACTTGTGTTGTCACAAAGAATGGGAATGCAACCTAATGTGTGATTATAATCTAGAAGTTGATGTTTGACCCAAAGGACTTGGGTACCACAGCTACCAGCAGTAACATACTCAGCTTCTGCAGTTGAAAGAGCTACAGAATGTTGCTTTTTGGAAGCCCAAGAAATAAGACACCCACCTAGATATAAACACAACCCACTAGTGCTTTTTCTATCAAGTTTGCACCCGGCATAATCAGCATCACTATATGTAATTAAGTCCAATTTACACCCAGCAGGATACCAAAGACCCAAATCACATGAAGAAATAAGATGTTTGAAAATTCTTTTAACCACAGACATGTGACTGTCTTTAGGATTTGCTTAAATCTGGTGCACATGCAGACACTGAATTGAATATCTGGCCTAGAGGTAGTTAGATAAAGATGAGATCCAATCATACCTCTATAAAGTTTAGCATTAACAGGCTTACCAGAAGCATCACTCTCAAGTCTTACACTTGTGGCCATTGGTGTGTTGGATGGCTTGATGTTTTGGAAGTCAAACCTCTTGAGCAACTCCTTGACATATTTTGTTTGACTCAGAAAAATCCCTTCAGCAGTTTGATGTACTTGCAGACCTAGAAAGAATGTAAGTTCACCCATTAGACTCATTTCAAATTCAGATTGCATAAGATGGGCAAACTTATTGCACAAATTATTATCTGTGGAGCCAAAAATGATATCATCAACATAAACCTGAACAGCAATAAAATGATTTTTTGCAGTTTTTGTAAACAAAGTTTGATCAATTTTTCCTCTTATGTAACCTTTATTTACAAGAAAGGAGCTCAACCGGTCATACCAAGCTCTTAGAGCTTGCTTAAGACCATATAGAGCCTTATTGAGTTTTAAAACATGATTGAGAAATTTTTCATTTTCAAAACCAGGGGTTGTTTGACAAAGACATTTTCTTTTATGTAACCATTCAAGAAAGCACTCTTGACATCCATTTGAAAGACTTTGAATTTCAAAGAAGCAGCAAATGCAAGGAAAATTCGAACAGCTTCAAGTCTTGCTACAAGGGCATAAGATTCTTCAAAATCAATACCAAGTTCTTGGTTATACCCTTGAGCAACAAGTCTAGCTTTATTTCTAACAATTTGACCAGATTCATTCAATTTATTTCAAAAAATCCATCTAGTTCCAAAGACAGAAGTTAAATCTGAAGGTTTTGATACTAAATCCCAAACTTGATTTCGTTCAAATTGATGAAGCTCTTCATGCATAGCATTTATCCAGTTTTCACAAGATAAAGCTTCATCAACATTTTTGGGTTCAATTTGGGAAAGTAGAGCCAAAGAATCTTCAACTAAGATAGAATGAAAAGATGATCTAGTTCTTATTCCATCTTGCAAATTACCAACAATGTTTTCAAGTGGATGATCTCTTAAAAATCTGGGTTCAGAAATTACCTCAGAGTTTGCATGATTTTTAGGAACATGATTACCTGAATTACTTGAAGTTGGCATTTCAAGAACCTCGTGAACATTTGGTACTTCTTGATCTTCAAGATTTGTAGATGGATGTTCAAGAAGATCATCTTCATCATCACATTTTTGAGTTCTGCACAAATCAGAAATGTCAATCTTTTGCAAATTTTCATCAAAAAGGACATGTGGAGATTCTTCCACAGTCGTATTTTTCAAGATGTAAACTCTGTAAGCTCTTGAAGTTTCAGAATAACCTAAGAAGATTGATTCAAAACTTTTTGCATCAAATTTATCAAGATTTTCTTTGTTGTTATTGTGAACAAAACATTTGCAACCAAAACTTTTGAAATATGACACACTTGGCTTTTTATTCTTAAAAACTCATAAGGGGTTTTTCTGATTTTTGGTCTTACTAATGCTCTATTGAAAATGAAATTAGCTGTATTTACAGCTTCTGCCCAAAAAGATTTAGACAATTTACTTTCAATGAGCATAATTTTGGCCATTTCCACAAGTGTTCTATTTTTTCTTTCTACAACTCCATTTTGTTCTGGAGTTCTAAGGGAAGAAAACTTATGGAGAATTTTCAGTTCAGTACAGAGATCATAAAATGATTTGTTTTCAAATTCACCTCCATGATCTGTCAAGATGGAATTCAGTTTAAAAGATAAACCCACTAAGGCAGAATTGTAAAATCTCCTGAATTCTGATCATGCATCACTTTTATGGGATATGAATAAAACCCAAGTATATCTTGTAAAGTCATCAATGATCACAAAGCCATATCTATTACCACTGAGACTTTGAGTTCTGGTTGGACCAAAAAGATCCATATGAAGCAACTCAAGTGGTTTAGATGTAAGTACTTCATTGAACACTTTAAAAGATTTTCTTGTTTGTTTTCCTTGAGCACATATCCCACAAATAGGAATGTCAATGACTGGGAAAGATTCAGGAAGACCTTTTACAAGATTCAATCTTATGAGTTTACTAATGGTTGTGAAACTTGCATGACCCAACCTTTTGTGCCACAACCAAGCTGTGTCATTTTTATTTGCAATCAATCAAACATTTAAAGAAGAATTATCACACAAATCAACCATGTAGACATTGTTTTCTCTTTTCCAATCAATTTAATTTGTGTTTTTCCTTCTTCCCTTCTGGACAATCAGCCTTCATATGTCCAGATTTGTTACACCTATAACACACAGGAATTTCATCAGTTTTCTTATGATCAACATGAGAGAAATGTTTCTTTTTACTAGACATGGCATTTTGCTTATTACCAAAATTCTTCTTGTTTGATTTCAGAAATGCCTTAAATTGTCTAGTGATGAAAGTAAGATTATCATTACCAGATTCATATTTCTTAGACTCAGAATTTTCTTTAGATTTTCCCTTATTTCTAGATGAAGCTTTAAGAGCAATGGTTTTTGTTTTTAGCATGTGTTCTTCTGATCTCTTAAGGTTTAACTCATATGTCATTAATGATCCAATGAGTTCATCCAATGTGATTTTGGATAAATCCTTTGAATCTTCAATGACAGTTGCTTTAGTGTGCCATACAGGAGATAATGAACGCAAGATTTTTCTTACCAATTCTTCATTTGAGTATTCCTTACCCAAGGCTCGAAGTCCATTTATAATAACCATGAACCTAGCAACATCTCTGATATAGTTTCATTAGATTTCATGATAAACAACTCATAATCAGAAACTAACATGTTAGCCTTAGTCTCCCTGACCTGATGTAGCACCTCGGAAATTTTAATTACATAAAAATTCAAATAAATGGAAATAAATAATTTCCATAATATCGGAGTATTTAAAACATACGTACCATTATCGTGTATGCTAAAACACATCGGAAAATTCTGTAAAAATTATAAATCAACCCTAAATATTATTACTAAATGTTTCACAAAGAAATTTGTGCCAAGAAAAATCAGATCATCCAAGTTTAAAGTGTTTCGCGACTTATTATCGTAATTCATGAATAAGTCGTAAAACCATTATCACATGTACGTGGATGAGTCAGAAAATTAAATAAAAATCATATACGGACTTCAAATAATATCCTCTAATGACCCATCAAGAAATTTGGTTCAATAAAAATCATTCGGCCTAGGTTTAAGAGTCATTGCGACCGATTATCTAAATAAGGAGACAAGTCGGAAAACCATTAACACGGAAGTACGACGCAATCAAAAATTAAATAAAAGTGTTGGAGAGATTTCCAACATTATATATTAATGACCCAATATCTTAATTGGGCCAATGGACCACATATGGCCTAAAAATCAAATAAAGCTAGAAAATACATGGAAATTCGTAACCATAAATAAGCTGAAATTAAAAAGAGGCAATTAGAGTTGAATTGGGATGCAATCATGCATTCATGGCAACCCAAATTCGTGCCTAACTATGAGGGGAGGTTTCCTAATGCCTCACACACTCAAAGGGAGGAGGAAATCATCAAAAATAGGAAATCAATCATCCCAATCTCGAAACCCTCCTTTCCTAGTTATAATAGGACTCCTAAACACCATGGTTACTTAAATACTCTTCACCCAAACCCTAGGAACGAATTTAGAACTTGCTAGGGTCGTGTGGAGGAGCTCTTGGTGGCTGAGGAGCTGTGGAACGACCACAAGAAGCCGTTCTTCTTCCCCTCCTCGTCTGCTGCGACCTGCACAAACCACTCTCTTGAAGTCGACCAAAGGTGAGTCAAACCTAAACCAAACCTTGCAAGGCCTATACCCCTAGAAATAGGGTCAAGTCTACGTTCTAACCCAAGTGGAATGCCCAAATTCCATGCACTATACACGGAGTAGTAAGCATTTTCCTCCAAGTGGTCTGAACACTGGTTTTCTGGAATAACGAGACTTCTTCAACCCAAAAGGTAGGTTTTCTCGGGCCAAACCTTAACATATCCTATACCAATGTGTAGAGCATCAAGTTAACTTTCATTTCCCACTGGTTTCATCGAATGTCATTTAGTAGATCTTGAGTTATAAGTGTTTTGCCAAAGTCGCGCACTGTTAGAGCTTTTCCCGTTCTAATATGTTGCACGTGTTTCAAGACCGAGTTAGAGAAAACTCATAACATGAAAGTTATTCTACTAGTTGTTCTCGTCAGGTTTCATGTTGAACGTTTTGTCTAAATCTCATTAGTTAGAGAGTTATAAGCGTGGTAATAGGGTTGCTGCATAAAATTATGTTTTCAAGTTACCCTTGGTCAGACCTTGTGTTTCCCATGATCAAAACCTATCGAAATCATTTTATTGTTCAATTCTGATTTACTGGAAGTACCCTAGTATGTCTAGGTTATTTTAAAACTGGTTTCGTTATTTTTCACGCACTGTGCAATTTGTTCTCTATTTTAGAACAACCCTATGTCAAAAGAAGGAAATACGGTCCGCAATCCGAGGCACTGTCCATGCTCTGTCAAGGTCAAGCACGGACCCTGTGAATGCGATGGCCCGATATGTCCCTTTAAGAGGTCTTATTGCGACAGCCCTATTGTCGCCTTCTGAATGCGACATGTACTACGTCGCTATATGGCTGCCTGATCTGACCGACATGTCGCCTTCCTTATATACCCCTGTCGCCTTCTAGCCATCCCTTCGCGGCCCTTGTCCTGTCGCCATCTGACACCCGGTCGCCTTCCTTATATACCCCTGTCGCCTTCTCAGAATTTTACCTGAAACCACGTGTTTGCCTGCATAGTTTTCCACATATACCCAAGGTCTGTTTAAATATGATATTCACTGTGTAAGTTGCATGTCTTGGGTCTGATCATGACATGATTGTTATTTAATGACTTAAAAAGTGTTAAACTCATTTAAAAGATTTAATTATATGAATGCTATTCTAAGTGCTCCTTAAATGTTATGATCCATTCGTGCTACTTGTGATTTAATCTTCCTACTGTTCTTCCACGTTTAAATGATAATGGTTATCATAAAATCTTGCAAACGATGACTAGTTAAAGTGCATAGTTAATTCCATGTTATATTGTCAAGTGCTTCATGCGAGTTTGAGACCGATGGTTCATGAATTGAGATACGTGTACCGCACTACACACTAGCACTATTAGGCAGCCTTTCTTGGGAAATTGGAAACTCTCTACCGGTCATTCCGAATCGGTAGACTAGCGACCTTTTTCCAAGGCCTCCGTAAATCTCCTCTGACCATGGATTCCCACATGGCCGACGAGTTGGTTGTACCATTGAAGTTCCCTGAAGATAGCGTGCACTTCCTTTCTCCTCTTGTTCTCGTGAGCGTGATTTGACAATCTAGACTAAAGCCATTAATGTAAAGATTTAACCAAAGTACAAATCGTACCGTTATGCTGCCGAATTTACCTCTTGACCATTGTTATCATGAAATCATGTTCAATTACTTATTACTTGTTCCCATCTTCATCATGAACATGACATTACACATGCTTACTTATTGAAACTCTCATTGGCCATTATTAATGACTATGGGTATCTACATTTAAAAACTTACATGAGATGCTGACAGGGCACAGCGTGTGTCCAAGGGCTCCAATCTAGCCCCAATGACGGCGAGTCATAGATATACTGTTAACCATGGGGTATAATGATTACTGGCGTTGCATCTGCGCTGGGAGTACTTTCTTGCTTGTTGAATGTTCGATACAACAACCACATACATGTGTCCTAGTGTGCATTCTTGTTGGATCTTTCCTTGGTGTACATTAGAGTCTACATGCCTGATTAGTGTTACATGATCGTGCTCATGAGTTCTTGCTTGCTTGCTTGCGTGATATGGCCATCCTGCATTTAATGCAATTAGTGATATCCTACGTTCTTGACATCAAGTGAAATCTTGCGTGCTCGTACAAAGTGATCTATTGCTGGTTCTATCTTGTCATCTTGTTCACAATCTTGTTCTATCATAATCACTCTCTCTAGCTTGTTTTATATATCATGTTTTAACGAGTTTTATTCGTGCTTGCATATCATTCATCGTACTTGCCTAGTCCTAAATTGCTAATCACTTATATCATTGCCCGCACATTGAGATATAAATCCTACTGGGCTGGTTTGCTCATTCCCTACTTTTACCCAATCTAGGTGACTATGAAGTTCAAGAGGAAGAGCAAGTCGAGGATGGGAATGCGTCCGAGTGATGAGCATTCCAACTATGAGTCTAGTTTTAGTAATTCGCTTTGAGAGTTAGAACATGTAGTAGGAAGTGAGAAGTATCATGTACTTTTGTTTTATTGAGTCTTAGTCCTGTAATAGTTCGACTTTGAATACAATAAGTTGAGATTTGAATACAATTTATATTGAGTTCAACATATGGGCCCTATTGTGATGTGGTGTTGATACACATTTAGCATGTGCTAGCTAGAGGCTTATTTGCCGATTGTCCACCTCTCGAATTAATTAACAATATCCGCTGCGAAATTCTCGGGACGTGACAGTTTATTGGTATCAGAGCCTAGGAATACGAAATAGGATATATGTCTTAGGAATAGGAGATACCTATGGAACCTAGGTCATGGAAATTAAATATAGTACCTGGTGAGAATGGGTAGAGACTGGGAATATGTTAGAAAGAATTAAACACTCCTACCCATTGACTCTTATAACATATATAGAGACATTAATTGGTTTCCATCCTTTTCTCAGGAACCTTCATAACACTTACACTCAACTGCAATGGCTCGTAATCAAAGGCAAGCTATGCAAGAAACCGTGGCTGGATTGACCTAGGCACTACAAAATGTAGTTCAGGCTGGAAATCAAGCGGGAGCTGCAAGGAATGGAGCCGGTGATCTGCACCGGAATTTTAGGAGTTTAAACCCTCGTTTCTCTAGATCCCCTGACCCAGACGAGGCAGAAAACTGGCAGGAGGAGATAGAAAGGATTTTCCAAGTAATGCAATGCACCAATAGGGAAAAAGTGGTACTGGCCACTTTCCAATTTACTAAAGATGCTCGAGCATGGTGGAAGGCCACCTCGGCCCACCTGCTAAACGTAGCTGAACTAGAGTGGGCTAGATTCCTGGAGATATTCCTGGGAAATATTTCTCTGAGAGAGTGAAGGAGAAGAAGGCAGCAGAGTTTGCTGCACTAAAACAAAAGAGCATGTCTGTGGCTGAGTATGAAGCTCAGTTTGCTCGTCTGGCAGTGTATGCCCCACATCTTGTGGGCACTGAAAGACTAAAGGCTAACCGTTTCATGGATGGGCTCAGGCCCATGTTCATCGAGAAGCTCGGACCTTACAACATCCAAACCTACACGGAGATGGTCCAAAGAGCTCAGCTGGTAGAAGACACTATGGCTAAGGTGGAAGGCATGAGGGGGAAGGACATCTCAAAGCCGACCTTTATAAAAAGGGGAGCAGTCGATACAACTGGAACTTTCCCCAATAACAACAACAATAATAACTACAACAACAAAGGCCAACCACTGGGAAGGACTATGGCATGGAGAAAAAGATCAAGGTAGAAGAAACAAAGACGGTGGAATATTGTAACTTTTGCAACAAGCCTGGACATAGAGCAGAAGAGTGCTGGAAGAAGGCAGGAGCTTGCCTGCGATGTGGAAATCGTGACCACCGCCTTCCCAACTGTCCCATGCTAAAAGACTAAGCTGGAAGGAACCAAGGAGTGGTAAAGCATCAAGGACGCGTGAATGCAGTAACACAAGCGGAGCTCCCGGAAGGAGGTATGATTGTTAAACCCCTAGACTGATCTTATGATGTTATCTTATTGGTACATTTCTAAGTGGGGGAGATCATTAAGGATAAATTGAAAAGGAATAATCTAGTAGCGATACCATAGTTCATCTGGAGGATTAAGATCGAATTATAACAACCATGGAAGGGAAAACATGAGTGGAAGGAACCAAATGAATAGTATGGGTGGCCATCGGTGTAGATTTTGGACTGGCATTCACGATGTTTAAACAAGTTAGAGGAATTAAATCTAAAACCAACTAAAGGATCATAACTTTCTAAAGCCAATTAATGATCAATGAATTTGGGGACCAAATTCTCTTAAGTGGGGGAGGGTGTAGCACCCCGGAAATTTTAATTACATAAAAATTCAAATAAATGGAAATAAATAATTTCCATAATATCGGAGTATTTAAAACATACGTACCATTATCGTGTGTGCTAAAACACATCGGAAAATTCCGTAAAAATTATAAATCAACCCTAAATATTATTACTAAATGTTTCACAAAGAAATTTGTGCCAAGAAAAATCAGATCATCCAAGTTTAAAGTGTTTCGCGACTTATTATCGTAATTCATGAATAAGTCGTAAAACCATTATCACACGTACGTGGATGAGTCAGAAAATTAAATAAAAATCATATACGGACTTCAAATAATATCCTCTAATGACCCATCAAGAAATTTGGTTCAATAAAAATCATTCGGACTAGGTTTAAGAGTCATTGCGACCGATTATCTAAATAAGGAAACAAGTCGGAAAACCATTAACACGGAAATACGACGCAATCAAAAATTAAATAAAAGTGTTGGAGAGATTTCCAACATTATATATTAATGACCCAATATCTTAATTGGGCCAATGGACCACATATGGCCCAAAAATCAAATAAAGCTAGAAAATACATGGAAATTGTAACCATAAATAAGCTGAAATTAAAAAGAGGCAATTAGAGTTGAATTGGGATGCAATCATGCATTCATGGCAACCCAAATTCGTGCCTAACTATGAGGGGAGGTTTCCTACTGCCTCACACACTCAAAGGGAGGAGGAAATCATCAAAAATAGGAAATCAAACATGCCAATCCCGAAACCCTCCTTTCCTAGTTATAATAGGACTCCTAAACACCATGGTTACTTAAATACTCTTCACCCAAACCCTAGGAACGAATTTAGAACTTGCTAGGGTCGTGTGGAGGAGCTCTTGGTGGTTGAGGAGCTGTGGAACGACCACAAGAAGCCGTTCTTCTTCCCCTCCTCGTCTGCTGCGACCTGTACAAACCACTCTCTTGAAGTCGACCAAAGGTGAGTCAAACCTAAACCAAACCTTGCAAGGCCTATACCCCTGGAAAGAGGGTCAAGTCTACGTTTTAACCCAAGTGGAATGCCCAACTTCCATGCAGTATACACATAGTAGTAAGCATTTTCCTCCAAGTGGTCTGAACACTGGTTTTCTGGAATAACGGGACTTCTTCAACCCAAAAGGTAGGTTTTCTCGGGCCAAACCTTAACATATCCTATACCAATGTGTAGAGAATCAAGTTAACTTTCATTTCCCACTGGTTTCATCGAATTTCATTTAGAAGATCTTGATTTATAAGTGTTTTTTCAAAGTCGCGCACTGTTAGAGCTTTTCCCGTTCATAATATGTTGCATGTGTTTTAAGACCGAATTAGAGAAAACTCACAACATGAAAGTTATTCTACTAGTTGTCCTCGTCAGGTTTCATGTTGAACGTTTTGTCTAAATCTCATTAGTTAGAGAGTTATAAGCGTGGTAATAGGGTTGCTGCATAAAATTACGTTTTCAAGTTACCCTTGGTCGGACCTTGTGTTCCCCATGATCAAAACCTATCAAAATCATTTTTATTGTTCAATTCCGATTTACTGGAAGTACCCTAGTATGTCTAGGTTATTTTAAAACTGGTTTCGTTATTTTTCACGCACTGTGCAATTTGTTCTCTATTTTAGAACAACCCTATGTCAAAAGAAGGAAAGACAGGTCCGCAATCCGAGGCACTGTCCATGCTCTGTCAAGGTCAGGCACGGACCCTGTGAATGCGACGGCCCGATATGTCCCTTTAAGAGGTCTTATTGCGACAGCCCTATTGTCGCCTTCTGAATGCGACGTGTACTACGTCGCTATATGGCTGCCTGATCTGACCGACA
The DNA here is from genome assembly GCA_014218235.1 of Colocasia esculenta. Taxonomy (NCBI): domain Eukaryota; kingdom Viridiplantae; phylum Streptophyta; class Magnoliopsida; order Alismatales; family Araceae; genus Colocasia; species Colocasia esculenta. The sequence goes on along the minus strand of CM024756.1, from coordinate 21,271,495 downwards.
TGTCGCCTTCCTTATATACCCCTGTCGCCTTCTAGCCATCCCTTCGCGGCCCTTGTCCTGTCGCAATCTGACACCCGGTCGCCTTCCTTATATACCCCTGTCGCCTTCTCAGAATTTTACCTGAAACCACGTGTTCGCCTGCATAGTTTTTCGCATATACCCAAGGTCTGTTTAAATATGATATTCACTGTGTAAGTTGCATGTCTTGGGTCTAATCATTACATGATTGTTATTTAATGACTTAAAAGTGTTAAACCCATTTAAAAGCTTTAATTACATGAATGCTATTCTAAGTGCTCCTTAAATGTTATGATCCATTCGTGCTACTTGTGATTTAATCTTCCTACTGTTCTTCCACGTTTAAATGATAATGGTTATCATAAAATCTTGTAAACCATGATTAGTTAAAGTGCATAGTTAATTCCATATTATATTGTCAAGTGCTTCATGCGAGTTTGAGACCGATGGTTCATGAATTGAGACACGCGTACCGCACTACACACTAGCACTATTAGGCAGCCTTTTCTTGGGAAATTGGAAACTCTCTACCGGTCATTCCGAATCGGTAGACTAGCGACCTTTTTCCAAGGCCTCCGTAAGTCTCCTCTGACCATGGATTCCCACATGGCCGACGAGTTGGTTGTACCATTGAAGTTCCCTGAAGATATCGTGCACTTCCTTTCTCCTCTTGTTCTCGTAAGCGTGATTTGACAATCTAGACTAAAGCCATTAATGTAAAGATTTAACCAAAGTACAAATCGTACCGTTATGCTGCCGAATTTACCTCTTGACCATTGTTATCATGAAATCATGTTCAATTACTTATTACTTGTTCCCATCTTCATCATGAACATGACAATACACATGCTTACTTATTGAAACTCTCATTGGCCATTATTAATGACTGTGGGTATCTACATTTAAAAACTTACATGAGATGCTGACAGGGCACGACGTGTGTCCAAGGGCTCCAATCTAGCCCCAATGACGGCGAGTCATAGATATACTGTTAACCATGGGGTATAATGATTACTGGCGTTGCATCTGCGCTGGGAGTACTTTCTTGCTTGTTGAATGTTCGATACAACAACCACATACATGTGTCCTAGTGTGCATTCTTGGTGGATCTTTCCTTGGTGTACATTAGAGTCTACATGCCTGATTAGTGTTACATGATCGTGCTCATGCGTTCTTGCTTGCTTGCTTGCGTGATATGGCCATCCTGCATTTAATGCAATTAGTGATATCCTGCGTTCTTGACATCAAGTGAAATCTCGCGTGCTCGTACAAAGTGATCTATTGCTGGTTCTATCTTGTCATCTTGTTCACAATCTTGTTCTATCATAATCACTCTCTCTAGCTTGTTTTATATATCATGTTTTAACGAGTTTTATTCGTGCTTGCATATCATTCATCGTACTTGCCTAGTCCTAAATTGCTAATCACTTATATCATTGCCCGCACATTGAGATATAAATCCTACTGGGCTAGTTTGCTCATTCCCTACTTTTACCCCATCTAAGTGACTATGAAGTTCAAGAGGAAGAGCAAGTCGAGGATGGGAATGCGTCCGAGTGATGAGCGTTCCAACTATGAGTCTAGTTTTAGTAATTCGCTTTGAGAGTTAGAACATGTAGTAGGAAGTGAGAAGTATCATGTACTTTTGTTTTATTGAGTCTTAGTCCTGTAATAGTTTCCACTTTGAATACAACAAGTTGAGATTTGAATATAATTTTTTATTGAGTTCAACATATGGGCCCTATTGTGATGTGGTGTTGATACACATTTAGCGCGTGCTAGCTAGAGGCTTATTTGCCGACTGTCCACATCTCGAATTAATTAATAATATCCGCTGAGAAATTCTCGGGACGTGACACCTGAGATGTGCCCTCATAAAGCAATTCTAATTTATCCCACATCTCCTTGGCAAACTTACACATGGAGATTCTGGAATATTTACTTGGATGGATGGCACATTGTAGCATGTTCATGGCGCTGTAGTTTAGGGTGACCCTTCTGATCTGCTCCCTGTCCATTGGTCTTCATCTCCAGTGACTTCATTTGGTCCTTTTTCAACAATTCTCCATACTTCATAGTTCTGTGCTCTAAGAAAAACCATTATCCTATTCTTCCAGTAAGGATAGTCAGTACCATCAAAAAATGGAGGCCTATTGATTGAATGGCCTTCAGCAACAAAACCTCTAGAGTCCATGATAGAAACAATCAAACCAAATCACACAGCAATTTGAGCAAGTAATTGAGTGATCAAAATCTGAATACAGAAAATTCACCAAAGCACCTCAGAGTATAGATTTAACTCTGACCCGCTCTGATACCAGTTGTTGGGGATCGGATAGGTGACTTTGGTAAATGAACAAGATATTGTGTGTATGGCAGTGGAATTAAAATGAGTAAAACACACAATTCGATCAGACTCAAGTGTGGTGTGTGAGAATAGTGGATAAGAACAGCAAACCACACAACAAACCACAGTGCACCGAAGATTTTAAGGTGGTTCGGAGAACACAACTTGTGTCTCCTACGTCCACCTCCTCACAACGGAGTAACCACTAGCACAAGTGCAGTACAAACTAGAGCACGACGACTCTAACCTCTTTGAGTTCAACAACTCAATGAAACCTAGGAGATAGGCACAGCGACCTACTCCAAAGACCACTTGTGAATTCTGCAAATTCACAAGCCCTTGAGCACCACGGCTCAAGCACCAGAGCACAACGGCTCCAACCTAGAGCACTATGGCTCCAACACAGAGTACAAAGTACTCAAACCTCTGGATCACAATAGATCCAAGTTCTGCTAGACCAAGCATAGTTAGAGAATAGATCCTCTAGCACGATCTATCTCAATACAATAGAAATGGTAGAGACAAATAGAATTGGGAGATCTGTGTAGAACACATACACAGATTCCCCAGAGAAATTGACACTCTGACCAGATACAAAACTCGGCTGGACCTCCTTCTGGACCAGCACTCATGCAATCTCGAGCTCCTCCTCTTCTTCTCCTTCTTCTCCCCTTGGCGGCGCTGCTCTGCTCCTCTGGATGCAGATGCCTCTTTCCCGCTCTTCTTCCCTTCTTGCAGAAAGCTCTTGGCTCTTGTCTTGCGTGGGATGCCTTTAGAGTGCCAAAGACATGGGTATTTATAGCCCCATATGTCCATAAAGAGCCTTAGGGTACGTGGGCACAAAACCTAGGCAGATCCCCTTGAACCCCAAGCGGCCACGTGTCCAGATGAATTCACGATTTGAGTTTTAGCCGGAGTGTGTCGACACTACTACAGAGTGTGTCGACACACTATCCCAAACTGGCAAAATTGGTTCTCTGGGAAGGGTCACTAGTGTCGACACTACTTCAGGCTATGTCGACACACTGTCCAGAACTGACAAACAGGTCTTCTGGGAACTGGATCTAGTGTCGACACCACTTGAGCCTGTGTCGACACACTGTACAGACCTGTCAACTAGGATCTCTGGGAGCTGGGACTTGTGTCGACACCACTTGAGGCTGTGTCGACACACTTGACCTTTTCTTCATCATTTTGCCTTAGGGTTTGAAACCCTGTGTCGACACCAGTAGTGGGTGTGTCGACACTACCATGACAAAATCTGTATACACCTGCAAAATTAACACATAAATCATTAGTACAAGATATTATCATTAAAATATGAGATGTTAAACATCAAAAATATGTTGTTTAAGTATTATTGTGTAATGTATAGAATGTATAACATGTTCAACATATCATCATCAAATCACAATATGTCATCATCAAAATCAAAGTATGAGTGATGTTCATTGGTTATCATTAAAATACAACTTTAGAAAATTCCAAAACACACTCAACCCAACACCATTCACATTTACTCACATTCTTTGTGTGTATTCCTCTTCGTGTGTGAAGAGAAGACCTGTTGGAAACAGGTGGTTGTTATTCCCTTCATCGAGGAAGGAAGACCTATGTATCAGGTGGTAGTTTGTATCTCTTTGGGTTTTGAAGAGAAGGCCAGTTGCAGCTGGATGTGTAAGAGTCCTTAAGGGGGACAGTACCCTTAGTTAGTGAAGTCCTAAGTTGTTGCTTGGGGACTGGACGTAGGACTCCTTGGGATAGGAGATCCGAACCAGGATAAAAATCTACTGTGTTTGTGTGTTTGCTTGTTTGTCCTCATCCTCTCTAATTCTAACATCGTTCTTAGTGATTGTTTGTTAAGCATTTTTATTAGCAGGTTTTAATCCAAAAAGATTTTTAGAAATCCATTCACCCCCTCCCCCCCCTCTGGGCTTGCTACCTGGGCAACAGGAAGCTTGGCGTCGGAAATACTGCTTTTTCTTGTTGTGCTTCTCCTTATAACAAACTTTCTTAGGTTGACAAAATTATTCTAAGAATCTTGTCAAATCTATCACACAATGTATCAAGTTTATCAAGAGTACATAGAAAAATGATGTATAACGAAGAAAGAACAACATTTAAAAAAGTAATATAGTGATTCTGGCATACACATTTCTTTGCTGGTTGTTAAATTTCTTTGAAGTTGCACCACTTCAAGATTCTAATGTGAGTCATTTAATCTCTTACATTGCATAAGTAGGCCCATATATAAATAAAGATATGAACTCACTCATAGTCCAAGAAACGAACCTCGACTGTCGTCTCCTGCTCAAACCGAATTAGTCTCTATCATCAAAAATAATTTTTGAACTAGCAATGTGCCTAAGACTTTAAAGGATGAAGTAAAACAACTTCATGTCTTCATCACCTTCCAAAAAAAATGAAAGAAAAATAAAAGTGTCATCTACATTATTGTAATGGTGGCATACTTGAATAAGCTTTGAGGCCTATACATGATGAATTCAGCCTAGCCTATTGCCTCCGCCTTTAATACGTTCTGCTCAAAACATTTACAACTAACACACGGAAAAGAGAAATCATCTCCATACCTCAAGACTCGAGAATGGTTAAACGACCGTTTAAAATCATTTTGAATCTTGCCATGAAGATTTAGTTGCTGACCATGTTTATCTAATTTTCATAAAAATCATGTAATTACAAGGTATTGATTAAACACTTCCACGGAAATTTGCCCTAAACCTTGTTGAAATCTAGTCCACAAATAACTTTGTCCCTCCATTGAAGTTTCAAAGAAATTAATCTAACCAGCTTGTGGCTGCTAAGAAAGCATCTTTTAACCCTTCTCTCATGAATGGAAACACATTGTATCATGTCATCCAATGCTCAAAATTGTCTATAGTGCCAATTTTGAAATTATCTATATTATTAAAATTTGTTATCTTGGACGTGAGCACAAAAAAAGAAATAACTATCTGGTATTTTAATGTCACTTTCCTATAATATCAAATGGGCTTGGAGTCCATTTAACTTTTGTACTATGTAAATAAAAAATGTGCAACTTATGTTTTTTTTTTTGAAGTACCATATGTTTGATAAAAGAGAGTTATGAACTATAATATATATAGACACTAATTTTCATTTTAATGAATAACACACGCACACCGCGTATTCTTTAACTAGTATTATATAGGAGGAAGAGTTCAAATATATGATTTTAAAGAAAATATTGTACTAAACTCGCTGTTTATTTCTTACTGTGATTATTTATGAGAGAAAAACACTTACTTAAAAAAGTTATTAAATTGCTAGAAGCATGAAAATATATTTAGAAAAAAGAGAGGAACAAATGCTAAACCTAGAGCCTTAATTAATGTCCATATTTTGTGGCCGCAGAGTGGAAACGAAGCCACACAATGTTGTTCAGAAAAAGAAAATAATTTAATAACATCATTTGTGAATATTTAAAGTAACAATTCTTCTCCTTTTTCTTTTTCTCTTATTTCCTTCCTCTCTTTTTAGCCACTCCTTAATTAAAAGCACCCTTCCCTTTAATCTCACGGTGGAGCCACTACCTGGTGGATTCTCTCTCTCTCTTTCTCTCTAAACTTTTGTTACTCTCACCCAACATTATCTTACCTTCTTTAACCTAATGATACGTAATTCATATTGAAATTAAACATGACTTTACACAAAGAATACATGCCAATTCATAATTTTAATTTATTTTTAAAAATTGAAAACCTAAACACTTTAACCAACCAAAGTGGCACATACCTTATTCACATACATTTTTTTTTACAATAGTGTCTTATTACGATTTACCATGAAAATAAAAATATTAATACCAGAACAATCACTAATAGCTATCATTCAAGATTCTAAGTTAAAATTAAAGTTATTAGTTATTATTTTAATATTAACTTTTATACGGTAACAACTATTGGTAAAAGTTTGATTTTAGGTTATTTAAAGTTTCTACTCCTCTCTCTCTCTCTCTACTATTTCATCTTTTATCCAAGCAATCAAGCAAATCATTCTTTCTTCACATTATAGTAAACAGGCTACCAAGGACCGGGCAGATTTGTGCCCTTGCGGGGAATGGGAAGAAAAAAGATAAAGAAAGGCTTATTGTATTTTTTTTTGTATTTTTGACCTTTTTATTGGTTGAACATAATGTGTCAATAACAAATTAGCCAATGAATAAGTGCAATAGAAGGGCAACAAGTCTTTCTCAAAAAGATAAGCTTTGGAATGTCTACGAAGGGTGTTACTAAAATTGTTTTCCTTTGGCCTTTGTCTGTCTCGTCATGTAGCATAGACTTCTATCGCAAATTGGGAGTTGGGTGGGACTGGGCCGGACATTAGCGCGGCCCAAACATTAGCAAATACAAGCTGGCGTACTTGCAACTTCGCTCTTCTCAGTGAGCTGGACATGAATTGGACCCTGAGTTTAGAGCAGAACGCTGTCGTTGGATTTGGGCTATCCTTAGATAGATGAGTTAGAGGTGATGTGCGAATGGAAACAGATCAGATCCGATGTGGATAAGGAGATATCTCTAAACCTATGATTTATTATATTAAGTATTTGACCTCTGAGAGTGGCGTCCATAAAGAGACTCAGTGTGTGTTCTCTGTATATAATATAAGGTCTCCAGTTATGCTAGTGAGCATGATTAAAAACCCATTAAGACATTCCCAACTGTGACTAAAACCACGGGGATTTCCGACCTAAACTGCCACGTCCGTTAGTGGGAGAAGTGGAGAGAGTAGCTGGCTGAAAATATCTCCAAGGTTATATTTTACCGGCGGAGATGTGCGAATATTGTCTAATCTTTTTCTTTTAGATTTTTATGCCAGATTATACGCGTATGTAGTAGTCATGATGAGACCTCTCTCCTTTTCTACGAACCCACCCATCTCCACTTTGTATGGGGCAATTCATGTGGGCCATCTTAGGGCCCAACTCTGCTCTACAAAGTGACTTCCCATCTTTTTTTTTTCTTTCTTCTTTTCAATGTGCAATCTCCATCCAGTGTGACTTTTGTAGGTTCAAAAATTAGTGTTTATAGACCCCAAGTTAGGACCTAACAACTTTTACTTTCCGCTTACCCATATTACCTTAACCCTAGCCCTGTAAATGGGTCAGATCCAGGTCGGATCTTTAGAGATCCAAATCTAGAAGATCCTCATTTGACATGGATGAAGATTTAAAGCACATTTTCAGATCAGAATTTGGATTGAGATCCAAATTTAATTTTGAATCCAGATCAAGATCTAAATCCTGTTATGTTGTATACTTTCTTAAATATGATGAAAAAAAAATCTAAAAACAACCTGTACTGGTTATAGCATCGAAAATATGGTTAAATATGATGGTTTGGAAAATTAAACTAAACTTTCTTAAACACAGTAACAGTCTTAAAAAAATCAATGAAATACTCAACTTGTGCTGATTATAGTAAGGAAAATCTAGTTAAATATGATGGAGCCGCAGATTAAACCAAACTTTCTTAAATATAGTAAAAATCTATAAAAAATCAATAAAATACTCAATCTACATTGGTTATAGCAAGAGTATACATAAAATTAGTAAAATATGATGGCCCAGTAGAATAAACCAAACTTTCTTAAATATAGTAAAAAATCTAAATAAAATACTCAATCTACATTGGTTATAGCAAGAGCATATATAAAATTTAGTAAAATATGATGGCCCAGTAGAATAAACCAAACTTTCTTAAATATAGTAAAAATCTAAAAAGAACAATAAAATACTCAACCTGTACTTGTTATAGCAAGAACTTACATAAAATCGGGTCAAACAGCAGATTAAACCAACTAATTTAAGAACTCTTAATTGGGTTGCAGATGATTGCTGGCCAGACATCCATTCCATAAATAAAATCAAACCTATATATGCATTCAAGTCATATGCATTATACAACATCATCAATACAAAATTGTGCCCATAAAAATTTTTTGTTGATAATAAACTATCCAAATACAAATCAAAGAAATTGTGATGGGCATCCTACAAAAATTGACACAGTTCATCTGTAGGTTCTCTTTGGAGGCTCTAATTGGGTACTAGCTAGCTTGATTAGAGGCAAGTCCCATTTGCCATAGAACAAAAAAACATCTTCCATCTTCAATATGGGGAAGAGGGTGGGGTTGTAACGTCACCACTCTTCAGATTATAGTTTAGTGGGTGTAGTGGCCAGTGTATGGCGTTGTGGTTGTTCTTGGTCACTTGTAGTGTGCTCTTGGTTGGGGGACGGACAACGGTAGACGTACTGGTTCTCATCTAGTCCTGTTTCCAGTGCCTCACTTTAGGGAGCTCGGTCCGGAGTCCTTAAAGGTGTCAGGCATGGAGCTGCAGTAGTATAGACTGCAGTTGTGGTATTGTGCGGTCTCCACCGTTTGTTGGGTTTTGTTGAGGTGGAGCGGTAGTTGGACCTTTCGTCCTTGGCTGCGAGGCTGAGAGGTAGACCTATGTTGCTTGTCCGGGTCTGTAGCTGGTGTCGTGAATCAGTCTTCGTGACTCATGTTTGGCGTTAACCTTCTTTAGTTCGTACTCCTGAGCGTGGTTTGCCATTTATTTATGAAAGTTAAATTTATATTGTTAGCATAATTTCATTTATTTTTTATGGTTATAGTTCCATGCTCAGGTAGTGTTGGTAGTTGAGAATAATATTTGGCCTCTTTGATAATGAGATAAGGAGACTGGGTATAAGTAAATCGGGTATAAGCTATACGCGTTTAGGGTCTTTTTTGGTTTAAGATGGTTTAAATAAGGGATAGTTATGTAGAGCATAACTTTTAATGTGATGTGATGTGATGTGATTGAGTGTGTATAGTTATCACCATTTTATCTCTACTTTGACACCATTTATCTATGTATAAGAGGACAAACACAATTTTCTATAGTGAAATATCAATAAATAATGAGTTATCCCCAGGGATAACTTTTATCCCCCCTGCATGGGAGGGATAAGTTATCACCCCTTTATCCCCACGTGCTTAAGTTTATCACCCCTATTTATCCTATCTCATTTACCAAACTACCTATGGACTTAAAACCAGTGCTAAAAGGGGGATAAACCCCCTTATCTCATTATCAAACCCACCCTTGCTTTATTCCTGTTTCTCACGTGTTTAGTGTTTGTCTGCTTTTGGGGAGTTTCTCTACTGAGCCAATGACTTGTGAGGCTCACCCCTTACTCCTTTCAGGTAAGGGAGAGCAGAAGGTATCACACCCATCTTCTAGTCTGGAGCCGCATCGTAGCGATGTTGGGTCCACGCCATCAGTAGTGTAATTTTCTTTCTGTTGTACCTAAGGGTATGCCCTAGGCTAATGTATTTAAGTTTGACTTTTGTTGAAATTTGACTATGTAATCCTTCTGTAAATATGTGTGAGATGTTTAAACCTATATATATTCAGTGTGTTCTTTTATATTTCCACAGACATGTGTGTTGATATCCCTGGCGAGGCTTCGGCTTGTTCACGGAAGGCGGAGTCGGATCAAGCTCACTATTAGGTTAACGGGTTTGAACGATGCGGTCCGTCACAATTGGTATTAGAGCAAGGTTCGTGTAAATATGAAGGAACTAGGAGATTACATAGCTTGGTCTCGACACTAGTCCACTGCTAGTAGTTGACCCTGGTTTTGTATTGATTTGTTAGTATATGCATGGTTTGGAATGTTGTTTGTGCAGAGATTTTGAGATGGCTGGCAGTAGAGATTGGGGAGGTGGGGGAGATGAGCCGGAGGAGACAACACATCAATTAATTGAATGGTTATGGGAGAGCATAACAGAAATAAGAACAAGGTTGGACCAACACGGTCTAGTCCAGCCAGCAATAGCAGGGCCTCATGTTGTTGAGGAGGCAGAGCCAGTACCAGTGGTACCACCCCCACCCCGTGAGTATAGGTACCCCCTGTGATACTCGTGCCATCGGTAGTACCAATATGACCAGCGGAGGAACCTACTATGCAAATTGAGAAATTCTTGAGGTTGCAACCACCTACTTATATAGGAGGCCCCAATCCAGATACAACGGAACACTGGGTATATATGAGATAGAGCTAGTTTTTGTTACTATGAGATGTCCACCAATGGATAGGGTAATCTTGGCCACTTATCAGTTACGAGGTTTTGCACAAGAGTGGTGAAGGCTGAAAATGCAAACAATATTTTCAAGCAGGACGGAGGACACTATTACTTGGCCATAGTTTCTAGAGGTATTTAATGATACATTCTTTCTGGTGCAAATTCAGCAAGCTAAGAGGGAACAGTTCAGAATATTGCAGCAAGGAAATTCATCAGTTCTGGAATATCAGATGAGATTTATGACATTGAGTAGGTATGCACCTTATGTTCTTACAAATAATGCAATGATGGTGGAATATTTTATTCGAGGACTACAGTCAGAATTGCAGAATGCGATGATACCTCTTATGTGTAGGACTGTGGAGGAGGCGGCGCAACGAGTAGCCATTTTAGAAAGGTCTGTGTGGACTCGTCAGTCGGGGGAATCGGGTAGTTTCCTGTTACCGCAGCAATCCCCAGGAGTTAGTAAAGGGAAGGCACCAGCAGGGTCATCTTCTTCAGGGTTTAGCAAATGGGGTTCAAAATTGAAGAAGATATTTAGAGGACGAGGTGGTGGCCACCAGCAGATTTTTCAGCAAGGGTGAGGTTATAGGCTGGAGGTGGAAGAGTCTCAGCAAAGTACAGCAAGGCAACCCATGATTCCGTCAGGCTATATATGTTACAATTGTGATCAACCAAGGCATTTGATCCGGAATTGTCCCTATCCTAGGGAATATGGTTATGGTAAGGGAGTACAGCAGCAACAGCAACAGCCCCAGCAGCCGCCAGTAGCGCGAGGTAGAGGAGCACCACATCAACGAGGTTGAGGTCAGGTTATGGCTATCACCCGGGCGCAGGCAGAGGCTTCCAACCTGATTGAAGGTATACTACCTATTTATGAATTTTCAACAAGAGTTTTAATAGATCTAGGTGCTTCGCACTCTTTTATTTCTGAAGAATTTATGGATAATATGGTGCATCCGTTAGAGGAAAGGCAATGTGAGAGATTCCCTCGGGTGGTTATATGCTCACTTCTTGCTATATAGATGAGGTTCCTATAATGATACAAGAAAATCAATTGCCTGTCAAATTATAAACTTTACAGTTGAAGGAATATGATATAATTCTATGTATGGACTGGTTAGAAGCCTATGGAGCAGTGGTTGATTGCAGAAAGAAAAGGGTCAGATTTTATCATCCTAATGGAGCCATGTTTGAACTTCAAGGTATGTCGTTTTACACTCTCAAGTTTATTATTTCTACACTTAGGTCTAGAAAGTTGATAAATGCAGGTTGTGTAGCCTATCTAGCCTCAGTAAGTTTGGTTGAGTATGGTAAATCAGTTGAGGCAGTCCCACTAGTCAAAGAATTTGTAGATGTGTTTCCAAAAGATTTGCTAGGTTTAGCTCCGCATAGGGAAGTGGACTTTACTGTGGAATTACAGTCAGGTTCTATGCCAATTTGAAAAGCATCGTATAGGATGGCACCGACAGAGCTTAAGGAATTGAAAAAGCAGTTACAATAGTTGATGGGAAAAGGTTTCATCAGGCCAAGTCACTTACCTTGGGGAGCTCCAGTTTATTTTTTAAGGAAGAAAGATGGCAGTTTTGGAATGTGCATAGATTATCGAAAATTGAATGAAGTTACTATTAAGAACAAGTATCCATTGCCGAGAATAGATTATTTGTTTGATTAACTACAGTCAGCAAAAGTTTTTTCCAAGATTGACTTGAGGTCTGGGTATCATCAGCTAAGAATCAAAGAGGAAGATATTAATAAAATAGCCTTCAAAACAATGTATGGTCATTATGAATTTGTTGTAATGTTATTTGGGTTGACTAATGCACCGACATCATTCATAAATTTAATGAATAGAATCTTCCATCCATATCTGGATTAGTTTATTATGATTTTTATAGATGATATACTGGTATACTCATCAACAGAAGAAGAACATGCAGCACATTTGAGAATCACTTTGCTGATTTTGAGAGAAACCCAATTGTATGATAAATTCAGTAAATGTGAGTTCTGGTTGCGAGAAATTTAGTTTCTGGGGCATGTAATTTTAGCAGAGGGTGTTGCAGTAGATCTAGCTAAGGTGGAAGCTGTCATGAAGTGGGAAGCACCAAGAACAATTACGGAGATCAGGAGTTTCTTAAGTTTGGCAGGATACTATAGACGCTTTATTCAAGATTTCTCCAAAATTGAAGCACTAATGATAAGATTAACCAGAAAAGGTGTATCATTTGTTTGGTCAGCTGATTGTCAGAAGAGTTTTATGGAATTAAAGAGGAGACTCACTGCAGCACCGATACTGTCATTACTGTTGGCCAGTTTTGGTACGACAGCAAGCTAACCTAGGGGGGGGGGGTGAATAGGTTTTCTGAAATCTAAAACACAGAAACTTAACCACTTGAAAGTTTGGTTAGTTGAGTGTGATAGAGAGTAGCAGTGCGGAAGCAAATAAACAATCACACAAAGAACACAAGGAATTTATCCTCGTTCGACCCTTCCCACATGGAAGTCCTACATCTAGTCCCCAAGCAATCTATTAGGATTTTACTAACTAAGGCTACAGTCCCCCTCAAGGACAATACAACACCCAGCACCCTAGTTGGTCTTCTTCTCTTTCCCAGGCAAGAAGGCAACCCACTTCTCTTACAGGTCAAGAAGCCAACCTCCTGGTACAAAGCCAGTACGGTTTTGCTACACTTAAACCCCCAGCTAGGTTTTACACTGAGTAAAGTCCCTTAGCTGAACAGACAACGCCAGAAACTACACTAGCCAACTCTTCATACAGGGAGAGACTCACTGTATACAGCCCTACAACTGGACAAAAATTTTTCTTAGAAAAGAAAGAACAAAGCTGAGAGTTTTACAAGAATGGACTCTAACCCAAAAACTCTTATCAAAGGAATCTCCTCAAGAATTACAAGGACCACAGAGAGAGAGTGAAGAGAGGAAGGCTTGAAAGCTTTGAAAACCTCTGCTATGAAAAGCTTCTCTTGATTGGGCTTGAGCTCTTCTCTCTTTCTTTGAGTGTATGTGGAGTTGAGGTTCCTCACAGGATGTACACTCCTTTAAAAAGATTTTCAAGAAAGCTCTCTACTTTGTTCTTCAGCCTTGCTTCATCTTTTATATGAGAAGCTTTCAATAGATCAGTTGAAGAGATCCGTTGGAACTCTTCTAGTCGTTGCTGATTTTCTATTCTTCTTCTTCTAACTGTCAACCACTTGGTGGTCTTCGAGGTCTGCAAGCATAGAAGAATGTGTTTAGATCAAAGAGTGTTTCTATCAAAAAGACTCATACTTCTGTGTTTTCTACTATCACCCAGAAGTGGTAGGTAAGCCCTTTTTTGTCTGACAGAAAAGAACAGATCTAGAGAGATAAGCAATAGGATTTTCTGTCAAAATGATAGAAGATTACACAAATGAAACATATTTGACTTTTCACTAGATGCCAAAAATATTTTGAAATATAAAGGAAATCAATGTTTAAGTTGAAATCTATGTTTGAATAGAATCCATATTCTAATGAAATCCATGTTTCAACAGCGTCGATGTTTTAAGTTGAAATCTATGTTTGAACAGAATCGATGTTTAAGTTGAAATCTATGTTTGAACAGAATCAATGTTTAACTGAAATCGATGTTTTAAACAGAATCGATGTTTAAGTTGAAATCTATGTTTGAATAGAATCGATGTTTAAGTGAAATCGATGTTTTCAACAGAATCGATGTTTTAGTGAAATCGATATTTTAAACAAAATCGATGTTTAAGTGAAATCGATGTTTTCAACAGAATCGATGTTTAAGTGAAATCGATGTGGCACTTTGTAATTCGATGTATATTGAATAGACATCGATTTAGCTTTTCAGTGCAAATCACACAGCGATAGTACCATAAATTTATATTTATTATGAAAATATAATATTAAATATATTTAATTAAGCATAAGTTTTGTTATCACCAAAATGTAAGGGTAAAATTAGAGTGGTTTAACAATTACCATCAGGTAGTGGAGGTTTTGTGTTGTACACAGATGCTTCCAGGGGAGGACTTGGAGCTATTTTAATGCAACATGGAAAGGTTATACCTTATACATCCAGGCAATTGAAATCGGCAGAAGAAAACTACCCAACTCATGATTTAGAATTGACAAAAGTGGTCTTTGCTTTGAAAATGTGGAGGCATTATTTATATGGTGAGAGGTTTGAAATTTTTACAGATCATAAGAGCTTGAAATACATATTCTCCTAGAAAGATTTAAATCTTCGGCAGCGTAGGTGGGTAGAGTACTTGAAAGATTATGATTTCAGTTTGGCTTACCATCCAAGAAAGGCAAATGTAGCGGTAGATGCATTAAGCAGAAAGACATATTTAAGTCAGATGATGATTAGAGAGTGGAAGCTATATGAGGAAATAACAAAAATTCTTTATTTGTTCCAAGTAGTCAACGATGAGCAGTGTTAGCCAGCAGTGCTATTGAACCATCAATGTATTGGCAGATAGTACAAGCTCAGAAGACAAATGGAAATCTGGCAGAGATTGTAAAGATGGAAGGTGTTACTATTGAAGATGATTGTGTGGTCAGGCTTAGAGGCAGGCTTTATGTTCCAGCAGAAATGGAGGTTAAGCAGAGAGTTTTAGAAGAAGCACACAAATCCAGATACACCATACATCCGGGCAGCACTAAGATGTACCAAGACTTGAAGAGGCACTTTTGGTGGCCACATATGAAAAGGGACATAACATAATTTATTGCAAGATGCCTAGTTTGCCAGCAGGTGAAGGTGGAACATCAAAAACCAAGAGGACTACTACATCCGTTACCTATTCCAATCCTATTCCTCATATGGGAGAACATGCAAGGATGAGAAGATACATGGGAATTGGCAGAGGAGATGTACAAAGCATATCCTTATTTGTTTGAGTAAGCTCTTGATTCCTTTTAGATGATAGTACCTTATATGAATGCTTATGAATTTCTTGTTAAAGCTTTTTATAGATTTCGAGGCTGAAATTTCCTTTTAAATGATAGTAATGTAACGTCGCGACTTTTCGGATTATAGTTTAGTGGGTGTAGTGGCTAGTGTATGGCCTTGTGTTGCTATTTAGGTTAGTTTGCATAGGTTGTGTGGGGTTGGGGGCCTAGAATCCCGGCCAAACCAACCTCTAAAGCGCCATCCAGAAACGCGACCAACACAGGCGTTGCATTTTGTAAACGCGACCACCTTGGTCGTCGCATTTTGGATGCCACCTCCTTGGGTGCGCGTCTGCATGCGTGCCGCGTGTCGCATGTAGGGACATCGTCTTTTAATTGCAATGGACATACCTGTCGCGATTTAAACTCGACGACGTAACTAGTCACGATTTCGAGTGTGTTTGGGGAGGCCGACCCCAGGTCAAGATGTGCAGGAAACACTGCTCAGCCGTAGGGGAGGATTGTTGTGGGGATTTTCAGAGATTTGGAGGCTTTGGTGTGCGGTTTGGTGTGTTACCGGTGCGAGGAGGTTGTTCGGAGCACGGGAAAATGCCAGGGCAGCACTGTTCTTTGCGTTCTTCGTGTTCCTCGTGTGGTAGGGGAATTCTTCACCTTTTTATTTAAAAGGAGCATGTTTACAATGTTTGATGCCTGGAATGGGTTAAGGGGAGTACTATGCATGTGTAGGTTTATATTTAAATATAAGTTTGCATGTGGAATGGTTGTACAGGGTGGTTTGTGCAATTTCCGGAAGAGGGTTCTAGGGTAGAGTTTTTCAGCTGAAAGGCGACGGAACTAGACGTCGCATTTCAGTCTGTAACGTGATGGCTACACCCGTCACAATTCTTCCTTCAAGTAGCAACCTCTGTGTCTGTCGCAATTTAGAAGGCAACTACCGAACCCTAGCATGTCTACATGGTGCCATGAACTGCTTTCAGTTATGGGTCTGTATGATTGTTGGTTTGTGTGTAATGGGTAGTAAGCAGTGCATTGGCACACGTGGTGTATGGTAACACCGCGTTTGCATGGTTTAAGTCTACGTGCCAAGTCGAGTATACGACGCCGCCCGTGGTTACCTCTTGAGTCGGGTACCCCAGGTTCTCTGTGAGCTAGGCACGCTGTGCTCGAGGTTTGTCCTGGCACTTGTGTACCGACGAGGTCTATGCCATCTTCCTGGACACCCTCACTTCTTAGCTTGAGTTGTACGTCCGGCTGAGGGAAAGACGATAGTGGGACAACGACTTGTGTGTTGTGGTTGTTCTTGGTCACTTGTAGCGCGCTCTTGGTTGGGAGACGAACACCGGTAGACGTACTGGTCCCCAGCTAGTCTTGTTTCCAGTGCCTCACTTTAGGGAGCTTGAGCTGGAGTCCTTAACGGTGTCAGGCATTGAGCTGTAGTAGTGTAGACCACAGTTGTGGTGTTGTGCGGTCTCCACTATTTGTTGGGTTCTGTTGAGGTTGAGCAGCTGGACCATTCGTCCTTAGCTGCGAGGCTGAGAGGTAGATCTGTGTTGCTTGTCCAGGTCTGTAGCTGGTGTCGCGAACCAGTCTTCGTGACTCGTATTTGACGTTACCCTTCTTTAGCTCGTACTCCTGAGCGTGGTTTGTCGTTTATTTATGAAAGTTAAATTCATGTTGCTAGCATAATTTCATTTATTTTTTGTGGTTATAGTTCCATGCTCAGGTAGTGTTGATAGTTGAGAATAATTATGCTTTATTCTTGTTTCTCATGTGTTTAGTGTTTGTCTGCTTTTGGGAGAGTTTCCCTACTGAGCTAATGACTTGTGAGGCTCACCCCTTACTCCTTTTAGGTGAGGGAGAGCAGGAGGTTTCACACCCGTCTTCTAGTCCGGAGCCACATCGTAGTGGTGTTGGGTCCACGCCTCCAGCAGTGTAATTTTTATTTTGTTGTGCCTCAGGGTATGCCCTAAGCTAATGTATTTGAGTTTGACTTTTGTTGAAATTTGGCTATGTAATCCTTCTGTAAATATGTGTGAGATTTTTAATCTTATATATATTCAGTGTGTTCTTTTATATTTACATAGACATGTGTGTTGATATCCCTGGCGAGGCTTCGGCTTGTTCACGGGAGGCGGAGTCGGATTAAGCTCATTATTAGTTTAACGGGTATGAATGGCGCGGTCCATCACAGGGGTGGCCCACCCACTTCACACTGGATGATGTGGCTGTCTTGTAAGGCCCTAGATCTATGCTTAACTTGTTTGTTCATGCTTGCTATGATGTTCTATTGTTTTTAAGCTATTCTAGATCAAACCTCTTAATGGCAACAAAGAGTGTCGTTGAGTGGTGTTGACGGAAACAAAGCATGGTGTTAACCTCAGGTCAGATACAGGGTTTGTTGTCATTTACTTACTAGATTTTAATCGACTTACAAAATGGCTTAAGTAAATGGCATAATCGACTGCCATCTACTTCAACACTAGTGGCAACCTATGTCATTCTCTAGTTTTATGAGTTCCAATTTCCAAGTTTGGTTCTGAGCTTGATTTCTTCACGGTGATAGATTTGGAAAGTTTGGTCGTATTGGGGTCTATTTCCTACCTTGGCATGACCTAAACCACTATAAATATGGGGTGGATCGTAAAGGGGGAAACATTTGGTTGGCTAGGCTTTGAGCATTCTTAGAGAGAGAGAGAGAGAGAGAGAGAGAGAGAGAGAACCCGAGGTGAAATTCGATGATCCCTATGCCTGTGGTGGCTTCTTAGACGAGCAACTGCATGGAGAAGGTGTCCTTGGGCGTGAAGAAGGCTTGGGAACCTGAAGGCTTTGTCAAGAGGGCAATTTTGGCCAATTGAATGGAGAGTCGGTGACCTCTTTGTCTTACCAAGGCAGGCTTCATCGACCAAATTCATGTTTTGTGGTCTTTAATCGAGTCAAGTAACTTAGGGTTTCATCCATGTGCCTATCAATTTGGGTTTTTTTTTTATGGATGTTTACACTGTGGTTTTGATCCATGTTTTCCCCTATCTTCTGGTTTCTATCTTTCATGTTCTACATGAAAGAACTTAACAACATCATCTGATGCCGTTAAGTTCATTGGTTGATATGGTGTGTTGTTCAGCACTGTGAGGGGATCGTGGAGCCCCAGATATTTTTTGTGTGGTTATGAGAATTATTTGATTTTTTGTTCATATGAGAAACAAAGTGATCCATGGTAGATTTAATTCCCATGAAGTAGCTATACCAAAAATATGCATTAAGACTTTTCCAATATTGAAATTGGATTACTGTGAGCATTTTTAGATTGGGTTCTACTCATTTAAATTTGCATGTTGGTAAGATTTTAGTGTTTATGTAATATTACCTTTGTTGAGCATTTGTGTGTGCATATCCATGTAAATCATTTATTACTATTTTGATTATGACAAAATCATATTCAATATTATTCATCTACCAAATTCATATGATTAAGCATTAAAAGAATCGCATATAATCAAATAATTCATATATGTGTCAAAGGCATATTACTATTGTGCATAAGTGTTGACTTGTAACTTTGACATAATGTCAACTTTTGATTCCCTGACAAGATATGTGTCGATACATGATGACCACGTGTCGACACTTGAAGGCACATGCTGAAACTTGAAGGCATATGTCGACACATGATGACCACATGTCGACTTGTATTGTCTTCCTTCTAAAGGTGTGCCGACCTGTGACAACCTTGTGTCAACACATGTGTTCTATCTATCAACATATGCTTGTCTATCTGTCGACACAGGATTTACTTCAAACAAATAAATTTTCTAAGTTCACATCAACTACAATATATGTATCATGGGTAGTCGAAGTGCGACATCGATTAGTGAAAAAGTTTTAACAGTCAGCATCCAACTCCGACTCCTGGCCAGTCGAAGTGCGACATCAATTGGTGAACAAGGCTCAGCAATTGAAGTCCATCTCTGACTCCTGGTTAATCAAAGTATAACATTGATTAGTGAACAAATCTCACAAGTCGAAATCCCACTTCGACTCATGACCAGTCGAAGTTATAAATAATCGATTACGAAAGATTTTCTTAATGATTGGTGAAGAGTTTCATTCTGATTGGTGTTATAACGCATCAATTACCCTTTTGTGTTCTGATTGATAAACAAGTTAAGTTGTATTCCGATTACTGAACACTTGTTCACTCTTCTCATTGATTAATGTTATATTCTTTCGATTAATGAACAAAAGGTTAAGTTATCTTCCTATTGATGAACAACTGTTCACTTATCATTTCAATTGCTTTATAAATATTTTGATTGCTGTTATTTCTACTTTGATTCTTGATCAGTCAATGTGCTTTATCGACTCCTATGTCTTTTCTGTCAAAGTTTAACTTCGGCTCCTTTAAGTTCTTAAGAGTCAAAGTTCATGATATTATTATTATATTTGTTCATTCCATACTCTTGTTCTCTATACTTCAATTTATTATTTTAAAGAGAACATACATTGAGCTTTTTTATTCTAATATATTTTTAGACAGTTGTTTGACTTAAAAGATATCTGCCAATGTTTTTCAAAGTGATAGAAATTTTCATGTTTTAAGTAAAAGTCGTCCATAGTTCCATTGCATGTAGAGCAGAATGTCTATTTCACTTTAAATATGTACCTACTCTTGCATACTTTAAGGACATATACTTTTTCTCTCGGACAAAAAGGTGTCTTTTAAAATTCTTATCTTTTATTCCTATCATCCAATATATTATTTGCTACCATTCTAACTGTAGAAAAGAGAAAGGTTCTTGCATGGGTATGGTGTCTACTGGCATTAAATGCAACCAACTATAGAAGCATGCAGGCTATCCAGAATAGCAACCAAGATGTTTGTTAGATTGAAGACTCATAAACGTTACTCTCAAGCTGTCTTCTGAAGACAAAATGTTTACATTTTCAAGGCTATATAAGGGAGTCGAAGCTTGTGGAGCAACATATAGATACCAAGATATACAAGATCTATAAAGAAAACACTCAAGCATTTGTTCAAAGCATTCAAGCCTTCGAAAGATCTGTAGCAGTGTGTGTGGACTATAATCCTTAGATTAACCACCCAGTCCACCTAGAGCCAGAAAGAGAAGAGTGCATTCATTCCTTATTCTTGTAGATCTCTCTTTCTATCTTTGCTTGCTCATTCTTTGAGCAGCACCTGTTGTGCAACCATTTATGATTGTAACCCATAGGGGATTTGTTTCCTATTGTGCCCCTTTGGTAGAAGGGAGGGCCTACTTATTGTAGGAGGTTGTATACCCCTTTGGTGAAGAGTGGACTTGCTTGGAAGCAAGTATTGTATACCCCTCTTTGAGGGGAAGACCAAGTTTTCTTAGTGGTTAGTGAAATACCCAAAGTATTTCTTGGGGATTGGACGTAGGACTCTTATTGGAGAGGAGATCCAAACAAGTATAAACCTCTTGTTCGATATGTATGATTGCTTCCACTTATCTATTTTATTTCACATGCTACACTAATCATTAATATTATTTTTAGTGAGTTTCAGATCAAACTCTTCTTAGCAAAAGTTTAAAAAGGAAGTCCTATTCACCCCCCTCTAGAACATTTAAACTCCATCTCTATCCAATAAGTGGTATCAGAGCGGGTTCTTCTCCAAAGAATCAAACGGTTCATGAAGAGATGGTAGCTAAAATGCACAACCTCGAAGGTCAATCCCTATCAAGGCCACCATTCTTTGATGGTGAAGACTACTAGTACTAGAAGATGAGAATGGAATGCTTCTTCTGCGGCACAAACTTTGATCTATGGCAGGTAATAGAGCAAGGTGATTATACTATTCTCACTGGAAATTCATCTGAGTGGCCATTAGCTGATAAGAGGCATGTATCTTTAAATTATAAGGCTAAACATTATCTTTGATGTGCATTATCTAAGAAAGAATTTAATAAAGTGTCAGCATGCAAAAGTGCTAAGAAAATGTGGGATAAACAAAAAATAACTTATAAAGGTATAGATAAGGTAAGACAAACTAGGATAGACATTCTTGTTTCACAATATGAACAATTTAAAATGTTGCCTAATGAAAACATAACTCAAATATATAATAGGTTTACGAACATAAAAAATTCTCAGATCTCTAACTCGACCGTGGACTCCTAAAGTAACAGATATGGAAGAAGCCAATGATTTAACTAAACTTTCTCTAGATAAATTAATCGGTTCTCTCAATACAACCTAGTACGTTAGCAATAGATGCATGATCAGACAAATATTGAAGAAGACTATGAACTCTATAACAAGGACAAAAAGCCAAATGTCAGTCATCTACAACCATTTGTAATTGTTCTATTTAAATAATGGTAAAGATAATGTAGGAAAACTAGATGCTAAAAGTAATGAAGGATTTTTTTGTCTCAAAACCTAGATGATATAGGGAATTAAACAGAAAAATATTAGTAATTGAACAAACTGTCCATGTTTTATTTGATGAAACTTACCCCTCTATAAAAGGAAAAGAAGAAGAAGATGTTGTTGAAGATTTGTGCAAGAATCTAGAGCAAACTTCACTAGAAGAAGAAGAAGAGAAAAAAACGAAGATCCTCTATGAGAAGAATTACCACAACAAGAAGAAGCACCTGAGGAATTACCAAAGGAGTTGAGGTATCACAAAGATCATCTAAAAGAAGACATAATAGGCAATCCTCAAGACAACGTAAAAACAAGAGGTGTGAGAATTCCCTATGATTATCTTGTATTTGTTTCTCAAATTAAGCCTAAGTTAAATCAAAGATGCACTGACAGATGAATCATGGATTCTAGCTATGCAAGAGGAACTTAATCAGTTCCAACACAACTAGATTTGGTCTTTTATACCTAGACCTTCTAACCATCCAGTTATTAGAACCAAATGGATTTTCAGAAACAAAATGGATGAATCAGGGATAATTACTAGAAATAAGGCTAGACTCATAGTACAAGTATATTCCTAAGAGGAAGACATTGATTTGAATGAAACATATGCTCTAGTAGCTAGACTAGAGGTAATCATAATTTTATTAGTATATGCCTATTCTTTGAATATTAATTTATATCAAATGAATATGAAATATTCTTTTTCTGAATGGTCTTATAAAAGAAGAAGTTTATGTTGAGAAACCGTCGAATTTTGAAGATACTAATTATTCTGATCATGTTTTTCATTTAAAGAATGCATTATATGGTCTGAAACAAGCTCCAAGGGCTTGGTATGAAAGACTAAGTGCCTATCTTTTATCACATGATTTTTCAAGAGGTAAAGTAGATAGCACTTTATTTATTAAGAAATTTTTAGAAGGGATCTTAATTGTATAAATATAAGTTGATGATATTATCTTTGGTGCTACTATGAGTCAAATTGTGAAAAAACTTATGCAAAGTGAATTTGAAATAAGCATGATGAGTGAGGTTAATTATTCCCTTGGGGTACAAATCAAGCAGACTAAGGAAGGGACTCTTATTTGTCAAACCAAATATATTTCAGACTTAAGAAATTTAGATTTGACAATTGTAAGCTAATAGGAACTCCCATGAGCTCAGGCATAAAGTTAGATAGTGATCTAATTGGTAAAAAGGTAGATTAAAAGATCTATAGAGGAATGATTGGTTCATTGCTCAATCTAACTACTAGTAGACCAAATATAATATTCAGTGTAAATTTTTGTGCTACATTTCAAGCAGATCCCAAAGAGTCTCATGTAAATGTTGTTAAAAGATTTTTTAGATATTTTATTAATACAAGTAAATTAGGTTTATGGTATCCTAGATGTTATGAATTTAATTTGCTTGGATATAGTGATGCTGACTATACTAGAAGCAAAACAGACAGAAAAAACACAAGTGACACTTGCCATTTTCTTGCAGGTTGCTTGATTTCTTGGTCTTCTAGAAAGCAGAACTCAATAGCATTATCCACAACAGAAACAGAATACATTGCAACTGGAAGTTGCTACATTCAACTACTGTGGATCAAACATCAACTAGAAGATTATGGTCACAAATTAAATGCAATTCCTATGCTATGTGACAACACAAGTGTAATCAATCTGACAAAGAATCCAATCCAACATTCAAGAACCAAGCATATTGAGGTTAGACATCATTTCATCAGGGACCATGTAAGTAATGGTGATACTTTGCTTCAATTGATTGATACTAATCACCAACTACCAGATATATTTACTAAACCACTTTCTAAAGATAGATTTACTTAAATAAGAAGAGAAATAAGTATGTGTAATTATGAATAACATACTAGTCTATAGCCAAAATGCTAAGTGTTGAAATCCTCTGTTAGTTATCATCACTTAGACTAAGGCCATTCATAAGTCGAACTTCTCACAAGTCGTAGTTGATAATTGCAGCTGAAAAGGGAGTTGAAGTCACTCCACTAGGGTCAAAGTTGTGCTTTCAGTCGAAGTTGCATAACTAGAAGAGAAGTTGGAGTCAAAGTTATGATGACTGCAATCGAACTTCATTTGATTAATTTATTTTTTTAATATAACAATAACTTCTTTTTCTCTCTCTAGTTGTCTTTTCTGCGATCGAAGCTTTAATATCAACTGTTGATCTCAGTCAATGTCGATTACCAACCCTCGGTCTTCTGATATCTATCATAAATATCTCTTATAAATACTCTTAGATTTCTTTATTGCCACCTACCATCATTTACAAACACTAAAAACTTTGTCGCTTTGCTGCTTCCCGTGCTCGTCCTCAACTGTGAAGATTTCTTCCTAATTCATCTTCTCCTCTCCAAAATATTAAAAAGGTAGGATCTTTACTGTGATTTCGAGCATTTCATCACTGCTTTCTTGATCCTCGAAATCATTCCTACCAATTTCCTTTCTAGATGGCTTCATCTTGGGCTTTGGATGCTTCTTTCTTCACTTCCAATTAGTTCAGAAGGCTCTCTGGAACCAAGGCATCAGTTTGCACCAACAAATTTATATATTTCTCTCAATTAACTAGAAGGTTAGTAGAAGTTACAGTGATTATTGAAACCATGGATGTAAAAAGATCTGTTTGATTAAGGAGCCAGTATACGAAGACCTAGTCAGAGCTTTTTATGTTAGTTTGAGGGTAACAAAGGATGGAACACTAGAAGCCAGTGTAAAAGGCAAGAAGATTAAGGTTTTTGAAGATATTCTGGTAGAAGTATTGGACTATCCCAAGAAGGGCCACAGGGCCAGTGATGTAGTCACCTTAGAAACATAATGATTGGGCATCATTGGAACCAAGGGGGATGTTCATAAAAAGGCACTGTTGATCAACTAGTTGATTGCGATCAACTAATTGACCGCAGAAAAGAGATTGGTGCATGCTATCATCGCAAATATTGTAACTCCACGAGCAGGAACACACTCATCCATCTCCTCTAGGGATGGGAATCTACTATTTTGGGCCATCTAGAGGCATCCTGTGAATCTAGCTTTAGTGATCATGGACAGAATGATTGGGTCCATGAACTGAAATGAGTCATTGTCATATGGACCTTTGTTGACACTCCTATTCAAAAGGCACAATGAAGATTTGAGCATTGAAATTGCTACACAGATGAAGGAAAGCATTAAATTGTTCACACCAAGGAGAAGTCATTATACCTTAATGGATAAAGCCCAAAATATTTGGACTAAATATTTGGTACTAGACTGCTCTCATGAAGTGTTTGTTGATGTTGAAGTGAATGATCCATCAGTTGCTCCAACAGCTGAAGTTGAAGCAGAGACAGAAGATGTGGCACCCCCAACATGAACAGAGTAGAGAGAGCTTCATGAAGAGACAGTTGCTCAAGTCATCAGTGATATTAAGGCCAAAACAATCATAGAAGATGTGCCCACAGATTAGACTGGCATGCCCATTGATGACATGTTTGAAGAGCAGCCCATCATCACTTCTCTTCTACACCTGTTGAGCCTTCTAGACCTACTCAATAGCCATGGACTTAGGGGGAGACCAGTGGAGGCAAATCAATTGATGATGTTTATAATATAATTCTCAAGCAACAAGAGATGCTTATCATCATCCATATGCAATTCCATCAGACTGATGTAAAGGTTGACTAAATGTCTGTTAAGGTGCAACAATTGAAAGATATATTCTTTCAATTTATCTACAGTCAGAATAAGGGCATCACTCAAAGTCAAATAGTAGCAACAGAGCAACCAACAGCTACAACATAGCCAACACCTATAGCAGAACCAACAGCTATAATAGAACCAATAGTAGCAACATAACAGATAGTAGCAGCACAACTAACAGACCAAGCACCAGCAATAGCAGTGGAACAAGAGAAAATGGAAGAAGAAGGGAAGGTTGAATCTCCTCAAGGGACTCTCACTCTGGTATTTAAGCACAAATTTAAAAGAAGCGTGGTAAAATCTGGGTCCAAAGTATCTCCTTCCAAACCTTCTTCTATTTCTCTAGCACATCAATAGACCACAACACCTACTCCTACACCAACTCCACAACCTCAACCAGAAATTTCTTAGGCTACATCTTCTACTCCTCAACCACAACCTAGCACTACAGTTCTCCCATCTCAACCTACCATAAAGCTAGAACCATCTAATACCTCCTCCAGACCAGTAGGAAAACAACCTGTAGAACCTATACCCTTTAGTGATGAATCCCAAGACAAAAATTATGATCCAGACACCCAACCAAAATTCAATTCTATCCACCTACATTTTTCTCATCTCTTCCTATGACTTCTAAGCCTAATCTGGATCGGAATGCACCACTTATTACTAAGTGGGTACCAAGAGAAGAGATCCCTAGTCAACTTGGGCAGAAAAAGAAAAGAATTGTCTGAGAAAAAAAAGTTTCCTCCATTCTGATATGCATTCATTCATCATTCAATGAAAACTTTGATTTGTTTGAAGGATTTTTGAAAATAAAAGTATTCCTGTAAATGCATGATACGCCTAGTTATAAGCTTGAACATTGACTTCCTATGCTACTGAGAATTAAGGAAACTCTAGTAGCAACCATAAA
This sequence comes from Colocasia esculenta, assembly GCA_014218235.1. Taxonomy (NCBI): domain Eukaryota; kingdom Viridiplantae; phylum Streptophyta; class Magnoliopsida; order Alismatales; family Araceae; genus Colocasia; species Colocasia esculenta. The sequence goes on along the minus strand of CM024756.1, from coordinate 21,245,061 downwards.
TGCTATAATTAACATCAGTCTTAGTCTATCAACTGAAGAGTTTCTTAGAGCTTATCTAGGAGAAGTAGAAAAGTTTAGAGAAGCAAATAAGGATAGACCCATACCACTCAGTGTCTAAAGTCATTTGAATTCAAGAGTTTATGACCTGTTTGGTAAGTATCTCAAGAAGAATCAAGATATCTTAACCAAAATGATAACATTCAATGAAGAACTATTTAAGATGAATCTGTCAGATGTCAGCATGGGTCAATGGTTCATGATACTCAAGGGGTAGAAGACTATCACTCCATCTATGACCATTGGGTTGCCCTCAAATTAGTACCCAAGTCTGATAGGAGCAGCACCACTCTAAAGAGAGTTTGCTAGAGTTGTCTTCAACAGACACATTAAATTGATAATCAAATGTCAAATTAAACATAGCAAATGTCTAACCTTTCATCGGTTTGCTCTACTCCAAACCACTAAGACCAAGCAATATCTCCACCAGTTTCAAGATTGCTTTGCAGAATCTGATAGATTGACAGCAGAATAGTTGGTTCAGAGAAACCCTGATGAAGCTAAGGAATGCAAGAAGGGTAAGCTTCATCCTTAAAATTTTATGAGCAGAGAGTACGATGGCTTAAACAAATCCATTGAGCTGAAGTGGGTGAAAAGATATCAAGTGTACTGTAAGGCGAAGGCAAAACCACACTCCAAAGGAATGTATTAGAACATTACAATTTATAATTTTTTTAAGAAGGCAACTCACATAAAATTCATCCCTCTAAGGCAGACCATGCCAAATGGAGATTACCATCAGAAAGTAAATCGGTATCTGTGAATGCGCTTAAGACACCACAAAGAAATAATTAAAAAAAAAAGAAAAAAGGTTTTTATGTATTGTTGCTTGAAAGAAAGAAAAGGGAGAAAGGAGAGAGAGAAAGGAGTGCGCGTGTGCACTATGGATGGAGTGTGATCACCAGTTATGCAAGGGTACCAAAGGAGAGAGCGAAGGATGTGTTACTTACCTTCACTCGAAGATTGCAGGAGTTGTGGTGTGAGTTGACTCTTACTCCTCAAACTGGCCGGCCCGCGAAGAAGACTTTAACTACTTAGTTACCTTGCAAAAGAGATTAAATAAACAAACAAGTGAAAATATGATTAAGCCAAGTTGTGTAGAACCAAATTCAAAAGAAGCGAACGGAAATATTGCATGAGCTTGAACACAACTTGTGGGGGTGGTTTAAAACCCCTAAAAGTGTAGGTATGAAATAGATAATGTGTGTGTAAAAGATTGTGGTGATGGTGTGATGATGTGATGAATGCACGAAGAGATGAACTAAAAGAACAAAAGGGGAGAAGAAAAAATTTGATGAAGCCCAGGGTGCAATAGTGGATGATGAGGAAGAAGAAGACTCCTCCTCCTTGCTCCAATGCACATGAAAGGTTGGATCAATTCCTCAAATTGAAGAACACAATTGAAGCAATGCTTGGGGAAGTTCTTCTCTTCAAACTTCGGACTCGATGGCTTGGGAACGCAACATAGCTTCGCCTCAATACTTGGACTCTCCTCTTAAAAATATTTGCCACGAGGGTCCTTTTATAGGGGTAAAAATGTAAATCACGACGGACACAATGGTCGCCTATTAAGTTGAATCGCGACCGACTAAGGCGTCTCGTTTAACAACCTTCCATACTTCGACTGGCTCCTTCCAAACTTCGAATATAGCAGATTTATAAATCGCGTTGACAGAGATCGTCGCGCTTCTGACCCTTCCAATATTGATCAAATTCTTGCCAAATTAATAAATGGAAAGTTTGAATCGCGACGACATGAACTATTGCGCTTTGTAAAGAATCGATCTTCTGATAGGAATCGATCTTTTAAATAATAGAAGGTCAGAAACGTGACGACCTGAGTGGAAGTGTTTATATTTAGCAACAAATAATAGAAGAATCATTTTTGAAATTACCAAAAATAAAAAATGGAAATCCATAAACGCGACGACCTATACGGATGCCATTCAGTGTGGAAATTGCGTCGGCTATACCCGTCCTGAATCAACTTGTTCAGCAATCAATGTTTAAGCTTAATAGATTGTCTTCTGCAATATAATCGATTATGTGCAAAACGCGACGGAGTTACCCGACGCGAATATCCACAATCTATATAAGCTTCAGCAATCGATATTCGAGCTTAATTTATCATCTTTAGCAATATAATCGATTATGTGAAAAACGCGATGGGGTTATGTGACGACCCTCGTTACACCGGTACGGTCATACCGACTCACGTCAATATAGAGAGTGCTGCCACAGTGGGACATTTACCCAAACGATACATACAGCTGAGATACACGCGAATATACAACAGAGTAGCGGAAGTAAAAGAGAACTATCTCCATTCATTCATCATCCACATTAACCATACATGAATTTTCGCAATTAACACTGAGGATCTAAGAGCTCACATAATTTAAATTGCTGAAATAAAATTTCAAAATGTCCACATAATACATTCCTTTCATAATAATTCTAATACAATGTTCCAAGTACATACTATGAAGTACACAAATCACAAAGAAGCTCCAAGACTAGCTACTCTCCGCGCTCGGAGTCCGTCTCTACCGTCTCCTCCAACGGTGTCGTGTCACCAACTATACCTGTACGCCGAAGCAAGAAGTGAGTCCAAGGACTCAACAAGCAACACTACTCATGATATACGCTTATAAGTCCTAGTGGTTTCTACATGCACATTACAATTAGCCACACATAGCATGTTAGTCATTTCAAGTTGTCAACCTATCATGAAAGTTCTACAATTTTATACATAACTCATGTTTTCAGATTCCTAAAATAAACTTCACCTATCACATGGTCTCTATTCAATTTACTCATGAAACTTTAATCTTTAAAGGATCACAACATGAGAGCTATCAACATGAACTTTTACATACATGGAAGGGAAACACAACTAGCATGGATTTTACACATTCTTAACCACATACATGAACCTTTTACATGCTTTAGGTTGCCGATTTCATATAGTTTCATGGCTGAAAACCTATGCATGAGAGCTACAATAATGCATAAAACATGTCACATCAACAACCATTCATGCTATCTTGTGCCCGTGTTCACTAATTATCCCTAACATGGATTCTAAGCATCCTTGCACATTAAACATAATGATAATAACATGAATTTACTGAATTCACATGGTTTCAGATTTGTATCACATAGGTTTCAATAACACATTTCCACATCTTTAGTTTCACATTTTTATTTGCACAAGTTTTCTCTTTCACATGGTTCACTTTACACATACACATTCACATGTCACTTACACATTTACACATGGTCACATACACATTTCACATTACACTTTACACATTTTTAGGTGCCGTGACACATAGTCCAAACCGCCAAAGAAGGACATATACACATCACATTACACATAGACGCCATCTAGGCATTCCAATGGCGACTCTTGGACTGCGCAGACCGGGAGAACAAGTCTCCACCCTAACCAGTGGTACTTGTCCACCTCCAGGATTTCCCCCTAATGCCCTTAGGGTCACTTAACACATTGAACTTTCTCAGGGGGACTTTTCCCTGATACAGCTCCACTGCCCTCTACGGAAGCAGTGTCACATTGGCACAGTTACACATTTACACATTTACCGTTTTACACTTGGTTTTACACATAACACTTCATCTCATTCACTTTCTCACTCACATGAATACCTCTATTTTTTTCCTAACATGGTACTACAGAATTTCGGAGTTTAACACACAGTAAACACACTAATCATGCTGGGTTTAAACAAAATCCAATCACATTACGATCATATGCACGAATTATCACATTTCACATGAAAACACATAACTTTTTATTTACTGATCCAAATGACCTGAAATTTTAACCACATGCTGTTTTCGGGTTCAAGGTCATACCCTCAAATTTTCAGATTTTTATGAGCTAATGAGAATTTACAGAAAATAAAACACCTAATTAGCATGCTATTAACAACTTAAGTTAACATGGGTTTAACGCATTTTGCAAATTAGCCACTTGCTGTTTAAACATAAGCTATTCACATATGCATGAACTGAGAATACAAAATTATCCTGATTCATACATCTATGGATTGAACCCTACAATCCATTCTTGCATGCTTTTATTTTACCGAACCAAATTTATTTGCAAATTACACAAGCATGGATAAATTACCAAAATTTGCAAACACATATGCTAACCCACTGATCTTCATGATTAGACTAAAACCATGGCATTCATACTAATTCAAATCATGAACAAGGATTTACAAGATTATCTACAAGTCATGCTCACAAGTTTAAAAGATACCATTATCCCACATTCACCATCACACCACATTCATCCACACACCACAAAGCACAATATACATAGAGTATAAGGTTTACCATATATCCTCATCACGTAAAACATACCGAAATTAATGTATAAGGGGGACAGAACAGCTCATGTTCTGTCCAAAAGAACTCGGCGGCGGTCTCTGCCGCTGACTCTGGGTCAGCGGCATGGTCGATGGACGCCAATCTCATCACAGGCGTCCAGGGACCTTGCCGTCGAACCAGGTCTGTGCAGAAACACAGACCCGAGCTCTGAATCTTGGGTGAATAGGAGGGTCTAGGACTCGAGGAAAAATCCATAAAAATCACAAAACCAACCTAGACTCATAAGGGAACATCAGGGATAGGTCACTTGCCTTTAGAAATTTCCTCCAAGGGATTTATGGCTTGGTGAAGACCTCCTTGGGCAGTTCCAAGAAAGTTGCAGAACCTCCTCCAAACGATCTCTCCTCCGGGCTCCTGGATGATCTCCACGCCGAGGGGATGTCGGGGAAGCCTTCCTCTTTGGTCCAGCAACCTCCTTGCAGTAGGGGGACGCCGGATCAAGGTCCAGGGATGTGGTTTTTTGGGTGGCAAAATGGGTTTTCTCTCAGACTTGCTCCTAGGGTTTTTCTTCCTCTATTTCTCCTCTTGCTAGGTGAAGTGAGGAGTGGGAGGGACCAAATTCGGGTTCAGACCTAAGGAGAGCCCCTCACCCACTCACCATACCGATTTGACAACCGGAGAGCCGTTGGGGGACATCCCCCAATGGTGGCCATACCTTGTTTCAGAAGTTTGCAGCTCTGCTGCGCATGCAGGCCAGAGAAGTTGGCGTCCATATCGCTGGACGCCGGAGTTAGTGTTGGCGTCCATTCTGGACGCTGACACTGGCTCAACGGCCTGGGTTGACGCCAAGGTGGCCTTCGGCCAGAACTTTAAATTATGCAGAAAACCATGCATACCATGCACCTATACATGCAATATACATATGGTATTGTATCCATACTATCATCATGCAATACATACATTATTTATGTTTAATATAAACACATGTACACGTAATTATACTAATTAATGCGTACGTAAATATGTACATACATACACAAGCACAAATACACACACATAATTACAAATAATACGACGGAAATTTGAGGGCCTTACACCCTCTCCCCCTTAAAGAAACTTCGTCCTCGAAGTTAGAACGACACTACTCAAACAAAAGGGGATACTTCTTCTTCATCGCATCCTCAAGCTCCCACGTAGCCTCCTCACGTGAGAAGTTCCGCCATAGAACTTTCACCGACGCGATACTCTTGTTCCGGAGATGCTGAACCTTCCGGTCAAGAATGGCTACTGGTTGCTCGACATACGAAAGATCTGGCTGGATCTCCACTGGCTCATGACTAATCACATGAGACGGATCTCGGACATACTTCCTGAGCATAGATACGTGGAATACAGGGTGAACGCTAGCCAAAGCTGGGGGTAATGCTAGCTCGTACGCCACGTTGCCCAAACGTCTGAGAATCTCATATGGGCCAATGAATCTAGGGCTTAGCTTGCTATGCCTGCCAAATCTGACAACTCCACGAGTAGGCGATATCTTCAAGAAGACATGATCGCCAACCTCGAACTCCAAATCCTTTCTCCTGTTGTCGGCATAACTCTTCTGCCTATCCTGTGCCGCAACAAGCCTTTTCCTGATAAGCTGAATCTTATCCGAAGTTTCCTGAACTAACTCCGGTCCGATCAACTGCCTATCACCAGTCTCCTCCCAACATAAAGGAGATCTGCAGGGCCTACCATACAACGCCTCGAATGGAGCCATACCAATACTAGCATGAAAGCTGTTGTTGTATGCGAACTCCACAAGAGGTAAATGACGCTCCCAATCATCCTTCCAATCCAGAACACACGCTCTCAACATATCCTCGAGCGTCTGGATAGTCCTCTCGGACTGTCCATCGGTCTGGGGATGAAACGCCGAACTGAGCTTAAGCTCCGAACCTAACGCATCCTGAAGACCCTTCCACAATCTCGAAGTAAATCTCGGATCTCGATCCGAAATGATCGACTTCGGCACACCATGCAATCTAATGATACCGCTAACATACAATCTAGCTAAACTCTCTACTGACTGCTTCTTCTTCATAGGCAAGAAATGAGCAGTCTTCGAGAATCTATCTACAACTACCCAAATCGAGTCATTGCCCTTCTAGATCGAGGCAAACCCGATACGAAATCCATAGTGACAGCTTCCCACTTCCATACGGGATATCCATCCTCTGCATAAGGCCGGATGGTCGCTGCCGCTCGGCTTTCACCTGCTGACATACTAGACATCTAGACACATAATCCGCAACATCCTTCTTCATGCCGGACCACCAAAATGATCTCTTCAGGTCTTGATACATCTTAGTGTTACCCGGATGAATAGAGAATCGCGATCTATGAGCCTCCGCTAACACATGCTCACGGACATCTACCACATCGGGGACACAAACACGGTGCTGAAATCTAATCACACCGTCCTCATCACGAGCAATGCCCGCCTTACCCACTAACTCTAACAATCTAGGATCGGCTTTCTGCTGCTCAATCACCTCATCCAAGACTGAGGATCTAAGGGATAGCTGAGCTACAAAAGCCTGACACAACGATGGCTCTAACTCGGTCATAGAGCACGCTGCATCCTCCAACATCTTCCAATCCTGCTGGAGCGAAGACCTCTTTCTACTAAGAGCATCCGCTACGACGTTCGCCTTTCCAGGATGATACTGAAGGTCGAAGTCATAGTCCTTCAAGAACTCAATCCATCTTCTCTGCCTCAGGTTTAATTCCTTTTGGGAGAAAAGATACTTCAAGCTCTTGTGGTCGGTAAACACCTCAAATCTGACACCATAAAGATAGTGCCTCCAGATCTTTAGTGCATGAACCACAGCTGCGAGCTCCAAATCATGAGTCGGATTGTTCCTCTCATGCTCCTTCAACTGACGAGAAGCATAAGCCACTACCCTCTCTTGCTGCATGAGCACACAGCCTAAACCAATCTGAGATGCATCCGTATAAATGGCAAAACCTTCTAGACCACTAGGGAATACCAATACCGGAGCAGAAGTAAGCTTAGCCTTCAATAGCTGAAAGCTGCGCTCACATGCCTCAGACCATACGAACTTCTCACCCTTTCTGGTCAGCTTTGTCAAAGGGCGGCGATGGATGAGAAACCCTCAATGAATCGCCGATAATAACCAGCTAACCCAAGGAAACTACGAATCTCCGAAGGGGTCTTGGGAATCTCCCAATCCATAACTGCCTGGACTTTTGCTGGATCAACTGCAACACCAGCGCCGGAGATAACATGCCCGAGAAAATGAACCTCGCGCAACCAGAACTCGCACTTGCTGAACTTCGCATACAGCTTGTGCTCACGGAGAACCTCTAAGACTAACCTCAAATGCTGACGATGTGTGGCCTCATCCGGAGAATAGACCAACACGTCATCAATAAACACAACAAAAAAGCTATCTAGATACGGACTAAACACCCGGTTCATGAGATCCATGAACGCTGCAGGGGCGTTGGTCAATCCGAAAGGAAGGACCAAAAACTCATAATGTCCATAACGGGTTCTAAATGCCGTCTTGGACACATCCTCACTCCTAATCCTCAACTGATGATAACCAGATCGCAAGTCAATCTTGGAAAAGACTGATGCCTCTCGCAACTGGTCAAACAGATCATCAATCCGAGGTAAGGGATACCTGTTCTTCACAGTCACCTGGTTTAGCTTCCTATAATCAATGCACAACCGAAGTGACCCGTCTTTCTTCTTGACGAATAATACAGGTGCGCCCCAAGGGGAAACACTAGGGCGAATGAATCCCTTATCGAGCAATTCTTGCAATTGCTTCCTCAACTCGGCTAATCTGCAGGGGCCATCCGATATGGGGCCTTCGAGATAGGAGAGGTGCCTGGAAGCAACTCTATAGTGAACTCTATCTCCCTATCCGGTGGCAATCCAGACAAGTCATCGGGAAAGACATCTGGAAAGTCCTGCACCACATCGATCTCTGCAAGAGTCAGTGACGAACCAGCATCGGGTACTAGCATAACGCTGGCAAGAAATGCGTCACAACCCTTGTTCACCATGCGCATCGCCTTCATGGCAGAGATAACTAACTTTCCCGCTAAGTTCTTTGGCAAGGGATGAGAGAACTCATCCTCACCAGGAATGCGGAAAACAATCTTCTTCCTACGACAATCCACTAACGCATAGTGCTCCTCTAGCCAATCCAGACCAAGGATACAATCATAATCCTTCATCTTTAGCAAGAAGAAACACCCATCTAGGAATCTATCCTCAATGCACACAGGTAACGACGGAATGCACTTCCTAGTCGATACCGTACCCGCAGGGGTGTGCACAGACAAAGGGACCTCTAACTCCTCAGACTCTATGCCTGACTCTAGGGCTAACTGCCTAGCGAACCGCTCGGAAATGAACGAGTGAGTAGCACCCGTATCAAACAAAACCCGAGCGTGCACACCGAAAAGTAAAACTGTACCTTCGGTGACATGCTCCGCCTGCTCGGCGTCCTCACGAGCTAACGCAAACACTCGAGCTGGGGCTCGAGGCCTTCCTGGTCGTCCTGTAGCTGGCGCGGCTGCCGCTACTGCTGGTACTGGCGCTCCTCACTGAGCTCCCTGCTGAAGTCTTGGGCAGTCCTTGATCTTGTGGTCGCTGCTCCCACACTTTAAGCATCTACCCGCTACTAACCAACACTCGGACCCACCATGGTCTTCCCACAATGGGGACACTCTTTCTTCGCACCGGGGAACGTACAGAGGGTACCTGAGAGTTGCTGACTGTCATTGGTTTCTGCGGTGTCTGGTACACCGTTTTCCTCTTATCCTGCCGCTGGAATGTCGCTGCCGGCCTCTTCTGCGAAGCCTTCTTCTCCTCTAGATATTGTTCCATTTCTCCCTCCTGTCTGCAGGCTGCGCTGAGGGCCTCGTCTAGCGTGCGGTGGTCGAACGCCACGAGCCTCGTCCTCAGTGATGGTTTGAGACCCATCACAAACTTCTTGGTCTTCCTGCGCTCATCCTCTACTATATGCGGTGCATATTTAGAAAGTTCAGAAAACCTTGCCTCGTATTCCAGGACGGTCATTGATCCTTGCGTCAGGGAAAGGAATTCTTGCTCCATCTTGTCCTGGATATGCTCGGGACGAACTTGGCTCGGAAGAGCCTCACGAACGCGTCCCACGCCACATCAACTGCTCCGTCCTCGAAGCGCGTACGCAGTAGGGAGGACCACCATACATCAGCTCTCTCCTGCAATACACCTTCATAAGCACTAACCAACAATTTTAACTTGACAAACAACATACAAGCATAAACCAAAACATACCTGTAGCATGTAGGTGGCTAAGGTCACCTTGTCCTCATCAGGACACCTGATAGCTCGGAAGATTTTCTCCGTCTCCCTCATCCAGCTTTCTGCCATTAGCGGATCACTCTCCCCCTTAAAAGAGGGTGGGGCCATCCTCTTGAATCGCTCCATGATGGAAGGTCCACCATGGTCCTGAGCTGGGGCCTGAGCCTGCTACATTAAACAATAACAATATACAATAAACACAATATCATGCAATTTAAATAGCAAACTACTAGGTTGTTTTATTATTCTACCTGGGCCTCCAACTGGGCCTGGAGTGCTGCCTGGGTGTGGGCCTGCGTCTGCATGGCTTGCACCAGACCTTGCATGAATACTCCATAGTCCACTGGCGGTGGTGGGGGAAGCACAGGACCCTGTGGGGCCGGGGCCTGCTGCTCCGCCCGCTCCTCACGCCTCTGCTCGTCGTCGCGAGCTGGCACACCTCCACGTCGTCCACGGGAAGCCATGGCTGTAATAAAATTTCAGCCACCATTAGAGCTAGGTTACTAAGTTCTCTAACCATTTTCTTATCTATCTTTCATTTCCTATTAGTGTTTTCTACACATGTGGACATACTTAGCATGCAATGGGGATGATGACTTAGGTATATTCATGTGCAATCTCAACCGGTCTCTCTGATACCAATCTCTGTGACGGCCCTCGTTACACCGGTACGGTCATACCGACCCACGTCGATATAGCGAGTGCTGCCACAGTGGGACATTTACCCAAACGATACATACAGCTGAGATACACGCGAATATACAACAGAGTAGCGGAAGTAAAAGAGAACTATCTCCATTCATTCATCATCCACATTAACCATACATGAATTTTCGCAATTAACACTGAGGAACTAAGAGCTCACATAATTTAAATTGCTGAAATAAAATTTCAAAATGTCCACATAATACATTCCTTTCATATAATTCTAATACAATGTTCAAGTACATACTATGAAGTACACAAATCACAAAGAAGCTCCAAGACTAGCTACTCTCCGCGCTCGGAGTCCGTCTCTACCGTCTCCTCCAACAGTGTCGTGTCACCAACTATACCTGTACGCCGAAGCAAGGAGTGAGTCCAAGGACTCAGCAAGCAACACTAGTCATGATATATGCTTATAAGTCCTAGTGGTTTCTACATGCACATTAGAATTAGCCACACATAGCATGTTAGTCATTTCAAGTTGTCAACCTATCATGAAAGTTCTACAATTTTATACATAACTCATGCTTTCAGATTTCTAAAATAAACTTCACCTATCACATGGTCTCTATTCAATTTACTCATGAAACTTTAATCTTTAAAGAATCACAACATGAGAGCTATCAACATGAACTTTTACATACATGAAGGGAAACACAACTAGCATGGATTTTACACATTTTTAACCACATACATGAACCTTTTCACATGCTTTAGGTTGCTGATTTCATATAGTTTCATGGCTGAAAACCTATGCATGAGAGCTACAATAATGCATAAAACATGTCACATCAACAACCATTCATGCTATCTTGCCCTTGTTCACTAATTATCCCTAACATGGATTCTAAACATCCTTGCACATTAAACATAATGATAATAACATGAATTTACTGAATTCACATGGTTTCAGATTTGTATCACATAGGTTTCAATAACACATTTCCACATCTTTAGTTTCACATTTTTATTTGCACAAGTTTCTCTTTCACATGGTTCACTTTACACATACACATTCACATGTCACTTACACATTTACACATGGTCACATACACATTTCACATTACACTTTACACATTTTTAGGTGCCGTGACACATAGTCCAAACCACCAAAGAAGGACATATACACATCACATTACACATAGACGCCATCTAGGCATTCCAATGGCGACTCTTGGACTGCGCAGACCGGGAGAACAAGTCTCCACCCTAACCAGTGGTACTTGTCCACCTCCAGGATTTCCCCCTAATGCCCTTAGGGTCACTTAACACATTGAACTTTCTCAGGGGGACTTTTCCCTGATACAGCTCCACTGCCCTCTACGGAAGCAGTGTCACATTGGCACAGTTACACATTTACACATTTACCGTTTTACACTTGGTTTTACACATAACACTTCATCTCATTCACTTTCTCACTCACATGAATACCTCTGTTTTTTTCCTAACATGGTACTACAGAATTTCAAGAGTTTAACACACAGTAAACACACTAATCATGCTGGGTTTAAACAAAATCTAATCACATTACGATCATATGCACGAATTATCACATTTCACATGAAAAACATAACTTTTTATTTACTGATCCAAATGACCTGAAATTTTAACCACATGCTGTTTTCGGGTTCAAGGTCATACCCTCAAATTTTCAGATTTTTCTGAGCTAATGAAATTTACAGAAAATAAACACCTAATTAGCATGCTATTAACAACTTAAGTTAACATGGGTCTAACACATTTTGCAAATTGCCACTTGCTGTTTAAACATAAGCTATTCACATATGCATGAACTGAGAATACAAAATTTCCTAATTCATACATCTATGGATTGAACCCTACAATCATTCTTGCATGCTTTTATTTTACCGAACCAAATTTATTTGCAAATTACACAAGCATGGATAAATTACCAAAATTTGCAAACACATATGCTAACCCACTGATCTTCATGATTAGACTAAAACAATGGCATTCATACTAATTCAAATCATGAACAAGGATTTGCAAGATTAACTACAAGTCATGCTCACAAGTTTAAAAGATACCATTATCCCACATTCACCATCACACCACATTCATCCACACACCACAAAGCACAATATACATAGAGTATAAGGTTTACCATATATCCTCATCACGTAAAACATACCGAAATTAATGTATAAGGGGGACAGAACAGCTCACTGTTCTGTCCAGAAGAACTCGGCGGCGGTCTCTGGCCGCTGACTCAGGGTCAGCGGCATGGTCGATGGACGCCAATCTCATCACAGGCGTCCAGGGACCTTGCCGTCGAACCGGGTCTGTGCAGAAACACAGACCCGAGCTCTGAATCATGGGTGAATAGGAGGGTCTAGGACTCGAGGAAAAATCCATAAAAATCACAAAACCAACCTAGACTCATAAGGGAACATCAGGGATAGGTCACTTGCCTTTAGAAATTTCCTCCAAAGGATTTATGGCTTGGTGAAGACCTCCTTGGGCAGTTCCAAAAAGTTGCAGAACCTCCTCCAAACGATCTGTCCTCCGGGCTCCTGGATGATCTCCACGCCGAGGGGATGTCGGGGAAGCCTTCCTCTTTGGTCCAGCAACCTCCTTGCAGCAGGGGGACGCCGGATCAAGGTCCAAGGATGTGGATTTTTGGGTGGCAAAATGGGTTTTCTCTCAGACTTGCTCCTAGGGTTTTTCTTTCTCTATTTCTCCTCTTGCTAGGTGAAGTGAGGAGTGGGAGGGACCAAATTCGGGTTCAGACCTAAGGAGAGCCCCTCACCCACTCACCATACCGATTTGACAACCGGAGAGCCGTTGGGGGACATCCCCCATTGGTGGCCATACCTTGTTTCAGAAGTTTGCAGCTCTGCTGCGCATGCAGGCTAGAGAAGTTGGCGTCCATATCGCTGGACGCCAGAGTTAGTGTTGGCGTCCATTTCTGGACGCTGACACTGGCTCAACGGCCTGGGGTTGGCGCCAAGGTGGCCTTCGGCCAGAACTTTAAATTATGCAGAAAACCATGCATACCATGCACCTATACATGCAATATACATATGATATTGTATCCATACTATCATCATGCAATACATACATTATTTATGTTTAATATAAACACATGTACACGTAATTATACTAATTTATGCGTACGTAAATATGTACATACATACACAAGCACAAATACACACACATAATTACAAATCATACGACGGAAATTAGAGGGCGTTACAGGTTACCCGATGCAAATATCCACAATCGGTATAAGCTTCAACAATCGATATTCAATCTTAAAAAACGACCACATAACACGTCGCGATTCAACTTATTCATAAAGGACCCCCACAAGCCCTAGAAAATTTTCTAAAAGTTCCTATAAAATATAAAATCACTCAAATGATTAATTGAAGAGAGCCACTTTGAGGCATTGCAATATAACATGAAATTTACTCAACATGCTATCAAATTTGGCGTGTCTACAGCTGCCTCGCCTTGTTTTTTGCTTTGGAAGGAAATGGAGCGTAAAGACACGAAATGAAAGCAATGGAATGAAAGGACTTTAGTGGGATGAAGTGGAATGACTAAAAAGTAGATGCCAAGGTGTGACGAGACACACCTACAACAAGATATGATGAGAGTTGTTCTTCAGTTGAAAATGAAGCGGCTTAGAGTAAGCCTCAAGAGATAACTTGGTGTTTGTACGAGAGGGAAAGGGTGTGCACGTGGGCACGAAGGGGAGAGATCAACTTCCAGCATAGGGAAGTACCTACGAACACAATCTGGCAGGTTTCACCTTTAGGGAGCGTTTACTAGCTTGTGGACATGGTGTAGCCAAGGTGGATCTATGGGAAAAATAGATGAATTGATATAGGAATCCAAAACAAGGAATTTCTCAAAAGACAGTCTGTAACACCAACAAGATGAATTGAGTGCTTGACTTGGAATGGAATATTTCATGTTAATTTGAATTAAGAATGAGTGGCTCTCCTCAGTTAAGCACAAGAGTAATTGTCCAACAATGAACTAAAAATTCTACATGATGTATGCTGGGCTAAAAGAAAAAGGTTAAAACAAAGAAAAATATAAAATAATCAAGGATAATATTGTTACGATGCTGATTTAAGTCAGGACACCAAGATTTCTAGGCGTGGGTCAATCGTCCTTTTAATGCAAAGCGTAACAGCCTATCCTCAATGTCTAAGAATCCTCTGAAATTATCACTATTTTTTATGGTGGAGGGGAACTCAAACATCATATTCATCAAAGCCTCAAGGTCCTTAATGTGCTCTAATAAAGTATACTATATAGTAAGATGTAGAGGGGTTATACTATAAGACTATCGAAGAATATGAATGAAGCTTACAGCGAGAAACAGAGTGCAAACCTACACTCAAAGATTGATCAGTAATGACAAGCATAGATATAAAGCACAGAAATTGAAATAATGATGCTTGTGTAAAATCGCGACAGGGTATGTGGATGCGTATACTTACCTGAACCGTGATGACCTAGTCCATCGTGCATTAACTTCAGTAGTCAGACTTGGAGTTGGAGTGGGGCACTTGAATCGCGACGTATGTGTCTGTAACGACCCGACCTCCCGGACCCCCGCCAGGCCCCGAAGTTCACGTCGCCACCCACAGATCTGAAGATCCAGAAGGGTTAGAAGGATTAGTCTAGTGAGATATATACTGAATTTAAATAACTAAAACAATATGTACAATTATAGAAAAGTCTGTACAACGTGTCCCAAATAAAAAGCACTGGTACAAGAAGAAAGGTGCAGTCCTTAAGGGGCATACCACGAGAACATGCAAAACACAACTCTCTGCTCACTCAGGTACAAGAGCTCACAACGCTCGCTCTCACTGCTGCTGACAACAACATGGCGCCACAGCCGCGTCTGCAACCCGTCCGACACCGAGCTCCCGCGATGACGAGCCCCTAGCTGAAGGAAGTAGGGGGGGGGGGGTGAGCCTCGCAAACAAGGCCCAGTAGGGGTTACCAGTTCCTCACCGGCCAGAGCAGCAGGAACTCCAAAAATAGGAAAACTATACTAGAAAGCTGTAAAGCGAGGAACACCTACAGTAGGGTACTACTAGGCAGCGGAAGAGAACAGCTCAACGCCATGACCACCAACCGAGGTCGGGCCACACACAAGACTCCCGCAGAAACCAACGGAGTCAGGCACACAGTGGAAGTGACGCTCGGCACACCTGCCGAGACCACGGAACAATCAAGTGAGAATGACGTCTCACCACAGGCATGGCCACCTTAGACCTCTACAAGGTCGAGGGCCCACAAGCAGAACCACCCCGAACCCCAGACACACCGCATGGTCGGGAAACCACACTCGCTAGTGCCACCATGGACTGGCGCCCAAGAATGGGACTACGGAACCGAGAGAACACCGAACAGAAACCAATAGAAGCACAGGTCCGCACAAGGCTAGACCAACGACGCCCACGAAAACTAGGCACGACCAGGCTATAACCGCTGTGCAAGCTAGGGCAACAGATAACACTTAGAAACATCGTGAGGAAGCGTTGTCACAACAACAACAACCAAGCCACCGCCGCTAGCAGCCAAGAGGGGGGACCCACAGTCCGCAAGCTCTACTCGCTAGCCTAGCTCTTGCCACCGCCCCCGTGCATGGGCGAGATAGAGCCGCCACAGAAACACACAACACACGCAACACCGCAGCCTGGCCAAGCTGCGGCCTCATGCCTGACACCACTACGTGGCTCCGGAACCAACACAGAGAGAGGCAGTGAGACAAAGGATTGGCTAGCCTGCGCCGGATAGAACTCTGGCTGTCCTCGGTGTCCCAGGCCTAACCAAGAGAGCTCTACAAACGACTCATCATCGCTGTCCAAACCACCATTTTCCCCTCAGCTCCAGAGTCTGCTCACGTGGGCTGTCGACTGGAGAACGCTCGTCGCCCCGATACCTCCCTCGAAGGCGCCCAAGGATGGGGGTCCCAGGTAATGGTAACAACCTCTCAGAACGAGGACAAGCCCTCAAGTGCCAAGCACCGGGCGAACAGGCGGGGCAACACAACAAAACCATGCCGAACCGCTGGCTTGTAACCATGACAAGCCCAGCAAGAGAGAAGCACGCACAAACCCTAAAAAGGGTCGTCAGCCAACCAAACATGTATGGAAAAAGTCAGAGCCTCGGAACACCACCCGCCAGCACGGGAACCCATTGCTCTGCTAATAATCGATTGACCGCCAATCAATTGATTATTAGACAGACGCGACCCTCCTAGCACTCCTGCCAGGACACGGCCACGAAGGTGCCACCTTCGGTCACTATACACTGGGAGGCAACCATCCGCGTTCCCTACCAGATGGTCCTAAGGGCAAAACATGCCCTGGGGCACACGCCGACATACAACTGGGCCCACGGAAGCACCCGAGACAACACAAGTACTATCGCACCCCCCAAAGCCATCGCGACGCCATCGTGACGTGGAAGGGCACCACGACAGCCACCCTGTTGCGACGGAGCAACGCATCGCGACAGCAACCCTGTCGCGACCCAGAAATGCGCCGCGACAGCAATCCTGTCATGACTAGGAAGCGCGGCGCGACAACCTTATCGCGACTGCCAACGGCGTCGCGATAAGGTCGCACCCAACGGGGCCGACACCTCCTCTGATGTCATGACGCTACGAGCCGTCACGACATCAGCCGGGTGGCAGACCAGCCGGATCCTCAATCCCGGGTCGCCCACGAAGATACACACATGCACACACGGGGTAGGGGAGCATGGGGGGAAGCTGTAAGTCTAACTAGATAGTACGAGAAGCTCCGAATCCACCCGGATCGAGAAGACTTCAAGCAATCCCTACCTTTCATGAAGAACAAACCCTAATAGGGCCCTTCACGTCAGTTGGCCACCTCCTCCTCGGTCCACGCAAGCTCCACGATGCCCGGACACCACGCACAACCCTCCTCCTCACCTGAAACGCACGAAGGGGAGAGGGGGAGGTGGAGCACCACCGGAGGGAGAGAGAGAAGGGAAGAAGAAGAGCCCCAAGATGCGACGGACCGCCCCGTCGTGTTAAGAACCTTAACGCGACGGGTCAATGGACCGCGACAAGAACGCGTCCCCCACGGACGCCGCGACAATGCGACAGGCCGTACTGACACACCTGCCACTCTGACAAGCATCAGATGACCGCACAGTGGAATACGACAACACTGTCGCGACCCGTTGACTAGTCGTGACAAGAATGCTACAGGCAAACCGGGCGCGACAAGAATGCGGCGCACACTTGTGTCGAAATAGGGATAACTGTCGCGTCGGGCACCCTCGATGCGACACTAACACATCGCCCAGCTGGGACGTGTTAGTGGCCGGTGACCCCAGACACCAGGCGGAAAGCCGGGAAGCCGGGTCTTACAGTGTCGGTCACGATTTTCATCAATGCTCCAAGTCCTACCAGAGGCCAAATTTGTTTGCATGTTTCATTGTTTGAGTGTGTTTGGGACATGGCCTCTGGGCTTGCACGACCATGGGGCTATAAAATACCCCTCTTCTTGCTCTCCCCAAGCATTTAGCCCTCTCCAAAGAGCAAGATTGAAGTATTGGCCAAGGGAGAAGAAGAAAGAAGTAGACTTGAACTGAAGAACCATGGATCCAGATGATGTTCCCCCTCCAAGAGATAAAGAGTTGATAAATTTCAGAGGCTTCACAAGGTGGGAGGACATATATGTAGGATGATTCAAGCTAAATTGGTGAGTGGATTGATTTATGCATTGAATTTCTATTGTTCTTGTTCTTATTGTTCTTGATGTTCTTCTCTCTTCTTCTTCCAACTTCTTTCAACCATCATGGCCGAACCACTACTTTCCATACCTAATGACCATGTGACCATATTCTCTAACCCATGACCTAATCACCTATGCGCCACCCTCTACATGGCCAATTGAAACCCATAGGATTATCCTCTTTTCCCAGGCACTAGAAGGTACATGAGACTCCCATGGCTCCAAAAATTGACCTCATACATGAGTCTTGACATGAAATCCATCCTCTCTAAGTGGGGTATGCAAAACCTAGCCATCCACGCCAAGCGCTACCATGAAATCCATTTAGATTGGGCGGCGATGGGGGCTCTAGTAGAACTATGGCATCCACAAACCCACACTTTTCTCTTCAAAACCTTTGAAGCCACTATCCTATTGGAAGAAGTTGAGTTTTTGCTTGGCTTAAAGTTAATGAAGAGAGGTGGTGAAGACTATATGGCAATCATGTCGAGAGGAATTACATGCAAGGAGGTTCTTGAAAGCTTCATGCGAAGCGGAAGAGCGGCCCAAGATGTCCAAGCCGTGAATTAGATAAACTTGCAAAAATTGGCAGCTTGGACAATCAAGGAGTTACCAAAGGTAGAGGACGACGAGAAGCTCAAGAGGGTGATGAAAGGATTCACCATATGCCTAGCGGGTGCGCTCCTCTTTCCGTCCGTGGACAATGTACTTGAAGTCGAACAACTAAGTGCAATATGCGGCATATGGGAAGGCGAGAGGTTGGGATCAGTGGTGCTAGCATTCCTCTACAGCAGACTCATGGCGGAGAGCTTAGGTATGCCTCCTTACGAATCCATGTTGTTATTCACATGTTGGGTTGATCTACACTTCAAATTTGATGTGAACAACGAGGCCAAGAGCTCATCCCGGATCTTCTTTAAGAGCCCGCTCTGACATATGGATGGCTTGGTGGGCTTAGAAGGGTGTGTTGCTAATCGCATGCCTCAACTTAAGACATGGGTGGACTAGCATGATCACTTCCAAAGCATGCCAAGAAACGCCTTCACTTGTGTTCCACAACCACTTCTAGCCAAGGACTTCTGGGTAAGGCTATCACCCGGTGTGGAACTACGACTTATCGGTGAGACCGAGTTTGTGCTCTACAATGCATACCGTTGCCTCTCTCAGCTCGGACTTCCAAGACGCAACTTCGAGGGGCTGTCACATCTCCCACCAATCAAGAGGAGAGAGCTCAAAACCAATAGCGATGGTGAGGAGGCGGACACCATCAAAGCACTCTGAAAATTTTATAGTTGTAGGATACTAGTCCTGAATGTAGAAGAGATAGAGAGTGACTGGATGAGCTCTGTAAGAGAGCTCAAAAAACTATGGCCCAGGGTGGCCGTTTGTAAGCGCAATGATTATTCTCTTAATAAGAAATAAATATCATCCTTTATTCGGCCAAAATTCATTGTGTACAATGATCACATCTTCCAAACAAATAGTGATTTTTCTTAAAATTGGCCCTCTGCTGAGCTTCTTAAATCACGACAGACACAGGCGTCGCGGTTAAACTTATGATGCACGACTGACAAACCATCGTGCATCACCAAGAACGCGACAACTTACCCCGTCGCGCTTCAAATTGTACTTCAAATTTTCAAAATTTGCGCCTCAAACTCAGCACTGGGGTAAAGATGGCATCTCTGAATTGCGATGACTCTTCCCATCACGTATAAAATTGGGCTTTCCAAATACGCGATGATTGTGTCTGTTGCTATTCAAAGAAACTCTGAAGGCTAACAAACGCCTGAGAGCCCCTCCTTTCACCTCTTTCGACTCTCTCAAGCTCTCACCCTCTCCCAACTCTCTGATCTCTCTTGCTCTCTCATCTTTGACAATCTCTAGCCCTTCTTTGCTCCGATGATGATGAAGACAAGCGCTTCTAAGTGCCGTCAAGGGGAGGAGACTTCAACAGAGGGAGAAGCACCACCGACGGTGATAATGACGGAGGAAGAAGTAGAGATGCTGGGCACGTCGGTGTGATTGATGGTGGAGGAGCTTGTGGCATTGGAGGAGGAAACATTGGCCACGGCAGTGGCGGCGAAAGGAGCTCCGACAACAAGGGCAGAGGAAGAATTGGAGGAGACGGCGGCAGAGGTGCCGGATGATGACTCCGATGAGGAAGGAGAGGCTGGGACACACCTCCACGGGGAGACACAGTAAGTCCCCTAAACCTACCCCCATGGTTTGTGCGAAGGGGAGAGGAGGAGGAGGGGCCGGAGAAGGAGGGTGAAGAATCGCGACGAGTTCAACCATCGCGATTCAAAATTGAATCGTGATGGCTGACAACATCGCAATTCAAAATTGAAGTGTGACCTCTGAACCGGTCGCGATTCAAAAGGGCCACCCAAGGGTTGATTTTTGGGCCAGTTTGACCTATTTTGGCTATTTTAATTGTGTTTGCTTGAGCTGACCTGACTTTTGATCTTCTTATGTGCAGGGGATCATGAGGCCCCAGATCCACTGGCCGCTAGTGATTGCAGTGTACCGAGGGCTCCCTGACTTTCAGAGGGAGAGAGTTAGGGCAATGCGGTTTGGGCCGATCTTGGAGATTGAGCCCTTCTATGTAGATAGCCCCCTCATCCAAGCTTTGAGGGAGAGGTGGGACAGGACGAGCAGGACATTCCTAATGCCCTGGGGGCATATTGTGCCTAGCTTAGAGGATGTGACTAGGATCATTGGCCTCCGGGTGGATGGGGAGGCAGTGACGAGAATGATGTATGTAGACTACACTGAGTTTGCACACGATTTACTAAGCTTGGAGCCGGCGGGGGAGGATGACCTCGGTGACCGAAGGATGGTTGACTGAGTAGAGCTATTGCAGAGCCTGGGACTGCAGGGGGCGAGGAGTCACTGCACGAGTTCGTGTAGCGAGTAGCAGGACTGGCCAGGCAGTGTATTGCCAGGACCCCCGGAAGGAGGAGAGAGTGGATCGGGACCTGAGGAGGTTACTGGTATTATTTTTGGGGATGAAGGGGGATGACATTCATTGCTGATTTTTAGAGATCTTGGACTTGAAAAGAGTTGGGGAGTATGCATGGGGTGCGGCCTTCCTGGCCCACACGTTCGCTGACCTCTGTAGTGGCACTGGCCGTGAGATGACAGTAGGCGGATTCGCCCCTTTCCTCCAGGTACATGATTTTCCTTTAAGCTTTTTTATTTCCTTCATTACACTTGTTAGTCAATTAATCAATGTGCTTACTCTACCTTAACCCATGCATTTCTCTTTGATATGATATGATATGTGACATTATGTGTGCATGGTCGCAGGTGGTATGGCATCCCTACCTAGGCATGACAGATGAGGGCCAGCCATGGGTGGAGAGTGGTCGACCTCGCTTCGGACGGGACGTTTTGGTCCATTGCCTGAACGAGAACGAGCCTCTCCACCTGAGGCTCGCCATGAGGACATTAGGGTTGCACTAGATGTGGTTCGAGGAGGTGGATCCGAGAGGTGTGGGGAGGAAGACCTAGGGGAAGGAGAAGAGGGTGGACTAGCACCTTCGCTTCCTCGAGTAGTACACCGACTGGCGGCGAGGGGGTACTGTGGTGGAGTCTGACGCTACGGATAGCCACGCATACCTCCAGCACTACCAGGAGGTGTATGGCGACCGAGACTTCATGAGACCAGCCAAGGTATGCACTTCTAAACTTGGCTTGTTCATTATGAATGTGTGCACATGCAGGATGCTCAGGATGACCTGATTGAGACCCTCCATGCTCAGCTAACCAGCACGGAGGTACAGCTGGCTGAGGCATGGGATGCCCTGGCGACTCTAGTAAGTATGAATGATTTTACCTTTGATTTTATTTACCTTGGCATGGACTGACTAGATCTTCATATGTGTAGCGTGCTGAGCAAGCCACCGTGGAGTGTGCCGATGCTGCGGGTACCTCCATCAGTGTGAGTGTACCCGACCCCCAAGTAGCCTCCCTCCAGGAGTAGTTGGCTGCGGCGGTGGCTCGTACCGAGGGTGCAGAGCACGATCTTGCCACATGGGTAAGTTCGACAATAATACATATATGACATTGAATTTCTTCTGACTTAAATATGTTTCCTTCTCGTGTAGACTATCGAGCTTCAGGGTGCCATCACACAAGTGACCCTGGTAGGAGCCGAGGTAGCGGAGTTGATGGAGCAACTGTTTGAGCTACAGACCCAGGCCTCCTAGCGCCACCCTGACCTTCCGGGTGAGGCGGCGGAGCTACGAGTGATGCTCACCGTGGATCGTAGAGAGCGCGAGCGCAGCCGGTGGGAGCAGGAGCGGAAGAGCCTTGCCCAACATGTCATGCCCCAATGCGGAATATTACAATGTGAGGCAGTTGCAAGTAAGTGAGTATAGAGCGTATAATAGACATCAAGCCAAAGGAATAATGCTAAATCAAATATATTTCATTGATAATTCCACTAATGTCTATTACAACCACTAATCCAGAGCCATAACATAGGGCCCAATTGACATCATTACATTGAAGGAAATAAATGAAACTAAAACTAAGACTCTAGTATGACACTAGTACTCTTGTATCACTCTTGGTTCTCCCCATCCTCATGAGTGTCGTGATCTTCCTCAGTCTCACCTAAGAACACATATCAAATAACGCAGGGGGAGTGATAACGCCCAGTAGGACTTAAATCTCATGATCAGGCATACTTTAAATGATTAATGTGTTAAAGAGTAGAGTAACTAATGATAGCAAGAGTGTCAAGTATTGTCGAGCAAGTCATAGCACAATAGCACGATTCGAAATAGCAGAAGTGTCAAGTATAGCACAGAGAGCAGGACGACCATAGCACAAATAGCACAATATAGTTCACGATAGCATAACGAGTCAAGTCTGGTATAGCACTTTGATTGTCATTAGATAGTCGAGATAGATAGCATTTGAGTGTAATGCCAAACACTCTGTTCAATTAAATCCTACAGGCACTAGCACTTTTGGGCGCACTTCCTAGGACCAGATCGGGCCCCTTATATTGCCAAGCATTAGTCATGTTGTTTATCTTTAGACAATCAGTCAAATGGCTATAGAGAGTACCAAGAATATATGAGAGTAATTGATGAATAGACGAGAGTGTAGAGAACATGAATAGATGAGCGGATAGAGTATATGTGAGAACTATAGGTCAATGTGTATGAAACAACGTTAAATAGGCGATAGTAACAGTTGCATAACACGCATGATTGGTGCTAGCAGTCAGGTAGAATTCACTAACCAACCACTGGCCATGCTACGAACATAGTCTAGAGGTCCGGCATGATATCATGGTAAGAGAGAGCAAATCTAAGGCCATTTGGATCATACTAAGCCCTAAGGGTGTTATAGTTATTGAGGGTACAACCGACTCATCAACCATGTGGAAATCTATAGACAAAGGAGACTTACGGAGGCCTTGAACAAGGATTCTCTAGTCTGGCAGAAGGAATATCCGATGGAGAGTTTGTCCAAGTCAAGAGAGAGTGTATATAGAAACAAGTTGCTCGACGTTCTAAGGGAATTCTAGAACAGTGGAGTGTCGGTAACGGTGTTCCAAAACCATGAGAGAAACAAAGAGAAATCCATTATAAAAATTTGGGTAAAATGTACATTATTGAAATAAATTACCAGGTGTATTATGGGATATATTAATACCATGTCAAGTCATATTGGATGGTTGCAAGTATGTGCATGTGATAGAGAAAATCATAGATATGAAAGATCAAGTGTATGACTTTTAAATAAACTATTACATGTTCATGTTCAAATATCTTCTTTTACAACATTTAAGACATTAACAGGATGTATAGTCACTGTAGCAAGACAAGAACCATAGAAAATTAGGGTTTATGTACAAAATTCAAGAAGGCGATGTACCAATGTATGTATCGCGACAAGGTACTTTAAGAACATGATGGGGTCTGTCAAAGAACGCGATAGATCCATCTAGGAAGGCAGACAGAACATGACGATTAAATAAAACTCAATAAACATCAAAAAGTAATGGGCTTGTTATATTGGCTCACTTAAAATCTAATGTGCCAAATTAGGAGTTTGATTATGGGTTAAGAGGGAAATATCCAAGAAATTCGTGGCCATAATTATGGGGAAAATAGAAAAGGGTAAATGATGGATTTAAACCATGTCAGTTGGCCATGAATGGCAAGCCAAATCGTCACCCACCATAGCAGCAACCTTCTAAAGGGTTTCCCACTCCAATTGGGAGAGGAGATCACCAAAACATGGAAGGGAAGAGCTGGAAACCGCACCACACCTTTCCTAGTTACATTAGTGATGATCAGTCTGTCCCCATGTAATTCTAATTGCCTTTTTTTTTTTTTTTTTTGGTGATTAACAAAATTTCTTCAATAATTTATAACATATATTTCATAAGTCTTAAGTACAGGAAATATACCAAGGTCACATAAACCAATGTTGGTAAGTATTACCTCTCTGAAGTTTTTATCTTGTCAAGATCATATTTCTCTAAGTCCACATCGACTTCTGTTGAAAGTCACAATGACTCCCTTTAGTGCTATAACGATTTGAATTCATAACGACTTCTTTACTGTGACATCGTTTGATTACAAACAAATCGTTCTCACAACGATTCTATAAGTCATCGCAACGATTTCTTTAGAACTCGTAACAACTTGCCCGTCGTAACGATTCCTTAAGTCATCGTAACGATTTCCTTTGAACTCGTAACAACTTGCCCGTCGTAACGATTCTATAAGTCATCGCAATGATTTCTTTAGAACTCGTAACGACTTACCCGTCGTAACGATTCCTTAATCATCGTAACGATTTCTTTAGAATTCGCAACGACTTGCTCGCCATAATGATTCCTTAAGTCATCGTAACGATTTCTTTAGAATTCGCAACGACTTGCTCGCCGTAACGATTCCTTAAGTCATCGTAACGATTTCTTTAGAATTCGCAACGACTTGCTCGCCGTAACGATTTCTTAAGTCATCATAACGATTTCTTTAGAATTCGCAACGACTTGCTTTCTTCAACGATTTCTTTAGAGCTCATAACGATTTGCTTCGCGCATCAATTTCTTTAAAGCTCATAACGATTTGTTAAGTGTTCACACGATTTCTTCGGTGAACACAACGACTTGCTTTCTACAACGATTTCTTTAGAGCTCATAACGATTTGCTTCGCGCATCGATTTATTTAAAGCTCATAACGATTTGTTAAGTGTTCACAATGATTTCTTCCGTGAACACAACAACTTGCTTTCTATAACGATTTATTAAGTGTTCATATTGAATCCCTCAGTAAATGTAACGATTTGCTATGACTCATAACGACTTGGTCAAACTGACTTGATCATAATGATTTCATAAGTCATATAGACAACGACTTTATGGCTTATATCGATGTGACATTTATCTTAAAGCGTTGAATAGTCAAAGTCTTCTTTTATCTGTCTAACTGCTGTGCATTTAATGAAGACTGAATGTATCTCTGCATGCATGCAGATGATATCATTTTATTATTGTGCATATTCTGTCAACATCTTTTAGAACAAGCTATTTGGCATTGCTATTTTGGTGAATACTCACATCATCGTTTACTGACAACAAGAGACAGCCTAGCTATCCACTGTTCTAACATTTAATATGTGCAGGGTCCTAAAGACATTCTGTCATACAATGTTGGACCATATAGACGCCAGAGGACCTTATCTCTTTGCGTATTCAAATGGATAAAGATTGTTGAAGCTTCCAAATGTCAAGCAGTCTAACGTCTACCAATCTAAGAGACAACAGTTACTTCAATGGCCGTATTTCAAAAGAAGATATAAATACAAGACAGAAGAGAAGAATGAAAAGTCACGAAGTGGAGAACAAGCATCTCACATATACAAGCATTCAAATTCTTCTGCAAGTAGTCTAGAGCCAAGAATCTCATTCCTCATCATCTTTAGCTCTTTGCTCTCTGTGCTGTAATAGAATTTCTAAGAGAGCCCGTGTAGTTATGAGAGTGTGCCTTGTTTAGATCTCTTGCTCTCAGTGCTTGTTGCTTCAGATCTTGGCTTGTAAAAGCTTGATCTAGGGGCTTAAATTCATTCCATTCTCTTTATGTGTTTCCCTTCGTGTGTGAAGGAAGACCTGGTGGGATCCAGGGTGTTGTTTCCCTTCGGATGTGAAGGAAGACCTGGTAGGGTATCCAGGGTGTTGTTGTTCCATTCTGGGGTGAAGGAAGACCAGCTGAGCTGGGTGTTGTAGTGTCCATAGGGGGACTATACCCTAGTTAGTGAAATTCTGAGTTGTTGCTCAGGGACTGGACGTAGGACTCCTAAGGAAAGGAGGTCCGAACCAGGATAATTCCTTGCGTTGTGTGATTGATTCCTTATGGGTTTGTAGTTCATACTAACCGTTACTAACCATCATCGAATATTGTTTTTGTGTATATTTTTACGTACATGTGTCACCTAGATAGATTTTTTTAAAGACCCATTCACCCCCCCCCCCCTCTGGCTTGTCAACTAGGCAACAAGTGGTATCAGAGCGAGTCTCTTCGACAAAGAAAGGATCCAACGATCTGAAGAGTAAAGATCCATGGCAGCCCAAGGTCACAACGAAGGTTAGTCTGTCAACCGACCACCATTGTTCGATGGAGAGGATTACACATACTGGAAAACAAGAATGGAGTACTTTCTGCAAGGCCACGATTATCAGATATGGTCCATAGTAGAAGAAGGCGATCTTCTGGTCACAAATGAGAAAGCTCAGTGGACAGACGATGATAGGAAGAAGATCTCGTAGAACTGTAAAGCAAAGAGTATTTTGTGCTGTGCCCTTAGTAAAAAGGAGTTCAACAGAGTTTCAGCCTGCAAATCCGCAATAGAAATGTGGGAAAAGCTCAGAATCACCTATGAAGGCACAGACAAGGTGAAGGAAACAAGAATAGACATTCTTGTAGCACAGTACGAGAGATTTCAAATGCAATCAGGTGAGTCCATTACCCAAATGTTCAGTAGATTTATAGATATTACAAATGGGTTAGCTGGACTAGGAAAGACCTATGAAATGGGAGATATGGTCAGAAAGATTCTTAGATCCTTACCATCCTCATGGACCCTAAAGGTCACAGTTATTGAAGAAGCTAATGATCTGAAAAGGATGTCTTTGGAAAAACTCATTGGGTCCCTTATGGCCCATGAGATCAATATGGAAAGGCTAGGAGAGTCCTCTAGCAAAAAGAAGCATTCAAATGCTCTTAAAGCAGAATAAGACAAGTCAGATGAGTCATCAGCTAAAGATGAGAACTCAAGTGGCTATGAAGATGAAGAAGCCATGCTGTCAAAAAGGTTGCAACGCATTCTAGCAAAGAAGAAGAAGTTCCAATCTGGTAGAAAATACTTCAAGAGAAATAAAGACTTCAAGAAACCAGATGGAAAGGATCAAAAGAAGAGTGAGCCCATATGCTACGAGTGCAAAAAGCCAGGACATATTAAAACTGAATGTCCAAAGCTCAAGAAGCCTGAATTTAGGAAGAGAGAGAGCTCCAAGAAATTCAGGAAATATAAGAAGAAGGCTATGGCAGCTGCATGGAGCAACAGTAGTGACTCAGACAGTGAGTCAAGCTCAACTAGTGATGAGGAAGAAGCCAACTTGGCTTTCATGCAAAATACCGAAGAAAAGGTAACCTCTGACTCATCCTTTGATTCTTGTAATGGTTCAGATTCCGATAGTTTAGAAGAAGCTTTCAATGAATTATACAGTAAATATAAAGAAGCAACAAAATTGTTAAGAGTAAGCAAGAAAAACAATACTTGTCTAGAAAACACAAACTCCGATCTAAAATCAGAAATGATCAATTAGAAAGCCAAATAACTGAACTTAAAAGGATAAATGAACTGCTATGTGAGAATCTAAAAGCAAAAAATGAACAAATAATAAAACTAGACAAACAAGCAAGCTCAGATCAACTGAAAACTGAAATTAAGACACTAACAGTAGAAAATATTAAGTTATCTAGCACATTGGAAAAGTTTACAAATGGTAAAAATCTTTTAATATTAAAAGGTGCTAGAAGATCATGAAAGAAAAACATGGATTAGGATATACACCTCCGGATAATGATGAAACCATAGTCTATCCTAAAATATACCCGACTCCAAAATTTGTACCTGAACAAGACATATCATATAAAGCTAACTTCAATATATTGAAAGAGTAACAAAAACCCTTGTTGTAGTCATTGCAATAAGTTAGGTCACATAAAAACCACGTGTCCAACAAGACATAAGAAATGGGTAATAAAAGGAAAAAATGATGATACTAGCCCGTCAGGACCCAAAAGAATTTGGGTACCTAAAACTTGATGATTTTATTTCAGGAAAAGACTCGAGCATCCAAATGGTATTTGGACAGTGGGTGCTCAAGGCACATGTCAGGAAACCAGAAGCTATTCACTCATCTTCAAGCTGAAGAAGGAACCGTCACATATGGAGACAATGGGAAAGGAACAGTGATTGGAAATGGTTCTGTGAGCAACAAAGGAAGATAGTCATTGAAGATGTATTGCTTGTCAAAGGACTGAAGCACAATCTCATCAGCATCAGTCAGCTTTGTGACAGAGGTCATCAGATTCAGTTTCAAGAGTCAAAGTGCAGCATATTAAAGAATGGAACAGTAATTTTCGAAGCTAATAGAGAAAAGAACATGTATGCACTTCATCTTGAAGAACTCAAGGATCAAGATGTCTGTTTGACAGCAAACAAGGAACAATCAACTGAACTGTGGCACAGAAGACTAGGACATTGCAGCATAGATGGCATGAGAAAATTTCTAAAGAAAAATCTTGTGGAAGGTCTGCCGAAGGTCAGTGCAAAAATGGAAGGTGTCTGTAGATCTTGTGCCAAGGGAAAGCACACCAAGAGCTCCTTCAAGTCAAAAACCGTGGTAGCCACCTCAAAACCCTTAGAGCTCCTTCATATGGATCTATTTGGGCCAATGAGGACTACCAGTCTTGGAGGAAAGAACTTCGAATTTGTTATAGTTGATGACTATTCCAGATTTACATGGGTGTCATTCCTAGAACATAAAGATGATACATTTGAAAGCTTTATCAGCTTTAGAAAGAAGGTTCAGAAAGACAAGAAATTCAGTATTATTAGTATTTGATCAGATCATGGAGGTGAATTTCAGAATGAGAAATTTGCAAAGTTCTTTGAAAATGAAGGGATTGAACACAATTTCTCAGCACCAAGGACACCACAGCAAAATGGAGTTGCTGAGAGGAAGAATAGAACTCTATTGGACATGGCAAGAACAATGTTGTCAGAATATAATTTGCCAAGGTATTTTTGGGCTGAAGCAGTCAACACAGCAAGCTACATTATCAACAGAGTAATGATCAGACCAATCTAAAGAAGACTGCATATGAACTGTTCAAAGGAAAGAAACCAAAGATCAGTCATTTCAGAACCTTTGGATGCCCATGCTTTATACACAACAATGGCAAGCGAGATATTGGTAAGTTGGATGCCAAATCAGATGAAGGCATCTTCATGGGGTACACCTCTAAACCCAAAGTCTATAGAGTATTTAACAAATGTACTTTATTGATTGAACAGTCTGTACATATTATTTTCGATGAAACTAACCCTTCCATGAGAAAGGAAGAAGATAGTGACAATGATGATGCAGATGAATTGTCCAATAAACTAAAGGATACCTCAATTGAAGACAGGGATGATCCACCTCTGGAAGACTTGCAACAACAAGATATTACGCATGAAAATCTTTCAAAGGAGTGGAGATACAAGAAAGATCACCCACCTGAGAACATTATTGGTGATCCATCTGTAGGGGTAAGAATAAGAGGTAATGTAATTCCTTATGACTACCTAGCATTTGTTTCTCAAATAGAGCCTAGGAAAGTCAATGAAGCACTCACTGATGAATCTTGGATTATAGCCATGCAAGATAAACTAAATCAGTTCAAGAGAAACCAAGTATGGTCTCTTGTTCCCAGACCATCAGACCATCCAGTTATTGGCACCAAATGGGTGTTCAGAAACAAATTGGATGAGGCTGGTGTGATCTTAAGAAACAAGGCCAGACTGGTAGCTCAAGGCTATTCCCAAGAGGAAGGCATAGATTTCGATGAAACCTATGCACCCGTAGCTAGATTTGAGGCTATTAGAATATTTTCAGTAGAGGTCAAGTAGATAGTACTCTCTTTATAAAGTCAAAAGTCAAACACATACTGCTAGTTCAAATTTATGTAGATGATATTATTTTTGGTTCTATTGATGAATCCCGTTGCAAGTACTTTGAAAAGTTGATGTAGGGAGAATTTGATATGAGCATGATGGGAGAGCTCAATTATTTCCTTGGACTACAAATCAAGCAAGGAAAAGAAGGAACTCACATCTGCCAAGCAAAGTACACAAAAGAACTCTTGAAGAAATTTGGATTCGATAATACCAAGCCACTATCAACACCAATGAGTACATCAACAATGATGGACAGTGACAAAGATTGTAAGAAAGTAGATCAAAAGGTGTACAGAGGTATGATAGGTTCACTGCTTTATTTAACAGCTAGTAGACCCGATATTCTATTTAGTGTATGCATGTGTGCTAGGTATCAAGCAGATCCTAGAGAATCACATTTAATCTCTATGAAAAGAATATTTAGATATTTAACTAGAACTCATGATTTAGGTCTGTGGTATCCGAAATCTTGTGAAATTAATTTAGTAGGATACTCTGATGCTGACTATGCTGTATGCAAAGTAGATAGAAAAAGCACCAGTGGTGGTTGTCAATTTTTTGCAGGATGTTTGATATCCTGGTCCTCAAAGAAACAAAATTCAGTGGCACTGTCTATAGTTGAAGCTGAGTATGTGGCTGCTGGAAGTTGTTGTACACAACTCCTATTGATAAAGCAACAACTTGAAGATTTTGGATTAAATATCAAATCGATTCCACGGTTGTGTGACAACACCAGTGCTATCAATCTCACCAAAAATCCAATCCAACATTCAAGGACCGAGCATATTGAGGTTAGATATCATTTCATATGTGATCATGTTGCAAATGGTAATATTGAAATATCCTTTATTGATACAAACGGTCAGTTAGCAGACATTTTCACAAAAGTCTTACTTGAAGAGAGATTCACATCTCTTAGAAGGGAATTGGGCATGTGCAATTTGTGAAAATATTTCTGCTTAAAATTGGCATATAAATTTTCAGAATTAAGTAAAAAAAATTTCTCCATGGATTTAAGCAAAGAAATTCAAATTATCTTTCATGACCGCTCTTTTATTAAAGTCTGTTTGAATAGTCAAACTCTTTTGTCGCTTTCTACCGCCTTTTGGCGCCTCACTTTCCACAAAGCATTTATTTAATTACAAAAATCGATGTGGGAACGTTTCATCTCCCATCTTCTACCTTTTCCCTCTTTCGTCTGGTTGCCTAAGCCGATTCCCTAACGATTCGGACATCGACTCTCTGCAAGTTTGTAGCTCTTCTCTCCTTCCCGTGACAAATTTCTTGAGGGCTTTCACTCCTTCTTCCTTCTCAACCCTCCAGAAACCCTGTTCACCTGATTCCATGGCCGCATTCGTCATCTCCGGAAGTCTTTGGGGCTACGGCGCTGAGTTCCTTACTCCTGAGTAGCAGGAGAGGTTCACGTTTGTGAAGACCAAGGTTTGTGGGAACAAGGCAGTGGATGTAGTTGATCTCGAGAAGAACGACATGCACAGTATAGTGGCAGCAATGGGCAGGATGCAGTGGATGGGAATCACCACCTTCTAAGAGGTAAGCTATCCAGACCTCGTGAAGGCCTTTTATGTATGTTTAAGAATAGAGGCAGACGGGTCCCTGGTTTCATCTGTCAAGGGAACCCAGATTAAAATAGATCATGAGTTATTGCAGTTGTTGTTTGGAGTGAAGACATTCGGGCATAGTGGGGTTCACTCCGTGGACGCCCAAGCTAAAGGTCTTGGCATAGTAGGACCAGGGTTCAGACTGAGAGATGGTAAATTAGATATCAATCAGTTGAATGCTTTCAACCGCCTCCTTCATTTCATAGTCTGTCAGATTTTAGTTCCTAGAAGTGCAACATTCTCCACTTGTACCAAGCAGACTCGGATATGATGTTCTGGGCATACAGAACAAGGACATCAACATGGCTGAAGTAATGATTGAGAGGATGAGGTTTGCCTGTGATCATATTTGGGATACAAAGAGCAAGCTTAATGTCTCTTTGCCCTATGCCCATTTGCTTACCAAGATCTTCAAACACTTTGGTGTTGATCTATCTGGGCAGTAGTTGAGAAGATGGGCCAAGCTATTAGGTCCAGAAATCTGAGGAAGAGTGGTTCTCAGTTGTTGGTAGAGTTTGGTCTAAGACCTCTGTGGCAGAGGGAGAGGCCATTATAGGGGATATCCCAGATATTTAGGAAGATGTACCAGAAGCATTAGCAGAACCAGCCACAGTAGCTTCAGCAGCAGAAGTTGAGCCAGCAGTACTAGTAGTTGTTGTACAAGCAGGAGCTGAGCCAGCAGGACCATCTGAACTGGCAGCTCAAGTAGCAGAAACAGTAGAGCTAGCAAAGTCACCTGTAGTGGAAGTTGAATCTCAACCACCAGAAGCACCAGTAGGAGAAGTAGTGGTAGGTGCAACAAATCCTTTGCCTACCTCCATTGTTGCCTCTATCCTTAGAGAGGTGTTGGATTCTGTTCTTTCCACCCCAGTCACTCCAGAGGCTGTTGGAAATCCAGAGGAAGAGGTTGTGGCATCAGGCCAAATTGAGGAATCAGTTGCAGCAGAAGCCACTCCGGAGAAGCAAACAGTTGCTCCTGAAGACATTGTTATGGAAGAAGATGCTCCTACTGAGGGGGAGCAATTAAGGGTGGACCAGCAGAAGCAGCACAATGTGATGAGCCTATGGGCAGTGTGCCTGCTGATGATGATTTGCCAGATGTTCAGGATGATGGTACTCAGGGGGAGACACATGACAACCCCCCAGATTGTGATGCTAGAGATGGGGAGACTGCTAGCTCCTCAGATTCTGATGACGAAGTTCAGCAGCCTCAAGCAACAGAGGCTAGGAAGAATGGAAAGGAAATGGCATCTGAAGTTCCTCTCCTAGCAGATACTCCTTTCGAGAGGCAGGTGAGATAGAAAATTGTCATTAATTTGAAACCTATCATTGAAAGATTAGATGCTCAAGGTGAGATCTTGTGCTCTCTTCAATGTGATGTGAACTCCATTTTTATGAGCCAAGCATCCACCGCTAAGGAGATCTCTCAAATAAGAAATGCCATGAAATGTTCAACAAAGAGATGGGCAGTATGAAGTCTGTGATATCTGAGATTCTAAAGGCAGTTGGAGCTCAAGCTCCTCCTCCTCCTACACCTCCTGTAGATCAGAACTTGGATGTTGATACTTCCAGGCCACCAGAGCCATCCGGGCCATCTGCTCCTGAGCCAGGGCCATCAGGGCCAGCACCAGCAGCAGCAACAGCAGCGACTAGTGGGCAGAAAGGGCCATCTGGGCAAGCTGAGCAGGTAGAAGGGCCACCAGGCAAGATGAGAAAGAGTCAGGGCCATCAGGGCCATTGGAGTCTGAACCTGTGCAGACAGTGGTAGAAGAAGAAGTCTTGGCACCTAAGCCCCCAGCTCCTTCTTCTTCTTCTCACACACCTGTTCCTCCATCTCCACCCTCAGCTTCTACAGCACCTCCTGCTCCCCAGACCTTCAAAAGCCTCAACCCATACCCATTTCCTCTCCAACACCATTTCCTTCTCAATCCACCTTTCTCCTGCCTCTTCCACTCATATTCCTCCACCTCCATCTATCTTTGAGGTTCCTCTAGCCTCATCATCAGCTGGCGCCTCCTCCTCTGGTCCCTCTTCATCAGCTGGACCATCTCCTCACACCTCTTCTCTCCACCATCCCTTCTTCATCCTCATCCTCCTCCCTCCTTCATCACCATCATTCCAGAAGGAACTCAAATTGATGGTCCCTATCTGAGCCCCATCAAGGACGAATTTGAGGACATCATTCTTGGCTCTGTTCTCAAAGTTGGCCATCATATTCATGTCTCTGATCCCTCCTGTCCTCCCTCTAAGAAAAGAAAAACCTCTTCATCTTTTAATCCGTTGTATCCTCCCTTGTGGTTTTCTCTCACAGAGGTCACTAAAAATTGGCCTCTCTACAGGGAATACCTCACTAAGGTTGTCTTTGCCACCCTCTTCAATCTACCTTTCCTAAACCTTTCTGACCATCTTCAAACCATCCTACCCTACACCTCTCTTACCAAGGTTGTCAAGGCCAAGATCTTCTCTTCTGCTCAATCCCTATCTGAAGAAGAATGGGCGCGCTCAAATAAGGTCCTCTACAACAAGTTTCTCTCTGCCAGATCTGAAGTGTTTCCTCCTAGGGATCACTCTCTCACCTTGTCAGAATGGTTTCTGCTCCACCATAACAATTCCTGGGCTCCCTTCATCTATAAAGAGATCAAGATGATCAGAGAATTCAAGCTGTTTAATGATTATAGGTATCTTCATCGTTTACCTGAAGTCCAGCTCAGTCAGTTCAGGTAAGCCATATGAAATCTTGGACCTGAGCTTGGCACTGCAACAATTCAAGTAGACTTTGCTACTCTTCAGCTGCCAGAGGCTACATACCTTCCTCCACTTCACTCTTTGCTCATGGATACACCAGTGGGCTCAGTTATTTTTGATCGTTTTGCGCGAGTGATGGGCAGAATCAATGTTCAGAAGGGCAGTGTGGTAGCTTTCCCCAGATTTATCTTTAGGGAGTACCACCTAGGTCACATCCGTGCTGAGATTCGAGCCCCTACCTTGTCAGAATGTGAAAGACTGACACCTGCAGGGTGGGCCAAGTTCTATCCCTTATTTGCTCAGCAATTGTCGGATACAAATGTAACCTTAGCCAGGGAAGGCCGCCCTCCAATCTCAACTGCAACCTTTCTGGATATGAATTCCCTCCACCTTGTAAATGATCCTCTTCAAATTTGGGTGGAAAGTACAAAGTCTATGTCGCCATGCGCCAGGAATTAAAGCATAGGCAGATCTTCTATCCTGTTTCCCTTAATCAGTTTTTTGCTTGTGCTAGCTTTGGAAAAGTCACCCTCTACAAGGTATCCTTGGACAGAGATCCGTACAATGATTTCCTTGAAGCTCAGTTGGTCCTTCACCTAAAAAGAATGGCTCCCTCTATGTGACCAAATTATTATGTTGGCCCTGGACCCTTCAAGACTTACTTTGAAAGGCAGGAAGAGCAGGCCTGGGAGATTATTTCTCATTTTGCATCTCTTTTATCTCCGGCTTATTACTTACATGTACCTCCTCAGAATGAATAAACTGCATTTGCTTGTCTCTGCTTATCTTTTCTCTTCATTCTTTGTCTCAGATTATCTTTTTGCTTAATGACAAAAAGGGGGAGAAAAATACTTAGCATGTCTGAAATACATTCTACAAATATTCAGATTCCTTATCCATGCTTATTGTTAAATTTTGCCATCACCAAAAGGGGGAGATTGATGATTAGTCTGTCCCCATGTAATTCTAATTACCTATTTATTTTTATTATTTTTGGTGATTAACAAAATTTCATCAATAATTTCTAACATATATTTCACAAGTCTTAAGTACAGGAAATATACCAAGGTCACATAAACCAATGTTGGTAAATATTACCTCTCTAAAGTTTTCATCTTGTCAAGTTCATATTTCTCTAAGTCCACATTGACTTCTGTTGAAAGTCACAACGACTCCCTTTAGTGCTATAACGATTTGAATTCATAACGACTTCTTTACTGTGACATCGTTTGATTACAAACAAATCGTTCTCACAACGATTCTATAAGTCATCGCAACAATTTCTTTAGAACTCGTAACGACTTTCCCGTCGTAACAATTCCTTAAGTCATCGTAACGATTTCTTTTGAACTCGTAACAACTTGCCCGTCGTAACGATTCTATAAGTCATCGCAACGATTTCTTTAGAACTCGTAACGACTTGCCCGTCGTAACGATTCCTTAAGTCATCGTAACGATTTTTTTAGAATTCGCAACGACTTGCTCGTCGTAACGATTCCTTAAGTCATCATAACGATTTCTTTAGAATTCGCACCGACTTGCTCTCCGTAACGATTCCTTAAGTCATCGTAACAATTTCTTTAGAATTCGCAACGACTTGCTCGCCATAACGATTTCTTTAGAATTCGCAACGACTTGCTTTCTGCAACGATTTCTTTAGAGCTCATAACGATTTGTTTTGCGCATCGATTTCTTTAAAGCTCATAACGATTTTTTTAAGTGTTCACAACGATTTCTTAGGTGAACACAACGACTTGCTTTCTGCAACGATTTCTTTAGAGCTCAAACGATTTGCTTCGCGCATCGATTTCTTTAAAGCTCATAACGATTTGTTACGTGTTCACAACGATTTCTTCCACGAACACAACGACTTGCTTTCTTTAACGATTTGTTAAGTATTTCACAACAATTTCTTCAGTGAACACAACGACTTGCTTTCTATAACGATTTATTAAGTGTTCATATTGAATCCTTCAGTAAATGTAACGATTTTCTATGACTCATAATGACTTGGTCAAACTGACTTGATCATAACGATTTCATAAGTCATATAGACAACGACTTTATGGCTTATATCGACGTGACATTTATCTTAAAGCGTTGAATAGTCAAAGTCTTCTTTTATATGTCTGACTGCTGTGCATTTAATGAAGACTGAACGTATCATTGCATGCATGCAGATGATATCCTTTTATTATTGTGCATATTATGTCAACATTGTTTAGAACAAGCTATTTGGCATTGCTATTTTGGTGAATACTCACATCATCGTTTACTGACAACAAGAGACAGCCTAGCTGTCCACTGTTCTAGCATTTAATATGTGCAGGGTCCTAAAGACATTCTATCATACAACGTTGGACCATATAGACGCCAGAAGACCTTATCTCTTTGCGTGTTCAAATGGATAAAAGATTGTTGAAGCATCCAAATGTCAAGCAGTCTAACGTCTACCAATCTAAGAGACAATGGTTACTTCAACGGCCGTATTTCAAAAGAAGATATAAATACAAGACATAAGAGAAGAATGAAAAGTCACGAAGTGGATAACAAGCATCTCACATATACAAGCATTCAAATTCTTCTGCAAGTAGTCTAGAGCCAAGAATCTCATTCCTCATCATCTTTAGCTCTTTCCTCTCTGTGTTGTAATAGAATTTCTAAGAGAGCCCGTGTAGTTCTAAGAGTGTGCCTTGTTTAGA
This sequence comes from Colocasia esculenta, assembly GCA_014218235.1. Taxonomy (NCBI): domain Eukaryota; kingdom Viridiplantae; phylum Streptophyta; class Magnoliopsida; order Alismatales; family Araceae; genus Colocasia; species Colocasia esculenta. Next base: position 21,207,475 of record CM024756.1, on the reverse strand, counting down.
TCTCTTGCTCTAAGTGCTTGTTGCTTCAGATCTTGGCTTGTAAAAGATTGATCTAGGGGCTTAAATTCATTACATTCTCTTTGTGGTGATTCCCTTCATGTGTGAAGGAAGACCTGGTGGGATCCAGGGTGCTGTTTCCCTTCGGATGTGAAGGAAGACCTGGTGGGTATCCAGGGTGTTGTTCCCTTCTGGGGTGAATGAATACCAGCTGAGCTGGGTGTTGTAGTGTCCATAGGGGGATTGTACCCTAGTTAGTGAAATCCTGAGTTGTTGCTCAGGGACTGGACGTAGGACTCCTAAGGAAAGGAGGTCCGAACCAGGATAATTCCTTGCGTTGTGTGATTGATTCCTTGTGGGTTTGTTGTTCATACTAACCGTTACTAACCATCATCGAAGATTGTTTTTATGTATATTTTTACGTACAGGTGTCACCTAGATAGATTTTTTTAAAGACCCATTCACCCCCCTCTGGGCTTGTCAACTGGGCAACAATTTGGACATGAAATAAACCCTAAACATATAAGAACTCATCCTAAGACTAAAGGGGAAGGTTCTACATTGTGTTGGGGTCGTGGGAGGCAGTGCTAGGGCGCTAGGAATAGAGGAGGACGGCTGGAGAACAGAGCTTCTTCCCCAACCGTGCTCTTCTACGACATGTGCACACACCGGACTTTGATCTTCACAAAGGTAGGTATTCTCGGGACAAAGACAAATCTAAATCATCATATCTTGTAGAGCATCTTGTCTACTTTCGTTTGCAAGTGGTTTGCCCAAATTTCATCATGAATCCACCAAGTTATAAGTGTTTTCCCATCGTTGCGTATATCTGTGTCGTTTCTTGTTCATGCTTGTTTGCACACCTTACAAGACTAAATTGATTCGGTCCAAAGGCATAGATCTCTTCATCTTGATGTCCTCTACAAGTTTCATGTTCATCACTTTATCCCATGTGCCCTAGTTTGAGAGATATAAGCGTTACATGATGATCGCTACATGTTCCTACGTTTTTCTGCGTTTTTGAATTGCATGTTGAATCGTGTCCTGTCCAGGCAACGCGATTCAGGTGTCTGCTATTACGTCGGCTTCTGCCCTCGCGATTACCTGAAAGGCATCGATCGAGGCCGAAACATCTTGGCACGTCCAACGCCTCAAACTGTGCGCCGTTGACCTGTCAAACGACCGCTGAAATGCGACCGCCAAGGTCGTCACGTTTCGCTTTATTTTCCCGCCTCTGGGAAATCACACTAGGGTTTGCATGAACGCGGCGGCTTCTAACGACGCGTTTCTGTCCGCCTAAGAAACGCGGCCATTACCCCCGACACAATTTACCTACATTAGTCCAGCACCGATTTTAGCTCTATTTAAATGATTCTTTGGACTATTTAAGCTTGTGTATACCCTATTATGTTGTGTAATGAAAATTAAACTATCATATTATTAACATTTGCTATATGTCATTTAATTCTTTAATTTAAAAGTCAATGTGCACAATTATTTTTGTCTCATGATTTCATGCACACACCAAACTTACATCCTTGCCATAAAATCATGTAGAAAATACTTAAATAATTTATCTGGTAATTTACTTTAATAATTGCACATTATTTCCCATTTTAATAATGACATTGTTTCCGCATTATTATGTGGTTTTGGAACACCGATATCGCCGCTCCACTGTTCTAGAATTCCTCTAGAACGTCGAGCAACTTGTTTCCTCTACACACTACTCTCTTGACAAGTTCGAACCTCTCTATCGAACATTCCGTTCTGGTAGGCAAGGGACCTTTTGTCAAGACCTCTGTAAGACTCCGTACTCTGTGGATTCCCTCATGAAGACCGAGCTGGTTGTACCCTAATGCCCATAACACCCTTAGGGAGCAATATTATCCAAATGGCTTAGAAGTTCTCTCTCATCTTGATATCACGTCGGACCTCTGGACCTGTGCATAACATGGCCAGTGGAAGGGTAGTCAATTCCACTTGACTGCCAACACCAATAGCGCGTGTTGTGCAACTGTTACTATCACTAGTTTAATCGATGTTTTATGTGCAATGACCTATAGTTCTCATCTATACCCTATTCACACTCTCTCTGCTATCTCGTCTATTCATCTAGTACTCTCATCTATTTCTTGGTACTCTCTATTGGCCATTTTACTAATTGTCTAAAGATAAACAATATAACTAATGCCTGGCAATATATAAAGGGCCTGGTCAAGTCCTGGGAGGTGCGCCCAAAAGTGCTATTTGCTCGCGGGAGTTAAATGACCAGAGTGTTTGGCATTACACTCAAGTGCTATCTATCTCGACTATCTAAATGACAATCAAAGTGCTATACTATACTCGTTGTGCTATTGTGATACTTGGTGCTATTTGTGCTATGGCCATCCTGCTCTGTGCTATATTTGGAAACTTGTGTTATTTCAATCACGTGCTATCATGCTATCTCTTACATTACTTGACTCTCTCATTTTATCATATAGTAACTCTACTTTTAAATACATTAATCATGTAAAGTTTGCCCGCACTATGAGATATAAATCGTACTAGGCGTTGTTGCTCACCCTATGTTATTTGTCATTGTGTCTCAGGTGAGGCTGAGGATAATGAGTACACTCACGAGGATGGGGAGGACGAGGAGTGATCCACGAGTGCCATGACGTCACCAAGTTATCCTAGATTATCTTAGTAGTCTTTCATTTCCATCTTATGTATTAGATTCAATTGGGCCCTATGTTATGGCTCTGAGTTAGTTGATGTAATAGACAACAGTTGAATTATCAATAAAAGTTATTTGATTTTGCATTATTAAATTGTCCAATTGTTTGTTGTCTATTCTACGCTCTATACTCGCTTACTTGCAACTGCCTCACGTTCTGATATTCCACGTGGGGGTGTGATAGTTTTGTGGTATCAGAGCCTAGGATATCCTTACTAGATAATTAAGTCTAGGATGTTCTAGGATGGACTGCCATGACATGTGTCTAAGTCTATTATCATACCTATGTGAGATTTGGGTAGAACCCAGGGTTAAGATTTATAAGATAATCACACACGCATGAATTGAACTCCACATCAATGTCCTAATGATAAGTTATTTATCGAAACTTAAGAAAGCTAAGATGACTGCTAAACGTGCTCAAATGAGGGGCATGCAACAAACAATCCAAGAACTCACTCGTGCGCTTCTGCAAGCGGCACAAGGAGGAGGAAACTGCGGTGCAGGCGAGCTGCATCGTAATTTCAGAAGTTTAAATCCGCCAAAGTTCAGCGGTACTACCGATCCCGATGAGGACGAGCACTGGCTAAAGGAGAAGGAAAGAATCTTTCATGTCATGCAATGTGTAGCTGGGGACAAGCTGCTATTAGCAACAATTCAACTAGAAAAGGATGCCTGCTCTTGGCGGGAGGCTATGGAAGCCACCAGGGCGAATGACCAATTCACCTAGACTGAATTTAAAGAAGTCTTTAACTCCAAGTACTTCTCAGAGCGTGTCCAAGAGAAGGAGGCTGCGAAGTTCGTTGCCCTTAAATAGAGAAGCCTGTTTGTGACTGACTACGAAGCCCAGTTTTCAAGACTGGCAAGATATGCTGAGAATTTGGTGAACACCGAAAGAATGGAGGCTAAGCGCTTCCTCAATGGCCTTAAACCTTAGTACATTACTCAACTGGCCCCTCTCGACATCCAGACATATGCCGAGATGGTGAAGAAAGTACAATTGTTAGAAGATGCTACGGATTTCACCGACCGTATCAAGGGGAAATTCGTAAAGAAAGAACTGACACTTGGTCTGACATCTACCAAGCCAACTAACGGAAAAAAACATCCTTTCAGCATTACAGAAGGACCCAACTAGGAAAGGAAACCCAAGGTCTTCGTTCCCAACACTCCAGCGAAAAGCAATTGCAAGCACTGTGACAAGCCAGGCGACACAGCTGATGAATGCTAGAGGAAGGTCGGCGCATGTCTGCATTGTGGAAGCCGTGAGCACCGTATCCCCGAGTGCCCGCTACTAAAGGAGAATGAGAGGCGCACTAATGTGCCGAAGAAACAGGGAAGGCTGCAAGCCCTGCATGATGAAGAGCCCACTGAGGAAGGTGGCGTGGTGGAAGGTACACTGCAAGTTTTCTCCCTATCAACATTTGTTTTATTTGATACTGGAGCAACTCATTCATTCATATCTCAAAACTTTATTGATACTTTGAATGTTAAACCTATATCTTTGGGTTGTGAATTCTCTGTCACAACACCACTGGGAGAAAAGGAGAAATTGAACAAATATTTTCCACCTGCCGATGTGATGATCGGAGAACACACCTAAAAGCCGACCTGGTGTGTATGCCCATAGAAGGCTATGATGTGAATTTGGGAGCTGACTGGTTGTCTACTTATGGGGCAAGTGTCGATTGTAGAAAGGAAAAGTTACATTTAGTGATTTCCCTAAGTTGTCATTCATGGAGATTCGACATAAGAGACGGATGTCTCTAGTCTCTGCCATAAAGGCCCACAACATGATAAGGAAAGGTTGCTTTGCTTTCCTTGCGGCCATGATAGTTGAAAAGAAGGGGTATAAGATAGAAGATATACACATAGTTCCAGACTACCCAGATGTGTTCCCCGAAGATCTGCCAGGGATTTCTCCCGAACATGATGTCAACTTCTCCATTGAGCTAATCCCTGGAGCTGCCCCGGTGTCACGTCAACCGTACCAGATGTCACCTGCTGAATTGAAGGAACTGAAAGCACAACTGATGGAGCTTTTAGAGAAGGGGTTCGTCAAACCAAGTACTTCCCCATGGGGAGCACCTGTGTTGTTTGTTAAAAAGAAGGATGGATCTATGAGGCTATGCATAGACTATCGACAACTCAATCAACTATCAAGAATAAGTACCTATTGCCTTGGGTCGATGAGCTTTTCGACCAGATATTTGGAGCTCAATATTTCTCCAAGATTGACCTCCGGTCTGTTTATCATCAAATGTGGATCAAGGATGACGACATCTTCAAATGGCTTTCAGGAGTAGGTATGGACACTATGAATTCGTTGTAATGCCTTTTGGTCTGACCAATGCTCCTGCAGCCTTTATGCAACTCATAAACATCATTTACCAACCATATCTTGACAAGTTCGTGGTCCTCATCATTGATGACATCCTCATATATTCAAAGACCAAGGAAGAACATGAAGAACATCTGAGGATTGCTATGCAAGTCTTGCGAGACAACAAATTATATGCAAAGTTGAGCAAGTGCGAATTCTGGCTCGAAGAAGTGTCCTTCTTGGGCCATGTTATATCAAAGGACGACATCTCTATTGAACCCTCCAAAGTCGAAGTCGTACTCAATTGGAAGAGACCAACCAACGTCACAGAAATCATAAGCTTCTTGGGACTGGCTGGTTACTACAGGTGGTTCATCAAGGACTTCTCCAAGATCGCCGTTCCTCTCACACGTCTTACATGAAAGGAGAATCCCTACTCCTAGAGTAAAGAGTGTGAGAAGAGTTTTCAAACTCTCAAGGAATGTCTGACCTCCACCCCTGTTCTCGCTCTTCTAATAAAGGGAGAATGTTTCTCTGTCTATACTGATGCCTCAGGAATTGGGCTTGGCTATGTATTGATGCAGAAGGAGAAAGTCATTGCCTACTCTTCAAGACAACTGAAGACGCATGAAGTCAACTACCCCGTACATGATCTTGAGTTGGCTGCCGTGGTCTTCGCCTTAAAAATCTAGAGGCACTATTTATATGGTGAGCAATTCACAATCTATTCAGACCATAAAAGTCTGAAGCACTTATTCTCACAAAAAGAACTTAACATGAGGTAGAGAAGGTGGCTTGAATACCTGAAAGATTTTGATTTCAACATCTAGTACCATCCAGGCAAGGGAAATGTTGTGGCTGATGCTCTTAGTAGAAAGCCGATGGCATCTTTATCAAGTGTAGTTCTTGGCGAGATGTAACTACTAGAACAATTCGCAAGGTTAGACTTGAATATCGAACATAGGGATGATCGAGTCATGGTTGCCAATATCAAGATTCAATCTGACATGCTGGAAGAAATTAAAGCACAATAGGACAGCGATCCATTCTTGGTTCGCGTCAAGGAAACATTAGCTGAAAAGCCAGACTTTGCTATGACCGAGGATGGTAGGCTTGTATTCCAAGGGAGAACATGTGTTCCGGACAATGAAGAATTGAAGAGGAAGCTAATGGATGAAGCTCACCAGACAAAGTATACCATTCATCCTGGAGGTACCAAAATGTATCAGGACATGAAAAGAGCATTTTGGTGGCCGAACATAAAGAGAGAGGTTTCCGAGTATGCTGCTCATTGTCTTACTTATCAACAAGTAAAGGCAGAACACATGCGCCCTGCTGGCATACATAGACCATTAGATATTCCAGAGTGGAAATGTGAAAGTATTAGCATGGACTTCATCATGGGTTTACCCAAGACTCGTGGTGGACTTGACATCGTATGGGTCATAGTCGATCGACTAACAAAATCTGCACACTTCCTACCCATAAAGAGTAAGTGGTCTATGGAGGTATTAGATGCATTATATGTGAAAGAGATCATGCGACTTCGTGGAGTTCCATCATCCATTGTCTCAGATCGAGTTCCGAGGTTCACGTCTCATTTCTAGAAGGGATTGCAAACAGCACTTGGTACTAAGCTCAATTTTAGTACCGCTTTTCACCCGCAGACTGATGGGTAGACTGAGAGAACCAACCAGATTGTAGAAGATATGTTAAGAGCTTGCACCATAGATTTTCAAGGCTACTGGAATGAGCACCTATCCTTAATTGAATTCGCCTACAACAACAGTTTCTAGGCGAGTATTAAAATGGTACCATTCGAAGCACTTTATGGTAGAAACTATAGATCTCCTGCATGCTAGAATGAAGTCGGAGAACAACAATGGCTAGGCCCGGACATGGTACAAAATACTACTAGGATATATTGGTGATTTGAGATAGGCTCAAGACTGCTCAGTCTAGACAGAAAAGTTATGCTGACAAGAGAAGGCGAGAACTAGAATTTCAAGTGGGAGATCATGTGCTTTTGCAGGTATCTCCTACCCATGGCATTAAAAGATTTGGTGTTAAAGGAAAGCTCAGTCCAAGATTCATCGGACCTTTGAAGTGCTCTATAGGGTTGGTGAGGTTGCTTACTGGTTGGCATTGCCACCAAATCTGGCATGTGTACAGAATGTGTTTCATGTTTCCATGCGGAGAAAATATGTGTACGATCCTACGCACATCATTCGCCATGAGAAGTTGGTGCTGAACAAGGACATGACATACGAGGAGAAACCAGTCAAGATACTAGAATGAAAGGCACAGCAACTCAGGAACCGTCCCATCCATGTGGTTAAAGTACTGTGGAATAATCATGGAGTGGAAGAAGCCACATGGGAACCTGAAGGAATCATCAGGCAAAACTACCCCGATCTTTTCGGTAAGATATTATCTCCTTCATGATCATATGAATTTGGGGACCAAATTCTTTTTAAGAGGGGGAGGATGTAGCAACCCAATATTTTAAACAATTAAATAAATAAATAATGAGAGAAATGAATTAAATAAAACTCAATAAACATCAAAAAGTAATGGGCTTGTTATATTGGCTCACTTAAAAGCTAATGTGCCAAATTAGGAGTTTGATTATGGGTTAAGAGGGAAATACCCAAGAAATTCGTGACCATAATTATGGGGAAAATAGAAAAGGGTAAATGAGGGATTTAAACCATGGCAATTGGCCATGAATGGCAAGCCAAATCGTCACCCACCATAGCAGCAACCTTCTAAAGGGTTTCCCACTCCAATTGGGAGAGGAGATCACCAAAACATGGAAGGGAAGAGCTGGAAACCGCACCCCACCTTTCCTAGTTACATTAGGACATGAAATAAACCCTAAACATATAAGAACTCATCCTAAGATAGAAGGGAAGGTTCTACATTGTTTTGGGGTCGTGGGAGGCAATGCTAGGGTGCCAGGAACAGAGGAGGATGGCTGGAGAACGGAGCTTCTTCCCCAACCGTGCTCTGCTGCGACCTATGCACACACTAGACATTGATCTTCACAAAGGTAGGTATTCTTGGGCCAAAGACGAATCTAAATCATCCTATCTTGTAGAGCATCTTGTCTACTTTCGTTTGCAAGTGGTTTGCCTAAATTCCACTATGAATCCACCAAGTTATAAGCGTTTTCCCATCGTTGCGCATATCTATGCCGTTTCTTGTTCATGCTTGTTTACACACCTTATGAGACCAAATGGATTCGGTCCAAAGGCATAGATCTCTTCATCTTGATGTCCTCTACAAGTTTCATGTTCATCACTTTGTCTCATGTGCCCTAGTTTGAGAGATATAAGCATTACATGATGATCGCTACATGTTCCTGCGTTTTTCTGCGTTTTCAGATTGCATGTCGAATTGCGTCCTATCCAGGTGACGTGATTCAGGTGTCTAGTATTACATCGGCTTCTAACGTCGCGATTACCTGAAAGGTGTCCGTCGAGGCCGACGCATCTTGGCGCGTCCAACGCCTCAAACTGTGCATCGTTGACCTGTCAGACGACTGCTGAAATGCGACCGCCAAGGTCGTCGCGTTTCGCTGTATTTTCCCGCCTCTGGGAAATCGGGCTAGGGTTTGCATGAACGCGGCGGCTTCTGTCGACACGTTTCTGTCCGCCTAAGGAACGTGACAATTACCCCCGACACGATTTACCTGCATTAGTCTAGCACCGATTTTAACTCTATTTAAGCATGTGTATACCCTGTTAAGTTGTGTAATGAACAGTAAACTATCATATTATTAACATTTGCTATATGTCATTTAATTCTTTACTTTAAAAGTCAATGTAACACCCCGAAAATTTAGTGATTTAAAAATTTTGGAAATAAAGGGGGATAAATTAAATAAACATATTAGAGAGACTTCCAACACCATGTATTAATGACCCATTAACAAGATTGGGCCAATGAAGCACATTTGGCCCAAGGATATAAATAAACTAAGACAGGAATTTACCCAGAAATTCGTGTATGTAATTATGCCATAATTAGAGAGGGCAAGTTAGGGTTAAAAACTAAGGTAGTAGTCATGTAAGGAAAGTCAAAACCGAACCCAACTCTAAGAGGTGGTTTCCTAAACCTTTGCTACCTCTTTTGGGTGAGAGAATCACAGATTTTGTGGAAAGTGGGAAACAGAACTCGCAGCCTCCTTTCCTAGTCCCGTTAGGACTCATAACTACACCCTAAAACTATAATAACTCGTCCCTAAACTCTTGGGGAAGGTTTAGCAACAAGTTGGGGTCGAGAGTAGCAAGTTTGGAGCGCTGGGGAAGTGGGGAACGGCTGGGGAAAATCGTGGTCTTCCTCAACCTCGCTCTGCATCAACCCAGAAATCTGTAGAGAGTTCTTAGTGTTCAAAGGTAGGTGTTCTCGGGCCAAGATTAAAGAAAACCAACACCATCATGTAGTTCTTTGAGTCTAGGTTCATTTGCACTTGGTTTGACTAGTTTTCATGTAGTATACATTGTGTATTCGTGGTTTTCCCGAAGTCTCGCACAGTTAGGGCTTTTCCCGTTCTTCTTATTATGCACGCGAGTTGACACCGAATTAGACTAAACTTCCTTCATGAATGTTCTTACACGTGTAGTCACGATCATCTTTTATGTTGGACATGTTATCAAAAAGTCTTTCGTTAGAGAGTTATAATCATGGTAAGAGAGTCTTTGTAAGATACTGCGATTTCGGGATGCACTTAGCTTTATGTTCTTCAAATGTTTCTCGGGATTCGAAACCGAATTAGGTCAAACCCCCAACATCAAAGTTCTTTTAATGGTTGTCCTTGTCATCTTTGGTGTTGAACATTTTGTCTAAATGTCATTCGTTAGAAAGTTATAAGTGGGGTAAGTAAATCGCTGCATAATATGTGTTTTCGGGTTACACTTGACCTATGGGTTTTGTTTTGGGAGGGCCTCTAGTGTCGAAACTACTTGAGCTAGTGTCGACACACTGTCCCAAAATAGCCCAAAAGGTTTTCTGGGAAGGCCTCTAGTATCGACACTACTTGAGCTAGTGTCGACACACTGTCCCAGATTGGCCAGAAGGTTTTCTGGGAGCTGTCTCTAGTGTCGACACTACCTGATCTAGTGTCGACACTACTTGACCTTTTTGCCTTGTATTTAAAGCACTTTGTCGACACTACCCGATCTAGTGTTGACACTACTTGATCATTTTGCCTTGTATTTGAAGCATTGTGTCGAAACTATTTGATCTAGTGTCGACACTACCATTACAAAAATTGCATATTTTGGGTCTGACCATTTCATGATGTCTACTAGCATGTGCATGATGTTATATGGTATGCATGGACCTAAAATAAATCAACCCATTGAAAAATAGTAATGATATGAATACGATTCTAATGTGTAATTGTGATTGATCTTATGTCCATTGGATTATCTTGTGATCTTGCTTATTGTCAATTGATAAGATAAAGAATATGATATGAATGTGGGAATGAATACATGTTGGTATGGACTTGCTAGTGGAGTTAATGTCATAATTTGCATATGAGTTTCAATAGTTTTATGTTTTCCAGTGTTCAAATAATCATTTGTCAATTGCATACATGATAGGAAAGATCTGTAACTCGTCACTTACATATTTGCACGAATAGGCACAATCTTCTTAGGAAATTGAGAGCACATGTTCTGCATATGATCTGTCTTTTGAAACATCCTCATGTCAAGACATTAATGAATTATGAAACATAAGATACGTCGTTATCCTGCCTTGTTCTCTTGAGCTATTTGTCATACCTTGACTCTATAAATGATCATGTTTCTTTTACTGCGAGCTTGTTATTGAAACTTTGTGGCTATAATATGAATCTATTTGTTCGGCACAACGTGGGACTCCGGTCCAAATTTGATCTAATGCCTGTGCAAAAAAAAGGGCCTGGTCCGGTCCTAGGGAGGAGCACCCCAACGTACTTATTAACCGAGGGAGTATCGACTTCTGGTGCTTGGCATTGCACAAACAATAAGCAAGATTAGTGTGAATGTGCCTTTGTTTGATATGATAAGTCTGATTTGATCTGATATGATATGATTTGATATGATACGTCTGATCATGTGAACGCATGATATCTGTCTGAATATGGCCAATCTCTTTTGATACGATTCTATTCTTGCAATATCTGTCCACTGTATATATGTAACTCGACATTTGATCTGAAATGATATCCATTCTACTCTGCTATTCGATCTGTTAGTATTGCGTGCATTGTCATCATGTTCATATCTTGCCTTTTAAAATGTTAATCATGTATACGAGTGCCCGTACAATATTGAGATGTAAATCCTACTGAGCTAGTTCGCTCACCCTATCATCCTGCCCTTTTTCAGGAAGTGATGAAGAACCAGTGGAGTTCGATGGGGCAGGGCAAGAGTGGTGAGCACCCGCCATATGAGTAGATGACAGTTTAGAAATAGACAATTGAGTAGTCTATGTAATAGTGAATTTTTCTAGAAGTTTTATTGAATAAGGAACTCTTTTCAGTTGATTCTCTCCATGTAAGGTTGTAATTAGTTGAATGAAATGAAATAAAGAGTACCTTTCATGATGTTATTATGATCTGAAATGTGATGTTATATTCAATTGTGACTCTTCGCTATTCAACTGTGATACGTCTGTTTGTATCGTTCACGTCCCCCGGTATTTATTCCGCTGCTAAATATCGAGGCGTGACAGTTGGTATCAGAGCCTTAAACTTTAGGGTCCAAGGGAATAAGAACATAGAATGGAAACTAGATCACACGAGTCAAAATCTGTCGTACCTATTGTGAGCTTGGGTAGAACCATGAGAATGGAAGTCACATGTGATATATTTAGATGACTGACTCATATTATTATCTTGAAGGTACTTATTACCTTAATGGCCGCTGAACGTGCCCAGGCTAGGGACATGCAACGAACAATACAGAACTTGACTCAGGCTATCCTACAAGCCACCCAGGGTGGAGGTAACCGCGGAGCCGGTGATCTCCATCGGAATTTTCGGAATATGGATCCGCCTAGGTTTGAAGGGAGTATTGACCCAGATGTTGATGAACACTGGGTTAAGGAAATTGAAAGGATATTCATGGTCATGCAATGCACAGACCAGAACAAAGTACTACTGGCGACTTTCCAATTGGAAAGGATGCCAGGGCATGGTGGGAGTCGGTAGAAGCAACATTGAATGGCCAGCAACTAACATGGTCTCAGTTCATTGAGAAATTCAACACCAAGTACTTTTCTGAGAGGGTCCAGGAACGGAAAGTAGTCGAATTTGCAGCTTTGAAGCAGAGAGGACTCAATGTGGCTGAGTATGAGGCCCAATTCTCTCGTCTGTCCCGATATGCTGTTCACTTAATTGGGACAGAAAGGATGAAGGCAAAATGCTTTCTGAATGGCTTGAGGCCCCAGTTCATCACTCAACTGGCGCCAATGGACATACAAACCTATGCTGACATGGTAAAGAAGGCTCAGTTACTGGAAGATGCCATGGAGACTGCTGAAAGAATTATGGGAAGACCCGCGAAAAGGGAGCAAGTGTCTTCTACAGGAAGGTATCAGCCGACCATTGGGAAGAAAAGGCCCAGTGGCGGGTGAATGAACCAACTGATAAAAAGCCAAAGGCGATAGGTAACCAGATAGTGGTGACGACAGGAGAAAGGTGCAAACACTGTGACAAAGCTAATCACCGGTCTGAACAATGTTAGAGAGCACAAGGGAGATGTCTGTGCTGTGGTAGTCGTGACCATAGGATCTCGGACTGCCCAATATTGAAAGAGCAAACCCCTCAGGATAAGCGTCCGAATGGACAGAAGAGGCAAGGCTGATTGCAAGCTATTCATGAACCGAAAGCTGCTGAAGAAGGAGGTATCGTGGAAGGTACACTCACTATTCTTTCCCGACCCGCATATGTTCTCTTTGATACGGGAGCAACGCATTCCTTTATATCTCAAACATTTGTTGATACCCTACCTGTGAAACCCGTCCTAATGAAATCCGGAATAGTTGTGTCAACCCCGATTGGTCCTGGCACCAATCTTACAAACCATATACCCTCTAGTGAAGTGTTGGTTGAAACTCAAAACCTACCAGAAAATTTAAGATGTATGGATATGGAGGGGTATGATGTGATACTGGGAGCAGACTGGTTGTCAGAACATGGGGCTAGTATCAACTGCAGGAGAAGTCGGGTAACCTTTAGCCATTACCCAAAACTAGTGTTCACAGGGGATAGAAACCGCAGGAGATTGTCACTTATTTCTGCACTACAAGCCAAAAGGATGATGAGGAAAGGTTGTATGGCCTTTCTTGCTGCTGTTGTCATCACAAGAAGGAAGTCAAAGTTGAGGACATCCATGTTGTCAGCGAATACGCTGATGTTTTTCCTAAGATTGCCAGCAATTCCTCCTGAGCGAGAGGTCGATTTTACCATCGAGTTGGCCCCTGGAGCAGCACCAGTATCTAGGGCACCATATAGAATGTCCCCCGTAGAATTGAAGGAATTAAAAGAGCAACTGATGGAACTGTTAGAGAAGGGTTTCATCCGACCGAGTACGTCGCCATGGGGAGCACCTGTCCTCTTCGTCAAGAAGAAAGATGGGTCGATGAGGCTATGTATAGATTACAGACAACTAAATCAGTTAACCATCAAGAACAAATACCCTCTGCCAAGGATTGATGAGTTGTTTGACCAATTATCTGGAGCTAGATACTTCTCTAAAATAGATCTCAGATCCGGTTATCATCAATTGAGGATCAAAGGAGAAGACATTCACAAGACAGCCTTCCGAAGCAGGTATGGGCATTATGAATTCATTGTTATGCCTTTGGACTAACGAATGCCCCTGCAGTTTTTATGCAGTTGATGAATAGCATTTATCGCCCATATCTTGATAAATTTGTGGTGGTATTCATCGATGATATATTGATGTATTCCAAGACAAGGAAGAGCATGACGAGCATTTGAGGATCTCATTACAATTTTAATGGAGAATAATTATATGCCAAGCTAAGCAAATGTGAATTTGGCTTGAGGAGGTATCCTTTTTAGGACATGTGGTAACCAAGGATGGTATCGCTGTTGATCCATCAAAGGTTGAGGCTGTACTGAAATGGGAAAGACCGACAAGCGTCACAGAGATCAGGAGCTTTTTTGGATTAGCAGGATATTACCAAAGGTTTATAAAGGATTTCTCAAAGATTGCAGTACCATTAACCAAGCTGACCCAGAAGGAAAATCCATTTGTGTGGACCAATGAATGTGAAGAAAGCTTTAACAACTTGAAGAAGTGTCTGACTACTGCTCTGTCCTCGCTTTACCCACTGAAAAGGGAGGATTTGAAATTTATTCAGATGCTTCTGGAATAGGTCTGGGATGCATCTTAATGCAACAAGGGAAAGTAATAGCATATTCCTCAAGACAGTTGAAGATCCATGAAGTGAACTACCCGGTTCACGACCTGGGGTTAGCAGCTATAGTATTCGCCTTGAAAATTTGGAGGCATTATATCTATGGTGAGCAATTTAAGGTCTTTTCTGACCACAAGAGTTTGAAATACTTGTTCTCACAAAGGAGCTTAACATGAGACAAAGAAGGTGGTTAGAGTACCTTAAGGACTTTGACTTTTCCATTCAGTATCACCCTGAGAAAGCCAATGTAGTGGCAGACGCTCTAAGTAGACAACCAGAAGCTATGCTAGCTAGTATGATGTTGGGCGAATGGAAGTTATTGGAGCAATTTGCAAGTTTGAACTTAGACATGGGAAAGAATGAAAAATAAGTAATGATTTCCAAACTCCAAATACAATCCGATCTGCTGACCGAAATCAAGGAGAAACAGGGAGAGGATCCATTCTTAGTTGAGATCAGGGAGAAGCTAGAACAAAGACCTGACTTCACACTATCAGCTGAGGGAAGATTACTATTCCGAGGTAGAACATGTGTCCCTGATCATGGAGAGCTCAAGAAGAGGTTATTAAATGAAGCTCACCAGTCCAAGTACATGATTCATCCTGGAGAAACAAAGATGTACCAAGACTTGAAAAGGTTGTACTGGTGGCCAAACATGAAGAGGGATGTGGCCGATCATGTGTCATACTGTTTAACATGCATGAAAGTCAAGGCCGAGCATTTCCGTACAGCTGGTGGACTGCTACCACTAGAAATCCCATAATGGAAGTGGGATAGCATCGGTATGGACTTTATCATGGGATTCCCAAGACTAGAGGTGGTATGGATGCAATTTGGGTAATAGTTGACCGATTGACTAAATCATCTCACTTCTTGCCGATTAAGAGTACATGGTCAGTGGATGTATTGGTTGCACTATATGTTAAGGAAGTAGTTAGACTGCATGGGGTTCCATCTAGCATAATATCAGATCGGGACCCTAGATTTACTTCACATTTCTGGAAGGGTTTACAAGCAGCAATGGGTACTAAACTAAACTTTAGTACTGCCTTTCATCCTCAGACTGATGGACAAACTGAAAGGACCAATCAAATTGTGGAAGATATGCTTCGTGCTTTGGTGCTAGATCTTAGAGGTCGATGGGATGATCAGTTGTACCTGATGGAGTTTAAATATAACAACAGCTATCAGGCAAGTATCAAGATGGCACCGTTTGAAGCCTTATATGGCAGGAGTTGCAGATCACCCCTTTGTTGGGAAGAGGTTGGGGAGAACCAATGGGTTGGACCCGACTTAATTGAGGCGACTGTTAGGAAGGTTCAAATTATCCGGAACGTCTAAAGATAGCACAGTCTAGGCAGAAGAGTTATGCAGACAAGAGAAGGAGAGATCTAGAATTTCAGGTTGACGAACATGTTTTCTTGAAGGTCTCACCTTCAAGGGAATACAAAGATTTGGGATCAAAGGAAAACTAAGTCCCAGATTCATAGGGCCATTTGAAATTCGGGAAAGGATTGGTCAGGTGGCGTATAGACTTGCACTACCTCCGCAACTGGCGAACGTGCATAATGTGTTCCACATATCCATGCTGAGGAAGTATTTATTCAATGCCTACCATGTAATCAACCATGAGGACTTGGAGATTCGGGAGGACCTGACTTATGAAGAGAAGCCGATCAAACTGTTAGATCGGAAGATTCAACGACTATGGAATCGTACCATACCTATGCTGAAGGTCCAATGGAGTCGAGACGGAGTTACTAATGCTACCTGGGAAATAGAGGAAAGAATGAAGAAAAACCACCCAGAACTATTCTCAGGTACGAACTACGCCATTATGTGTAAATTTGGGGACCAAATTTTTAAGTGGGGGAGGATGTAACACCCGAAAATTTAGTGATTTAAAAATTTTGGAAATAAAGAGGTATAATTAAATAAACATATTAGAGAGACTTCCAACACCATGTATTAATGACCCATTAACAAGATTGGGCCAATGGAGCACATTTGGCCCAAGGATATAAATAAACTAAGACAGGAATTTGCCTAGAAATTCGTGTATGTAATTATGCCATAATTAGAGAGGGCAAGTTATGGTTAAAATTAAGGTAGTAGTCATGTAAGGTAAGCCAAAACCGGACCCAACTCTAAGAGGTGGTTTCCTAAACCTTTGCTACCTCTTTTGGGTGAGAGAATCCCAGATTTTGTGGAAAGTGGGAAAAAACTCGCAGCCTCCTTTCCTAGTCCCGTTAGGACTCATAACTACACCCTAAAACTATAAGAACTCGTCCCTAAACTCTTGGGGAAGGTTTAGCAACAAGTTGGGGTCGAGAGTAGCAAGTTTGGAGCGCTGGGGAAGTGGGGAACGACTGGGGAAAATCGTGGTCTTCCTCAACCTCGCTCTGCATCAACCCAGAAATCTGCAGAGAGTTCTTAGCATTCAAAGGTAGGTGTTCTCGGGCCAAGATTAAAGAAAACCAACACCATCATGTAGTTCTTTGAGTCTAGGTTCATTTTCACTTGGTTTGACTAGTTTTCATGGAGTATACATTGTGTATTCGTGGTTTTCCCGAAGTCTCGCACAGTTAGGGCTTTTCCCATTCTTCTTATTATGCATGTGATTTGACACCGAATTTTACTAAACGTCCTTCATGAAAGTTCTGCTACTTGTAGTCACGATCATCTTTTATGTTGGACGTTTTATCCAAACACCTTTCGTTAGAGAGTTATATCATGGTAAGAGACTCTTTGCATGATACTGCGATTTCGGGATGCACTTAGCTTTATGTTCTGCATGTTTCTCGAGATTTGTAACTGAATTAGGTCAAACCCCCAACATCAAAGTTCTTCTACTAGTTGTTCCTGTCATCTTTAGTGTTGAACGTTTTGTCTAAATGTCATTCGTTAGAAGTTATAAGAGGGTCAAGTAAATTACTGCATGAGATGTGATTTTGGGTTACACTTGACCTATGGGTTTTGTTCTGGGAGGGCCTCTAGTGTCGACACTACTTGAGCTAGTGTCGACACACTGTCCCAAACAGCCCAAAAGGTGTTCTAGGAAGGCCTGTAGTGTCGACACTACTTGAGCTAGTGTCGACACACTGTCCCAGATTGGCCAGAAGGTTTTCTGTGAGCTGTCTCTAGTGTCAACACTATCTGATCTAGTGTCAACATACTTGACCTTTTTGCCTTGTATTTAAAGCACTGTGTCGACACTACCTGATCTAGTGTCGACACTACTTGATCATTTTGCCTTGTATTTGAAGCATTGTGTCGACACTACTTAATCTAGTGTCGACACTACCCTTACAAAAATTGCATATTTGGGTCTGACCATTTCATGATGTCTACTAGCATGTGCATGATGTTATATGGTATGCATGGACCTAAAATAAATCAACCATTGAAAATAGTAATGATATGAATATGATTTTAATGTGTAATGTGATTGATCTTATGTCCATTGGATTATCTTGTGATCTTGCTTATTGTCAATTGATAAGATAAAGAATATGATATGAATATGGGGATGAATACATGTTGGTATAGACTTGCTAGTGGAGTTAATGTCATAATTTGCATATGAGTTTCAATAGTTTTATGTTTTCCGATGTTCAAATAATCATTTGTCAATTGCATACATGATAGGAAAGATCCGTAACTCATCACTTACATATTTGCACGAATAGGCACACCCATCTTGGGAAATTGAGAGCACATGTTCTACATATGATCTGTCTTTTGAAACATCCTCATGTCAAGACATTAATGAATTATGAAACATAAGATACGTCGTTATCCTGCCTTGTTCTCTTGAGCTATTTGTCATACCTTGACTCTATAAATGATCATGTTTCTTTTACTGCGAGCTTGTTATTGAAACTCTGTGGCCATAATATGTATCTGTTTGTTCGGCACAACGTGGGACTCCGGTCCAAATTTGATCTAATGCCTGTGCAAAAAAAAGGGGCCTGGTCGGTCCTAGGGAGGAGCACCCCAACATACTTATTAACCTAGGGAGTATCGACTTCTGGTGCTTGGCATAGCACAAACAAATAAGCAAGATTAGTGTGAATGTGCCTTTGTTTGATATGATAAGTCTGATTTGATCTGATATGATATGATTTGATATGATACGTTTGATCATGTGAACGCATGATATCTGTCTGAATAAGGCCAATCTCTTTTGATACGATTCTATTCTTGCAATATCTGTCCACTGTATATATGTAACTCGACATTTGATCTGAAATGATATCCGTTCTACTTGCTATTCGATCTGTTAGTATTGCGTGCATTGTCATCATGTTCATATCTTGCCTTTTAAAATGTTAATCATGTATACGAGTGCCCGCACAATATTGAGATGTAAATCCTACTGAGCTAGTTCGCTCACCCTATCATCCTGCCCTTTTTCAGGAAGTGATGAAGAACTAGTGGAGTCCGATGGGGCAGGGCAAGAGTGATGAGCACCCACCATATGAGTAGATGACAGTTTAGAAATAGACAATGAGTAGTCTATGTAATAGTGAACTTTTCTAGAAGTTTTATTGCATAAGGACTCTTTTCAGTTGATTCTCTCCATGTATGGTTGTAATTAGTTGAATGAAATGAAATAAAGAGTACCTTTGATGATGTTATTATGATTAGAAATGTGATATTATATTCAATTGTGACTCAGCGCTATTCAACTGTGATACGTCTGTTGTATCATCACGCCCCCCGGTATTTATTCCGCTGCTAAATACGGGGCTTGACAGTCAATGTGCACAATTATTCTTGTCTCATGATTTCATGTACATGCACACACCAAACTTACATCCTTGCCATAAAATCATATAGAAAATACTTGAATAATTTATCTAGTAATTTACTTTAATAATTACACATTATTTCCCATTTTAATAATGACATTGTTTCTGCATTATTATGTGGTATTGGAACACGATATCGCCACTTCACTTTTCTAGAATTCCTCTAGAACGTCGAGCAACTTGTTTCCTCTACACCTACTCTCTGACAAGTTGAAACCTCTCTATCGGACATTCCATTCTGGTAGACAAGTGACCTTTTGTCAAGACCTCCGTAAGACTCCGTACTCTATGGATTCCCTCATGAAGACCGAGCTGGTTGTACCCTAATGCCCATAACACCCTTAGGGATCAATATGATCCAAATGGCTTAGAAGTTCTCTCTCATCTTGATATCACGCCGGACCACTAGACCTGTGCATAACATGGCTAGTGGAAGGGTAGTGAATTTCACCTGACTGCCAACTCTAATTGCGCGTGTTGTGCAACTGTTACTATCGCTAGTTTAATCGACATTTTATGTGCAATGACCTATAGTTCTCATCTATACTCTACTCGCTCATCTATTCACACTCTCTCTGCTATCTCGTCTATTCATCTAGTACTCTCACCTATTTCTTGGTACTCTGTATTAGCCATTTGACTGATTGTCTAAAGATAAACAATATAACTAATGCCTGGCAATATATAAAGGACCTGGTCAGGTCTTGGGAGGTGCGCCCAAAAGTGCTATTTGCCTGCTGGAGTTAAATGACCAGAGTGTTTGGCATTACACTTAAGTACTATCTATCTCGACTATCTAAATGACAATGAAAGTGCTATACTATACTCATTGTGCTATTGTGATACTTGGTGCTATTTGTGCTATGGTCATCCTGCTTTGTGCTATATTTGGAAACTTGTGCTATTTCAATCACGTGCTATCATGTTATCTCTTACATTACTTGACTCTCTCACTTTATCATAAAGTAACTCTACTTTTAAATACATTAATCATGTAAAGTTTGCCCACACTATGAGATAAAAATCCTACTGGGTGTTGTCACTCACCCTACGTTATTTGTCATTGTGGTTTAGGTGAGGCTGAGGAGAATGGGTACACTCACGAGGATGGGGAGGACGAGGAGTGATCCACGAGTGCCATGACGTCACCAAGTATTCTAGATTGTCTTTGTAGTCTTTCATTTCCATCTTATGTATTAGAGTCAATTGGACCCTATGTTATGGCTCTGAGTTAGTTGATGTAATAGACCGCAGTTGAATTATCAATAAAAGTTATTTGATTTTGCATTATTAAATTGTCCAATAGTTTGTTGTCTATTCTACACTCTATACTCGCTTACTTGCAACTGCCTCACGTTCCGATATTCCACGTCGGAGCATGACAGTTCTGCCTGAGCCCGAAAGGGAAATAGAATTGCTTTGGATTACAGTCAATGTTTTCCAAGGATTGACACATGGGTGTTGTAAAATCGAAAAGTCGATGTACACTTGATGAAAATCATAAAAACAAATTTTAAACGAAACTAGTCTTGCAGGAGTATAAGCTGGAAAGAGTAATTTGAAACTTATCATGGTATTGATAGGCTATGATCTGGTTCTTTCACGATGAACACAGAACATGACACAGTGATGAAAGGGGATTTAATTCGAGCAAAGTACTCAATAGAAATTGAGGAAAAGTGTAGCAAAAGAATCCTGACATCATGTAGCATGTACAGTAAAAATTGCATAGCACAAGATCAAGTGTAGATAGAAATTTAAGATAAACATGATGGGTCGGATACATGTTCTTAACAGAACTTCCAACAAGAAATTGACATGATAGGGTCGATAGAAATTAAGGTAAAGAGAGGGCTTTTGTTCCTGGTATCAAGAACAAACTACAGATGATATTAATTAATTTTGCTTGTGAGATTGCCTACCTTTGGATGATGTAAACTCCTAGTGTTATGAACTCGAAGAACAGACTTATAGATCTTCTAGCAGCCTTTTCCCCACGAATTCCTCCTCTTATGGCCTCTTCTACATGTCCTAGAAGTCCCAGCAGAGCAATAGGGTCGACCATGAAGGGTTTGGGGGTGTATTTATGCATCTAGCATGTTTAATTCCTAATACAACTCAAACTTCTCTTTTTCTACGAATTTCCATATTTATCTAACCTTCCTAGCACTAATACTCCTAGTTGGGTTAGGATGGGACTCCAATTTCATGGCTAGCTAGTTAGGGTAGGGTTAGGAATCCAATTTAGATGTGTATGAGTCATATTAATGACTTACTTGCCTTTTTAAATTAGGCAATACTAGAGTTACAAAGTTTTTGGGTATTTTCTTGCATTCTACCAATTACAACTTCTATTTTGGCCCAATAACTTTTATATGAACCATTTATTAAAGCCCATCACTTATTTTCGATTATGGTTTTTAATTAATTCATTTTTCTTCTTTTATATTTATATTTATTTATTTATTAAAATATCGGGGTTCTACATCCCCCCCCCCCTCTTAAATAAGGACCAAATTCATATGTCATAACAATGAGAATGTCTTATCGAATATATGAGGGTAGTTTCACCTCATTATTCCTTCGGGTTCCCATGTGGCTTCTTCTACTCCACGGTTATTCCATAGAACCTTAACCACATGAATAGGCCAGTTCCTAAGTTGTTGCACTTTCCGATCCAGTATTTTGATCGGCTTTTCTTCATAAGTCATATCTTTATGTAGTACTAAGTCCTCATGGTGAATGATATGAGTAGGATTGTACACATACTTACTTAGCATAGAAACATGGAACACATTGTGTACGAATGCTAGATGTGGCGGCAATGCCAGTCGATATGCGACTTCACCCACCCTTGCGAGTACTTCAAAAGGGCCGATGAATTTTGGATTTAGCTTCCCCTTGACTCCAAACCTTCGAATTCCACGTGTAGGAGATACCTTCAAGAGTACATGATCTCCCACTTGAAATTCCAAGTATCTCTTCTCTTATCGGCATAGCTTTTCTATCTGGATTGAGCGATCTTGAGCCGATCTCGAATGACCTGTATGTATCTGGCTGTAGCTTGTACCATGTCAGAACCTAACCATTATTGTTCTCCAACTTCATTCCAACACACTGAAGATGTACAACTCCTACCATAAAGTGCTTCAAATGGAGCCATTTTTATGATCGCCTGGTCACTATTGTTATAGGCGAACTATATTAAAGGTAGTTGCTCATTCCAGTAGCCTACAAAGTCTATGGTGCAGACTCTTAACATGTCTTCTACAATTTGATTTGTCCTCTCAGTCTGTCCATCTGTTTGTGGATGAAATGCAATACTAAAGTTGAGTTAGTACCAAGTGCAGTTTGTTGTCCTTTCCAGAAATGAGAGGTAAACCTTGGGTCTCGATCTGAGACTATGGATGATGGCACTCCATGTAGTCTCACTATCTCTTTCACATACAAGGCAACTAACACATCCATTGTCCATTTACTTTTAATTGGCAGAAAGTTTGCAGACTTGGTTAGTCTATCCACGATGACCATATGGCGTCGAGTCCACTACGAGTTCTCGGTAAGCCTATGATGAAATCCATGCCAATGCTTTCCCACTTCCACTCTGGGATTTCTAAAGGTCTTAGTACACCTACAGGACTCCGGTGTTCTACCTTACTTGTTGACAAGTAAGACAATGAGCAGCATGTTCAGCAACTTCCTCTTCATGTTGGCAGCCAAAACATTCTTTTCATGCCTTGATAGATGATAGTGTACTTAGTTTTATGAGCTTCATCCATTAGCTTCTTCTTGAGATCCTCATTGTTATGTATGCAGGAACATCCTTGGAATACTAACCTTCCATCCTCGGTCATAGCAAAATCTGGTTTCTCTGCTAGGGTCTCTTTGATATTAACCAAGAATGGATTGTTGCCTGTGAGCTTTGATTTCCACAAGCAGGTTGGATTGGATCTTGATATTGGCAACCAAGACTTGATCATCTTTGTGTTCAATATTCAAGTCTAGCCTTGCGAATTGTTCTAATAGTTACATCTCGCCAAGAATTAGACATGATATAGATTCCATGGGCTTCCTACTAACAGCATCAGCCACAACATTACCTTTGCCTAGATGGTATTAGATGTTGAAGTCGAACTCCTTTAGATATTCTAGCCATCTTCTCTACCACATGTTGAGTTCTTTTTGACAGAATAAGTATTTTAAGCTTTTGTGATCTGAATAGACAGTGAGTTGCTAACCATAAAGATAATGTCTCCAAATCTTTAAGGCACAGACAACAACAACCAACTCTAGATCATGTACAGGATAGTTGACTTCATGAGTCTTTAGTTGTCTTGAAGAATAAGCAATGACCTTCTCTTTCTGCTTCAACACACAGCCTAAACCAATCTCTGAAACATCGGTATAGACTGAGAAACCTTCCCCCTCTATAGGGAGAGCGAGAATAGGGGCAGAGGTTAAGCATTCCTTAGTGTTTGGAAACGTTTCTCACACTCCTTGCTTCAAACATAAGGATTCTCCTTCCAAGCAAGGCGAGTGAGAGGTACAACAATTTTAGAGAAGTCTTTTATGAACCGCTTATAATAGCCAGCCAGTCCTAAAAGCTCTTGATTTCTGTGACGTTGGTTGGTCTCTCCCAATTAAGCACAACTTCAACATTGGAGGGATCAACAAATATGCCATCTTTGGAGAGACATGGCCCAAGAAGGACACTTCTTCGAGCTAGAACTCGCACTTGCTCAGCTTAGCATATAGTTGGTTGTCACGTAGGACTTGCAGAGCCACCATCAAATGTTCATCATGCTCTTCTTTGGTCTTAGAGTATATAAGAATATCATCAATGAGGACGACCACAAATTTATCA
Organism: Colocasia esculenta; assembly: GCA_014218235.1. NCBI lineage: Eukaryota > Viridiplantae > Streptophyta > Magnoliopsida > Alismatales > Araceae > Colocasia > Colocasia esculenta. The sequence goes on along the minus strand of CM024756.1, from coordinate 21,183,311 downwards.
AGGTATGGCCGGTATATGTTGTTCATGAGTTGCATGAACGCTGCAGAAGCATTGGTTAGACCAAAAGACATAACAATGAATTCATAGTGTCCATACCTGCTCCTGAAAGCCGTTTTGTAGATGTCGTCATCCTTGATCCTCATTTGATGATAGCTAGATCTGAGATCAATCTTGGAGAAATATTGAGCTCCAGATATCTGGTCGAAGAGTTCACCGACTCGAGGCAATGGATACTTGTTCTTGATTATTAACTGGTTCAGTTCCCTATAGTCGATGCACAATCTCATAGATCCATACATCTTCTTTACAAATAGGGCAGGTTCTCCCCATGGGGAAGTACTTGGTCTAATGAACCCTTTCTCTAACATCTCCATCAATTGTGCCTTTAATTCTTTCAGCTCGGCGGGTGACATCCTATACGGTTGACGTGACACCGGAGCAGCTCCAGGGATTAAGTCGATAGAGAAGTTTACTTCTCGTTCAGGGGGAATACTGGAAGCTCTTCGGGGAAAACGTCAGGGTAATCGTGGACTATGTGTATGTCTTCTATCTTGGATACTTCTTTTCAATCACCACGGCCGCATGGAAAGCAATACAACATTTCCTTATCATGTTGTAGGCTCGTATGGTAGAGACTAGAGACATTCATTTCTTGTGTCTAATCCCCGTAAAGGATACCTTAGGGAATTCACTAAAGGTAACCTTCCTTTCCTACAGTCAACACTAGCTCCATGGGCAAATAGCCATTCGGCTCCCAAAATCACATCATAGCAGTCTATTGGCATACATACTAGATCAGCTTTCAAGTTATGGTCTCCTATCATGACATCAATTTGTGGATAGTATTTGTTAAGTTTGGCTTTCTCTCCCAATGGTGTTGTGATAGAGAATTTAGAACCCATGGATGCATGTTTAACATTCAAAGTATCTGCAAAGTCTTGAGATATGAACGAATGTGTAGTGCTGGTATCAACAAAACAAATGCAGGTTGAGAAGAGATGTGTATGTACCTTCCATCTCGCCACCTTCCTTAGTGGTTTCCTTGTCACGCAGAGCTTGTAGTGTACCCTGTTTCTTTGGCACATTAGTGCGCTTCTCATGTCCTTTAATAGCGGGCACTTAGGAATGCGGTGCTCGCAACTCCCACAGTGCAGACATGTGCCTACCTTCCTCCAGCACCGTCAGCAGTGTGACCTGGCTTGTCACAGTGTTTGCAGTTGCTTTTGACTGGGATAGTGGGGACAATTACTTTAGGCTTCCTTTCTTGACTTGACCCTTCAGTGATGTTATGGTCGCTTCTTTTCGTTGAGCGGCTTGACACTGGTGGAACCAAGTGTCAGTTCTTTCTTTACAAATTTCCTTTGATGCGATCAGTGAAGTCAGTAGCATCCTCTAGTAATTGAGCTTTCTTAACCATTTCGACATAATTTTGGATGTCGAGAGGGGCCAGTTGTGTGATGTATTGTGGCTTAAGGCCATTAAGGAAATGCTTAGCCTTCATCTTTTCAGTGTTAACAAGATGATTGCCATAACATGCTAGCCTAAAGAATTGTGCCTCATACTCAGCCACATATAGGCTCTCTGTTTAAGAGCAGTAAATTCCGTAGCCTTCCTTTCCTGGACGCGCTCAGAGAAGTACTTGGAGTTGAAAGCTTCTTTGAATTCATTACAAGTAAATTGCCCATCCGCCCTAGCGGCTTCCACAGATTCCCACCATGCTTGGGCTTCGTTTCCAGCTAAAAAGTAGCCATCAATAGTTTATCACCATCCACGCATTGCATGATGCGGAAGATGCACTCAATCTCTTTTAGCCAATGCTCTGCCTTATCAGAGTCAGTTATTCCACTGAACCGAGGAGGGTTCATGCTCTTGAAGTTGCGACGCAGTTCACCTGCCCGTGATTACCACCACCACCCTGTGCGGCTTGCAGAAGAGCACAAGTGAGCTCTTGAATGGTTTGTTGTACGTCACGTAGTTGTGCACGCTCTGCTACCATTGTTATGGTTCAATTCCCTTTAGAAAGAAAAGGATACTTAATACGTTATAATATCCTTGGTTTGTTCGTGTGTGAGTTTATTTTAACTAGTTACCCATGGTTCTATCCACATCTCACATAGGTAGGATAATTGACTCTAGTCGAGGCGGGTCAACCTAGATCATCCTATACTTAAGAACAACCTAGGTTCTGATACCACAAAATTGTCACGCCTCGACGAGAAATATCAGAACATGAGGCAGTTGCAAGTAAGCGAGTATTTAGCATATAATAGACATCAAGCCAAAGAAATAATGCTAAATCAAATGTATTTCATTGATAATTCCACTAATGTCTATTACAACCACTAATCCAGAGCCATTATAGAGGGCCCAATTGACATCATTACATTGAAGGAAAAAAAAGAAACTAAAACTAAGACTCTAGTATGACACTAGTACTCGTGTATCACTCTTGGTTCTCCCCATCCTCATGAGTGTCGCGATCTTCCTCAATCTCACCTGAGAACACATATCAAATAACGCAGGGTGAGTGATAACGCCCAGTAGGACTTAAATCTCATGATCAGGCATGCTTTAAATAATTAATGTGTTAAAGAGCAGAGTAAACTAATGATAGCAAGAGTGTCAAGTATTGCGAGCAAGTCATAGCACAATAGCATGATTCGAATAGCACAAGTGTCAAGTATAGTGCAGAGAGCAAGACGACCATAGCACAATATAGTTCACGATAACACAACGAGTCAAGTCCGGTATAGCACTTTGATTGTCATTAGATAGTCGAGATAGATAGCACTTGACTGTAATGTCAAACACTCTGTTCAATTAACTCCCGCAGGAACTAGCACTTTTGGGCGCACCTCCCAGGACCAGATCAGGCCCCTTGTATTGCCAAGCATTAGTCATGTTCTTTATCTTTAGATAATCAGTCAAATGGCCATAGAGAGTACCAAGAATAGATGAGAGTAATTGATGAAAAGATGAGAGTGTAGAGAACGTGAATAGATGAGCGAATAGAGTATAGGTGAGAACTATAGGTCAATGCGCATGAAACAATGTTAAATAGGCGATAGTAACAGTTGCACAACATGCATGATTGGTGCTAGCAGTCAGGTAGAATTCACTAACCAACCAATGGCCATGCTACGAACATAGTCCAGAGGTCCGGCGTGACATCATGTAAGAGAGAGCAAATCTAAGGCTGTTTGGATCATACTAATCCCTAAGGGCATTATAGGTATTGAGGGTGCAACTGGCTCGTCGACCATGTGGGAATCTATGGACAAAGGAGACTTACAGAGGCCTTGAATAAGGATTCACTAGTCCGGAAAAATGAATATCTGACAGAGAGTTTGTCCAAGTCAAGAGAGAGTGTATATAGAAACAAGTTGCTCAAAGTTCTAGAGGAATTCTAGAACAATGGAGCATCAGTAATGGTGTTCCAAAACCATGAGAGAAATAAAGACAAGTCCATTATAAAATTTGGGTAAAATGTACATTATTGAAATAAATTATCAGATGTATTATGGGATATTTTAATACCATGTCATGTCATATTGGATGGTTGCAAGTATGTGCATGTGATAGAGAAAATCACAGATATGAAAGATCAAGTGTATGACTTTTAAATAAACTATTACATGTTCACATTCAAATATCTTCTTTTATTCCGTTTAAGACATTAACAGGATGTATAGTCACTGTAGCAAGACAAGAACCATAGAAAACTAGGGTTAATGTACAAAATTCAAGAAGGCGACGTACCACTGTAAGGATCGCGATAGGGTACTTTAAGAAAGCGACGGGGTCTATCAAAGAACGTGACAAATCCATCTGGAAAAGGCAGACAGAATGCGACACAAGTGCCTATCACGTTCGCAGTGGGACGAGTTCCTTGTCGTGACCCCCTTGAGAACGGGACCTATCTGGTCGTCGCGTTCTCAGGGTTTCTGCCTTAGCTCGAAAGGGAAATAGCATTGCCTTGGATTGCAGTCCATGTTTTCTAAGGATTGACACATGGGTGTTTTAAAATCGAAAACTCGATGTACACCTAATGAAAAATCATGAAACAAATTTTAAACGAAACTAGATTTGTAGGAGTATAAACAGTAAAGAGTAATTTGAAACTTATCATGGTATTGATAGGCTATGATGTGGTTCTTTCACGATGAACATAGAACATGACACAGTGATGAAAAGGGAATTAATTCGATCAATGTACTCAATAGAAATTGGAGAAAAGTATGGCAAAAGATTCCTGACATCATGTAACATGTACAGTAAAATTTGCATAGCACGAGATCAAGTGTAGATAGAAATTTAGGATAACATGATGGTTTGGGGTACATGTTTCTTAATGAACTTCCAACGAAATTGAACATGATAGGGTCAATAGAAATTAGGGATAAGAGAGGGCTTCTATCTTGGTATCAAGAACAAACTATAGATGAGAATAATTTAATTTAACCTTGCGAGATTGCCTACCTTTGGACGATGTAAGCTCCTAGGTTAAGAACTCGAAGACAGGCTTGTAGATCTTCTAACAGCCTTTCCCCCCAGAAATTCCTCCTCATATGCCCTCTTCTCCACGTCCAAGAAGTCCCAGCAGTGCAATAGGGTCGGCCATGAAGGGTTTGGGGGTGTATTTATGCATCTAGCATGTTTAATTCTTAATACAACTCTAACTTCCCTTTTTCTATGTATTTCCTGTTTATCTAACCTTCCTAGCATTAATCCTCCTAGTTGGGTTAGGATGAGACTCCAATTCATGGCTAGCTGGTTAGGGCAGGGTTAGGATCCAATTTAGATGTATATGAGCCATATTAATGACTTACTTGCCCTTTTTAATTAGGCAATACTAGAGTTACGAATTTTTGGGTATTTTCTTGCATTCTATCATTTACAACTCCTAGTTTGG
>CM024756.1:21127966-21178299 GCA_014218235.1 Colocasia esculenta | reverse complement strand
GTGTAAATTTGTGAAAAATAATTGTGTCAAAGAATTTGACATTCTCAAAGTTATGTCTTCCCATTATGTACGAAGAGATGTATTTGGCAAACTATATTTAGGGATATCAGTGGTTAGTTCACTCCCTAGGAAATCTACTGAGAAGCTGGTGAATAAAGAGCCGATCAAGTGGTGGTGGCCTAATATGAAGACATCACGGTTTGTGTTGTTTTTAATGTTGAATACCATTAAGTATTTATATAGTGCTCAAATTTATTTGATATTTATGTATGTTTACTCTCTTCATTTATTTTTACGTCAACGCTTTATTTCACCCATTAGCTCTGGGACTCTCCATATAACGTATGTATGGTACTGAATGATGTGAGGGTGTGTTGGATTTTAACTCGGGACATGACATTTAATATGTAGGAAAAATGTCGGAGAATCGGTCATGGATGTACCGTGGAATAGTGAATGGAGTTGTGACCGAGGAGTTTAAAGACGGAGTTGACAGTTTTATTGAGTTTGCATTGAGTAATACATCAGTAGCAGTTGATCCGATGGGTAACATCCGATGTCCGTGTTCGGTTGTAAGAACAGAAAGTGGATATCGACATGGGATGTGCAGCATCATCTGTATACGAGAGGATTTGTTGGCCATTATGATTATGGTCGTGTCATGGTGAGTTGAATATTTAGTCGTCTGCACCAGCTAATTACTTTGCCTCCACAAGTACGTACGTAGACATGGTTGTCGATGCTGCTGGTCCGGAGTTCAATATTCATGAAGATCAAACAAATGAAGAAGTGCCGAATGATACAGCTCAGAGATTTTATCAGTTACTTCGAGATGCTGATGAGCCATTATGGGATGGTTGTGAGAAGCATACACGGTTGTCTGCAGTGTCGCAGCTATTGAATTTGAAATCTGAATTTCATATGAGCGAGAGTTGTTTTGACCGGCTTCTCTTACTGGTCAAGATCTCGAGTATGTGTCTAATTATTTGAAACATAAGTGTTATGTTTTTATGCAGACTGAGTTGAAGTCATTTATTCAATGTTTCTATTTATCTCATAATAGGTTGAACAAGGCTTCATTCCCGATTCAAGAGTCAAACAGATTAGTTTTGGCCCCTTGAAGATTGTACGTGTCTATCCAGGCTACATTGTGAATGGATATAGATTTCACACGAGAGATTATGGACGGAATAAGTCTACAATGAACAGCGGCGTATGTGTGAAGGGAAGTGCCTATAATGAAAATGAAATTTACTATTATGGCATTCTCGAAGAAGTCATTGAACTGCAATTTTTGGGACAAGACCACAATGTATTTCTGTTCAAGTGTCATTGGTTTGACCCGACATCTATTCGTCATGACACAACATATGGATTAATCGATGTGAAGCATAAGTCCAAATTGAGTACATATGAGCCATTCATCCTGGCGGCACAAGCCCAACAAGTTATTATTCAAATTATACATCCCTCAAATTAAGAGATTGGTGGGCTGCATGTAGAGTGAAATCAAGACTATTCCCTGAGTATGAGCTTCTCCCGACTGATGATGAGCTCGAAGGTGTTGATGACAACTTTTTCCAATCAGATCGGAGTGACGCACGAGAGTTGGCAGCTTCTACGCAGTACAATGTTCATGATATAAATGAAACAATTTGCTTACATAAGGATAACGAACAAGAAGAAGTTGACCCAAATATCGCTGAGCGGGAGGTGGAGTCTGATGTGGAGGAAGACTCCCAAGATGATGAGGATGAATTCCAAGATGATGATGAAGATGATGCTGAATTAAACATGTCTTCAGCATTTGATGATGAATATAGATAATATACTGCATATTTTGTAAGAAATTGGTGTTGTTGTTCATTACATGTTCATAATAAATTGCTACTTCAAATTGAGTGCTGATGACTTGCTATATCTTTATTTGTATCAATAGAGATATGGTACGTGGAGGACGCAGTCGGAGGGTTGCCACATCCATTGGCAGAGGGACTGCCTCCGCGTCCACGTCTGCCTCCCCGTCCACGCCCGTCGTCCCAGCGACAGGTAAATTTCTATATTGTTGTTTATTTGAAATTCATAATTTCTAATGTGTATGAAATTTTGCAGGGACTGCCTCCCCGTCCACGCCCGTCGTCCCAGCGACAGGTAAATTTCTATATTGTTGTTTATTTGAAATTCATAATTTCTAATGTGTATGAAATTTTGCAGGGAATGCCTCCCCGTCCACGCCCGTCGTCCCAGCGACAGGTAAATTTCTATATTGTTGTTTATTTGAAATTCATAATTCTAATGTGTATGAAATTTTGCAGGGAATGCCTCCCCGTCCACGCCCGTCGTCCCAGCGACAGGTAATTTTCTATATTGTTGTTTATTTGAAATTCATAATTTCTAATGTGTATGAAATTTTGCAGGGAATGCCTCCCCGTCCACGCCCGTCGTCCCAGCGACAGGTAATTTTCTACATTGTTGTTTATTTGAAATTCATAATTTCTAATGTGTATGAAATTTTGTAGGGAATGCCTCCCCGTCCACGCTACCTTCGTCTTCTTCCTCACCACAAGGTAAACATATGTTTCAATAGATTAGTATGTTTGGTCTCTTGCAATTTATACAATAAAAGTGTACTAAATTGTTTTCAATAGAGGTGGAGAGCCAGCATCCAGCAGCTGAGGAGGGGCCTCAGCTACCAGGACGACAACCATGCTGGATCTCAGGGTAAAGTTTATCATCTCAGTGCTACTGTATTTGTTATTTAGGATATACATTTCATGTAGAAAATTAATGTGGAATTGCAGGGGGAAGATAGATCCCAGTCCTGCTTCCCGCTATATTACGACGTTGATCCACGCACATATTCCAGGACCAGTGGATGCATGGAGAGAATTCCCGGTGCCAGTCCGGGATTTATTATTTGACATGTTTACGGTATTTTTATTTTTTAGAAGAGTTGAAGTCATTTATTCAATTATTATTAATTTAGGTTAATTGCAGAACGTTGATTAATTTTATTTCTTTACAGCGGAGGTTCGCGTTCACGAGACCCGAGGATCTCCCTCGGGCTCGAGCCGTCTGGGAGATTACGGCCCAGACTAATTTAAGAAAGTCGATGTGGGAGGCACAGGACAAGGCAATCAAGACCACAGGGAACCGGGATCCTATGGCTTGGGTGGATTACGGCCCTGTTTGGCTGCGGACGGACTATTGGAGTCCCTTTGCGCACGTTGGGCTGCTGGACCATGGCAGCAGCGGTCACAGGCGGCAATACGCAACAGAGCAACTCAACCGGAGAAGAATGTGCATACTAGTGGATCCGTATCTTATGCGACCCACAGTCAAAATTGGTAAGTATTTTATTGTTCGATTCATATATACATATGGATTATTATTGTGAGACTAACTAATTTTGTTGAATTCTAAGCATCACGACCTGGAGCGTGCCCCTACTTTCTGCGAGTTATTTGACCGGACTCATAAGCGGAAGGGGACGGATGACTATGTTACCGAGAGTGCCCGCACGATTGCTGTAAGTCAAGCTTTAAATTATGAATTCAATTATGATATTAAAGTAATTTGTTTTCAATAATTTAATTTTAAATTATTTTACAGGAGACGTACGACAGGACGATGGCGGAGCGCTACACAGAGGGCACTCCCCAGCCAGATTTGGATGCGGACGCTTGGGTCGAGTGTACGGCTTTGGGGACAGCCTGGATACTCATCGAGTGTTGTCCTCATATGTCAGTTCGATCGCTTCTCCGGCACACGCGAGTTCATCTTCTGCGCCGCCCGTCAGTGGTGTAGAGGACATTAGAGGCATCATTCGGGAGGAGCTACGTACAGAGCTACAGACGCAGCGGGAAGAGCTACAGACGCAGCGGGTACAGCTACAGGCGCAGCAAGTACAGATAGAGACGCAGTGGCTACAGCTACAGACGCAGTTCAGCGATATGGTTCAGCAGTTCATGTCAATAATGCAGGGAGTACGCCCCACACAGCCAGCAGCTCAGGTCAGTATTAGTATTAATTTCATATACTTAGGATTGGGCCGGGCGTCCAACACGATTGGGTCGGACGTTCAATTGACGGATCTAAAAAACACCCAAGTATATTTAAAGCGTCAAAACACAACCCGGGGGTCCAAAATCCCAAATAGGGATCGGATCGACGTGCCGTTTTCTCCGACACGACCGGGTGGGTTAAAGTGACGTGTGGGAACTGACGGAATCCAATTTGGATCCCCGGATTGGGTTGGGCATTCAAAGGACGGATCTAAAAACACGGCAAGCATATATAAATGGTCAAAACACGCAACCCGGGGGTCCAAAATCCCAAATAGGGATCGGATCGGCGTGCCGTTTTCTCCGACATGACCGGTGGGTTAAAGTGATGTGTGGGAACTGACGGAATCCAATTTGGATCCCCGGATTGGGTCGGACGTTCAATTGACGGATCTAAAAACACCCAAGTATATTAAAGCGTCAAAACACAACCCGGGGGTCCAAAATCACAAATAGGGATCGGATGGACGTGCCGTTTTCTCCGACACGACGGGTGGGTTAAAGTGACGTGTGGGAACTGACGGAATCCAATTTAGATCCCCGGATTGGGTTGGGCATTCAAAGGATGGATCTAAAAACACGGCCAAGCATATATAAATGGTCAAAACACGCAACTCGGGGGTCCAAAATCCCAAATAGGGATCGGATCGGCGTGCCGTTTTCTCCGACACAACCGGGTGGGTTAAAGTGACATGTGGGAACTGACGGAATCCAATTTGGATCCCCGGATTGGGTCGGACGTTCAATTGACGGATCTAAAAAACACCCAAGTATATTTAAAGCGTCAAAACACAACCTGGGGGTCCAAAATCCCAAATAGGGATCGGATGGACGTGCCATTTTCTCCGACACGACCGGGTGGGTTAAAGTGACGTGTAGAAACTGACGGAATCCAATTTGGATCTCCGGATTGGGTTGGGTATTCAAAGGACGGATCTAAAAACACCCAAGTATATATAATAAGTTAAAACACACAACCCGGGGGTCCAAAATCCCAAATAGGGATCGGATCGACGTGCCGTTTTCTCCGACACGACCGGGTGGGTTAAAGTGACGTGTAGAAACTGACGGAATCCAATTTGGATCCCCGGATTGAGTCGGACGTTCAATTGACGGATCTAAAAAACACCCAAGTATACTTAAAGCGTCAAAACACAACCCGGGGGTCCAAAATCCCAAATAGGGATTGGATCGACGTGCCGTTTTCTCCGACACGACCGGGTGGGTAAAAGTGATGTGTGGGAACTGACGGAATCCAATTTGGATCCCCGGATTGGGTCGGACGTTCAATTGACGGATCTACAAAACACCCAAGTATATTTAAAGCGTCAAAATACAACCCGGGGGTCCAAAATCCCAATAGGGATCGGATGGACGTGTCGTTTTCTCCGACACGACCGGGTGGGTTAAAGTGACGTGTAGAAACTGACGGAATCCAATTTGGATCTCCGGATTGGGTTGGGTATTCAAAGGACGGATCTAAAAACACCCAAGTATATATAAAAAGTTAAAACACACAACCCGAGGGTCCAAAATCCCAAATAGGGATCGGATCGACGTGCCGTTTTCTCCGACACGACCGGGTGGGTTAAAGTGACGTGTAGAAACTGACGGAATCCAATTTGGATCCCCGGATTGGGTTGGGCATTCAAAGGACGGATCTAAAAACACGGCCAAGCATATATAAATGGTCAAAACACGCAACCAGGGGGTCCAAAATCCCAAATAGGGATCGGATCGGCGTGCCGTTTTCTCCGACACGACCGGGTGGGTTAAAGTGACGTGTGGGAACTGACGGAATCCAATTTGGATCCCCGGATTGGGTCGGACGTTCAATTGACGGATCTAAAAAACTCCCAAGTATATTTAAAGCGTCAAAACACAACCCGGGGGTCCAAAATCCCAAATAGGGATCGGATCGACGTGCCGTTTTCTCCGACACGACCGGGTGGGTTAAAGTGACGTGTGGGAACTGATGGAATCCAATTTGGATCCCCGGATTGGGTTGGGCATTCAAAGGACGGATCTAAAAACACGGCCAAGCATATATAATGGTCAAAACACGCAACCCGGGGGTCCAAAATCCCAAATAGGGATCGCATCGGCGTGCTGTTTTCTCCGACACGACCGGGTGGGTTAAGTGACGTGTGGGAACTGACGGAATCCAATTTGGATCCCCGGATTGGGTCGGACGTTCAATTGACGGATCTAAAAAACACCCAAGTATATTTAAAGCGTCAAAACACAACCCGGGGGTCCAAAATCCCAAATAGGGATCGGATGGACGTGCCGTTTTCTCCGACATGACCGGGTGGGTTAAAGTGACGTGTAGAAACTGACGGAATCCAATTTGGATCTCCGGATTGGGTTGGGTATTCAAAGGACGGATCTAAAAACACCCAAGTATATATAAAAAGTTAAAACACACAACCCGGGGGTCCAAAATCCCAAATACGGATCGGATCGACGTGCCGTTTTCTCCGACACGACCGGGTGGGTAAAGTGACGTGTAAAAACTGACGGAATCCAATTTGGATCCCCGGATTGGGTTGGGCATTCAAAGGACGGATCTAAAAACACGGCCAAGCATATATAAATGGTCAAAACACGCAACCCGGTGGTCCAAAATCCCAAATAGGGATCGGATCGGCGTGCCGTTTTCTCCGACACGACCGGGTGGGTTAAAGTGACTTGTGGGAACTGACGGAATCCAATTTGGATCCCCGGATTGGGTCGGACGTTCAATTGACGGATCTAAAAAATACCCAAGTATATTTAAAGCATCTAAACACAACCCGGGGGTCCAAAATCCCAAATAGGGATCGGATCGACGTGCCGTTTTCTCCGACACGATCGGGTGGGTTAAAGTGACGTGTGGGAACTGACGGAATCCAATTGGATCTCCGGATTGGGTTGGGTATTCAAAGGACGGATCTAAAAAACACCCAAGTATATATAAAAAGTTAAAACACACAACCCGAGGGTCCAAAATCCCAAATAGGGATCGGATCGACGTGCCGTTTTCTCCGACACGACCGGGTGGGTTAAGTGACGTGTAGAAACTGACGGAATCCAATTGGATCCCCGGATTGGGTTGGGCATTCAAAGGACGGATCTAAAAACACGGCCAAGCATATATAAATGGTCAAAACACGCAACCAGGGGGTCCAAAATCCCAAATAGGGATCGATCGGCGTGCCGTTTTCTCCGACACGACCGGGTGGGTTAAAGTGACGTGTGGGAACTGACGGAATCCAATTTGGATCCCCGGATTGGGTCGGACGTTCAATTGACGGATCTAAAAAACTCCCAAGTATATTTAAAGCGTCAAAACACAACCCGGGGGTCCAAAATCCCAATAGGGATCGGATCGACGTGCCGTTTTCTCCGACACGACCGGTGGGTTAAAGTGACGTGTGGGAACTGATGGAATCCAATTTGGATCCCCGGATTGGGTTGGGCATTCAAAGGACGGATCTAAAAACACGGCCAAGCATATAAAATGGTCAAAACACGCAACCCGGGGGTCCAAAATCCCAAATAGGGATCGCATCGGCGTGCTGTTTTCTCCGACACGACCGGGTGGGTTAAAGTGACGTGTGGGAACTGACGGAATCCAATTTGGATCCCCGGATTGGGTCGGACGTTCAATTGACGGATCTAAAAAACACCCAAGTATATTTAAAGCGTCAAAACACAACCGGGGGTCCAAAATCCCAAATAGGGATCGGATGGACGTGCCGTTTTCTCCGACATGACCGGGTGGGTTAAAGTGACGTGTAGAAACTGACGGAATCCAATTTGGATCTCCGGATTGGGTTGGGTATTCAAAGGACGGATCTAAAAAACACCCAAGTATATATAAAAAGTTAAAACACACAACCCGGGGGTCCAAAATCCCAAATACGGATCGGATCGACGTGCCGTTTTCTCCGACACGACCGGGTGGGTTAAAGTGACGTGTAAAAACTGACGGAATCCAATTTGGATCCCCGGATTGGGTTGGGCATTCAAAGGACGGATCTAAAAACACGGCCAAGCATATATAAATGGTCAAAACACGCAACCCGTGGTCCAAAATCCCAAATAGGGATCGGATCGGCGTGCCGTTTTCTCCGACACGACCGGGTGGGTTAAAGTGACTTGTGGGAACTGACGGAATCCAATTTGGATCCCCGGATTGGGTCGGACGTTCAATTGACGGATCTAAAAAATACCCAAGTATATTTAAAGCATCTAAACACAACCCGGGGGTCCAAAATCCCAAATAGGGATCGGATCGACGTGCCGTTTTCTCCGACACGATCGGGTGGGTTAAAGTGACGTGTGGGAACTGACGGAATCCAATTTGGATCTCCGGATTGGGTTGGGTATTCAAAGGACAGATCTAAAAAACACCTAAGTATATATAAAAAGTTAAAACACACAACCCGGGGGTCCAAAATCCCAATAGAGATCGGATCGACGTGCCGTTTTCTCCGACACGACCAGGTGGGTTAAAGTGACGTGTAGAAACTGACAGAATCCAATTTGGATCCCCGGATTGGGTTGGGCATTCAAAGGACGGATCTAAAAAACACCCAAGAAAATGATGGATCTAAAAATATTATTGTATTAAGTTAGAGAAATAATCACATGTTTTAAATTCATTTTGAAAATACTGTATTTCTTTTATTTATTATTAATGTTTCTCATTTTAATTTGTTTTAATATACGATCCAGCTCCAGACGATGATGAGGCAGGGACAGCAGACGATCCAGTAGATCTATGTTGATTTTTGTATTCATTATGCTATATGATTTATATTTATTGTATCTTATGATTTTATGTTGATTGATATTATTTGTTAAATTTATGAATATTGTAGCAGGTTTGACATTGTAGCAATGTATTTTTATTTATTTATTTAAAAAAAAATATGTGTATTTTCCGACGGATTTTCCGACGGCTACGTTTCCGTCGGAAAGTATAAATACCGACGGCAAAATACCGTCGGTAATGCAGTCGGACAATACTGACGGATTCGCCGACGGATATAAATCCGTCGGAACTGTTAAATTACCGTCGGCAATATACCGTCGGCAGGTCCGTCGGCAAATACTGACGGATTGCCGACGGATACTATCCGTCGGAAAATATACATTACCGACGGTTAAAGACCGTCGGTACTTCGGTCGGCAAATACTGACGCCTTTACCGACGGATGAAATCTCTCGGAGGTTTCGACCGAATGCCGACGGAATTTTCATCCGTCGGAAAGTTCTGACCAATCATTTCCGACGGAAAGTTTCCGACGAGTGTTGGACGGAAAGCGGTCGGAAGGCGCATTTTCCGACGGAATACCGACGGATTGCCGACGGATTCAGTCCGTCGGTAATCCCGCTTTTTCTTGTAGTGTTTCCAGAGGAATTACCGGGTATACCACCTAAGCGGGAGGTAAACTTCACCATTGAGTTACTCCCTGGGGCAGCCCCTGTTTCAAAGGCTCCGTATCGTATGTCCCCTGTTGAATTGCAGGGATTGAAAAGACAGATCCAAGAATTGCTAGATCAGGGTTTTATCAGGCCTAGCACATCCCCGTAGGGAGCGCCAGTGCTATTCGTCAGAAAGAAGGACGGGACAATGAGGCTATGCATTGATTACCGTCAGTTGAACCAGTTGACAATAAAGAATAAGTATCCACTGCCCAGCATCGACGAGCTGTTTGACCAGATCTCCGGTGCACAATATTTCTCCAAGATAGATCTAAGATCAGGCTACCATCAACTAAGAATAAAGGAGGAGGATATTCACAAGTCTGCATTCCGGAGTAGATATGGTCACTATGAGTTCGTGGTCATGCCGTTTGGTTTAACAAATGCTTCAGCGGCTTTCATGCAACTTATGAACAATATTATAGGCCGTACTTGGACCAGTTTATAGTGGTGTTCATTGATGACATCCTTATTTACTCCAAATCTAAAGAAGAGTATGAGGAACCTGAAGGTTGCTCTGCAAGTGCTCAGAGATAATCAACTCTATGCTAAACTTAGTAAGTGTGAATTTTGGATGGAGGAAGTGTCCTTCCTTGGTCACATCATATCCAAGGAGGGAATCTCTGTGGATCCATCTAAGGTGGAGGCAGTGAAGAACTGGGAAAGGCCGACAACGGTGTCGGAGATTAGAAGCTTTCTGGGTTTAGCCGGTTATTATCGTCGCTTCATTAAAGATTTCTCAAAGATAGTTGTACCTTGACCAGGCTTACCAGGAAGGAGAATCCATTCGCATGGACTCATGAATGTGAAGAAAGTTTCAGGGCATTGAAAGACCACCTTACCTCGACACCCATACTGACCCTGCCAGTGGCAGAGGGTAGTTTTGAAGTATACACCAATGCATCTGGGATCGGCCTTGGTTGTGTGCTGATGCAAAATGGGAAGGTTGTATGCTATGCGTCCAGACAATTGAAGAAGCACGAGGACAATTATCCTGTACATGATCTGGAGCTAGCTGCTGTAGTCTTCGCCTTGAAGATATGGCGTCATTATCTATATGGTGAGAAATTCATTGTGTTTTCTGACCATAAAAGTTTGAAGTATCTGTTTTCTCAGCAGGACTTGAATATGAGACATCGGCGGTGGTTGGAGTATCTCAAGGACTTCGACTTCACGATCCAATATCACCCAGGAAAAGCAAATGCTGTGGCAGATGCTTTAAGTAGGAAGCCAATGATCACGTTTTCGAGCTTAATGGTAGACAAATGGAAGTTATTAGAAGACTTCGCCAGGTTAAATATTGATGCTGACATCAAAGAGAAGGGATGCTTTGTTGCTAGTGTTAGAGCACAACCCACACTATTGGAGGACCTCACAACACTCCAAGACAATGACCCTATACTTGTGGAGATTAAGGCTAACCTGGACCAGAGGCCGGATTTCTCATTAACTGAAGATGGAAGGCTATTGTTCCGGGATCGGGTCTGTGTACCCGACCATGCGGAGACAAAGAAAATGATTATGGATGAGGCTCACAAGACCAGATATACTATTCATCCAGGAACTACCAAAATGTATCAAGATTTGAAAAGAAGCTTCTGGTGGCCTAA
This sequence comes from Colocasia esculenta, assembly GCA_014218235.1. Classification (NCBI taxonomy): domain Eukaryota; kingdom Viridiplantae; phylum Streptophyta; class Magnoliopsida; order Alismatales; family Araceae; genus Colocasia; species Colocasia esculenta. Next base: position 21,167,150 of record CM024756.1, on the reverse strand, counting down.
TATGAAGAGAGAAGTGGCGGAATATGTCGCCCATTGTTAACATGTCAAAGGGTCAAGGCAGAACACATGCGACCCGCAGGTAAACTCAAACCCCTAGAAATCCCGGCATGGAAATGGGAAGGTATAGGGATGGACTTTATTTTCGGACTACCTAAATCTAGAGGTGGATTCTATGGAATCTGGGTTATTGTCGACCGCTTAACTAAGTCGGCTCACTTCTTGCCAGTGAAGAATAAGTGGTCAGTAGATGTTCTGGCTGCATTGTATGTGAAGGAAATAGTCAGATTACATGGAGTACCGGTGTCTATCGTGTCTGATAGAGACCCTAGATTTACATCCCATTTTTGGAAAGGACTGCATTACTCCTTGGGATCTAAACTGAACTTTAGCACGACTTTCCATCCACAGACAGATGGTCAGATGGAGAGAACCAACCAGGTGGTTGAAGTCTTGAAGATATGCTTAGAGCATGTGTCCTAGATTTTGGAGGCAGCTGGCACGAACACTTACCTCTTGTGGAGTTCGCCTACAATAATAGCTATCAAGCTAGCATCCAAATGGCACCATTTGAAGCACTCTATGGCAGGAGATTCCGATCTCCATATGTTGGTATGAAGTTGGCGAAAAAAAAATGCTAGGACCAGAGATGATAAGGGAACCACAGAGAAAGTAAAGCTTATTAAAGAAAGAATGGCAGTGGCACAACAAAGACAAAAGGCATATGCAGATAACAGAAGGAGAGACCTGGAGTTTCAAGTGGGTGAACATGTATTCTTAAAGGTGTCTCCAGGCCGTGGGATTAGGCGTTTTGGCATTAAAGGCAAGTTGACACTAAGGTTTGTCGGGCCTTTCGAAATTCTTGAAAGAGTCGGCGAGGTGGAATATCGTCTCGCTTTACCACCACAAATGGACGGAATACACAATGTGTTCCACATATCCATGTTGAAAAAGTATGTACGAGATCCATGGCATGTTATAGAATACGAGCTTCTGGAATTCAACAAGACGGAACATATCAAGAGAAGCCAATTAAGATCGTGGACCGGGAATTGCGCCAACTCAGGAACAAGGTTATTCCACTAGTAAGGGTTAGATGGAATCAACGCATGGATGAGGATGACACGTGGGAAACCGAGGAAGCAATGCGCAAAAGATACCCGGAGCTATTCACAAGTAAGTACACCTCACTTGTACAATAACTTGCTATACATGAATTTGGGGACCAAATTCCCTTAAGTGGGGGAGGGTGTAGCACCTCGGAAATTTTAGCTATATAAACAATTCAAATAAATGGAAATAAATAATTTCCAAGTATGTAAAACATACGCATCATTATCGTACGTGCTATAACAAGTCGGAAAACCGTTAACATGGAAATACGACGCAATCAAGAATTTAAATAAAAAGGGTTGGAGGGACTTCCAACATTATATATTCATGACCCAAATCATAATTGGGTCAATGGACATCATGTAGCCCAATAATCAAATAAAGCTAGAAAATGCAGGGAAAATTCGTAACTCTAAGTAGGCTGAAATTAGAAAAAGGCAATTTGAGTTAAATTGGGATGCAATCATGCGTTCTTGGCAACCCAAATTTGTGCCTATCTGTGGAAGGAGATTTCCTAAAGCCTCACACACTCTATGGAAGAAAGAAATCCTCCCTAAGTAGGAAACTAACATGACAAAACCGCAACCTGGCTTTCCTAGTCATAATAGGACTCCTAAAACACCATGGTTGCTTAAATACTCTTCACCAACCTGGGAACGAGTTTTAGAACTTGCTAGGGTTGTGTGGAGGAGTTCTTGGCAACTGGGGCAGCAGAAGATCCCCACACAAAGCCGTTCTTCTTCCCCGTTGTGTCTGCTGTGACCTGCACAGACCATCATCTTGAAGTCGACCAAAGGTGAGTCAAACCTAAACCAAACCTTGCAAGGCTTATACCCCTGGAAAGAGGGTTAAGTCTACGTTCTAACCCAAGTGGAGCGCCCAAATTCTATGCAGTATACACGGAGTGGTAAGCGTTCTCCTCCAAGTGGTCTGAACACAGGTTTTTCTGGAAAAATGAGACTTCTTCAACCCAGAAGGTAGGTTTTCTCGGGCTAAATCTTAACATATCTTATACCAATGTGTAGAGCATCAAGTTAGCTTTCATTTCCCTCTGGTCTCATCGAATTTCATCTAGTAGATTTTGAATTACAAGTGTTTTGCCAAAGTCGCGCACTGTTAGGGTGTTTCCCGTACTTCTTATCATGCATGTGATTCAAGACCAAATTAGACCAAACTTCCTTCACAGAGTTCTTCTACTAGTAGTCACGATCATCTTGTATGTTGGATGTTTTGTCCAAAACTCTTGTGTTAGAGAGTTATAAGCATAGTAAGAGAGTTACTGCAGGATTCTGCGATTTCAGACTGGACTTAATTTTATGTCTTTATATGTTTCCTAGGATTCGAAACTGAATTAGGTCAACCCCCAACATCAAAGTTCTTCTACTAGTTGTTTTCGTCATATTTGGTGTTGAACATTTTGTCTAAATGTCATTATTTAGAGAGTTATAAGCAGGGTAAGTAAATCCTACATGAGATGTGTTTTCAGGTTCCACATGACCTATAAGTTTTGTTCTGGAAGGGCACTAGTGTCGACACTACTTGGGCTAGTGTCGACACACTGTCCCAGCACAGCCCAGAAGGTGTTCTGGGAAAGTCTCTAGTGTCGACACTACGTGATCTAGTGTCGACACTACCTGACCAGTTTTGTCCAAAAGGTGTTCTGGAAGGCTACTAGTGTCGACACTACTTGAACTAGTGTCGACACACTGTCCCAGATGGGCCAGAAGGTGTTGTGGGAGCTGTCTCTAGTGTCGACACAACCTGAACCAGTGTCGACACTACTTGACCTTTTTGCCTTGTATTTGAAGCACTGTGTGGACACTACCTGGACCAGTGTCGACACTACTTGACCAATTCTTCATCAGTTTGCCTTGTGTTTGGAGCATAGTGTCGACACCAGTAAGGGGTGTGTCGACACTACCTTTGCAAAATATTGCCTGTCTTGGGTCTGATCATTGCATGATGTCTATTTAATGGCTTAAAAGTGTTTAACCCATTGAAAAATCTTTAATTACATGAATATTATTCTAATTGCTTTCTTAATGATATGATCATACATGAAGCTTGTGATTTGCTCTTATTACCAATCTAGCTTGATTTAAATGATAAATATTATCTTAAAATCTGGTGAACCCATATGTAGTTTAATACATTGATCTTTGCATGCCATCATGTTAAGTGTTTTCCGAGAGTTTGAGACCGACAGATTCTGAATTGACACGCGTACATCACTACACACTTATACATCTCTATAGTGCACTTCCTTTCTCTTCTTGTTCTCGTGAGCATGAATTACAATCTAGACTAAAGTCATTATCGTAAAGATTGAACTAAATTATAAATTGTACCGTTCAGCTACCGAATTTATCTCTTGACCATTGTTATCATGAAATCATGTTCAGTTACTTATTACTTGTTCCCATCATCAACATGAACATGACATTACACATGCCTACTTATTGAAACTCTCATTGGCCATTATTAATGACTGTGGGTATCTACATTTAAAATTTTACATGAGATGCTGACAGGGCAAGGCGTGTGTCCAAGGGCTCCAATCTAACCCCAATGACGGCGAGTCATAGATATACTGTTAACAATGGGGTATAATGATTACTGGCGTTGCATCTGCGCTGGGAGTACTTTCTTGCTTGTTGAATGTTAGATACATAACCACATACGCGTGGCCTGTGTGCACTCTTGGTGGATCTTTCCTTGGTGTTCATTAGTGTTTACGTGCCTGATTAGTGTTACTTGATCGTGCTTGTGCAATCTTGCTTGCTTGCTTGCGTGATATGGCCATCCTGCATTTATTGCAACTAGTGATATCTTGCGTTCTTGTAAACTACTGACATCAAGTGAAATCTTGCGTGCTTGTACAAAGTGATTTATTGCTAGTTCTCTCTTGTTATATCACTCCAGATCTTATTCTATCTTGATCACTCTATCTAGTTTGTGTCATGCATCATGTTTTAAATCTGTTTTATTCGTACACGCATATCATGACATTCATCGTGCTTACCTAGTTCTAAAATGTTAATCACTTATATCATTGCCCGCACATTGAGATATAAATCCTACTGGGCTAGTTTGCTCATCCCCCTACTTTTACCCAATTTAGGTGACTATGAAGTTCAAGAGGAATAGCAAGTCGAGGATGGGAATGCATCCGAGTGATGAGCGTTCCAATTATGAGTCTGTCTATAGTTAGATCATTTGAGTGTTAGAACAGTGTAGTAGGAAGTGAGGTATTATGTACTTTCCTTTTTATTAAGTCTTAGTCCTGTACTAGTTTCAATTTGAATACAATTTATATTGAGTTCAACATTTGGGCCCTATTATGATGTTGTGTTGATACACATCTAGTGCGTGCTAGCTAGAGGCTTATTTACCGACTGTTCACGTCTCCGGATATCAACTCGAATTCTTCGAACTAATATCCGCTGCGTAATTCTCGGGACGTGACAAAGCCAGTAGCATCTTATCTTGTTTAGTCATGGGCGAGATGCAATTACTTGAACAATTCGCCAATCTGGATCTGAACATTGAGAAAAGAAGTGATTAGATGATAGTTGCCAATTTAAGAGCTCAACCCGACATATTTGTCGAGATTAAAGAGCAATAGAAAAATGATCCATTTCTAGTCAAAGTCGGGGAGACCATAGCTGACAAGACAGATTCTCCATCGCTGAAGATGGGAGGATATTATTCCACGCCAGGACTTGTATGCCTGACAATGAAGAACTAAAGAGGAAGCTGATGGATGAAGCCCACAAGACCAGGTATACCATTTACCGAGGCGCAACCAAGATGTACCAAGACATGAAGAGGTCATTTTGGTGGCCAAACATGAAGCATGTGGTGGCTGAGCATGCCGCACACTGCCTCATATGCCAACAAGTGAAAGTCGAACATTGTCATCCTACGGGAGTACTTAGACCCCTAGACATACCTGAATGGAAATGGGAAAGCATCGGCATGGATTTCATCATGGGTTTACCCCAAACTCGTAGTGGACTTGATGCTATTTGGGTCATTGTGGATCGTTTGACTAAGTCCGCACATTTCCTTGTCATTAAGAGAATCTGGAGTGTGGATGTGTTAGCAGCTTTGTATGTAAAGGAAATTGTGAGATTACATGGAGTCCCCATGTCCATTGTCTCAGATCGTGACCCCAGATTCACATCTAGATTCTGGAAGGGACTTCAGACAACGTTGGGTACTAAACTCAATTTCAGCACTGCTTTCCACCCACAGATGGATGGACAGACAGAAAGGACAAATCAAATAGTGGAAGACATGTTGCGTGCCTGCACTATAGATTTTGAGGGATATTGGAATGAACAACTATCTTTGATTGAATTCGCCTACAACAACAGTTATCAGGCCAGCATTAAAATGACACCGTTTGAAGCACTATACAGAAGAAGTTGTAGATCACCAGTGTGCTGGAATGAGGTAGGTGAACAGCAATGGCTGGGACCAAACATGGTGCAGAGCACTAGCAAGGATATACAAATTATTAGAGACAGATTAAGATAGCTCAGTCTAGGCAGAAGAGCTATGCTGATAAGCGAAGAAGAGATTTAGAATTTCAAACTGGAGATCATGTAATGCTAAAAGTATCCCCGACCAGAGGATTTCAAAGGTTTGGGATGAAAGGCAAGTTGAGACCAAGATTCATAGGTCCATTTGAAGCGTTGGATAGAGTTGGCGAGGTGGCGTACCGACTAGCACTACCTCCCCAGTTCTCCACCGTACATAATGTTTTCCATGTGTCAATGCTGAGGAAATACATGTATGATCCATCACACGTGATCAGCTACGTTGACATTATTTTGAACAAGTACATGACCTATGAAAATATTGGACAAGAAGATGCAACAGCTTCGGAATCGATCCATACCCGCGGTCAAGATACTATGGAAAAATCACGAAGTCGAAGAAGCTAAGTGGGAACCCAAAGCCACCATGCGACGGAACTATCCGGAGTTATTCAGTGAGTCACTCTTCCTCTCACGATCATATGAATTTGGGGACCAAATTCTTTTTTAAGAGTGGGAGGATGTAGTACCCTTGATTTTTAAAAATCCAAATCCAAATAAAATTTTTATTTTAAATAAATAAGGTAAATAGATTTAATTTGCTTAAATGAGAAATAAGTGAAATAAAAAGGAAAATTAAGCAAGCCCAATAAGTTAAAACCCTAATGGGTTGTGTAAATGGTTTAATTACAAAATAATGTGCCTAATATAGTGGAGCCCATCATGGGATGGGAATTAATTATCCCAAATTTGGATTTAATTTAGTAAATAGTAAAAGGGTAGGATAAATACTAAATAACTTGTATTTATCTAAAACAAGAGCCCTAAGCCCATCCTAACCCTTTGGCCACGAGATTAGGCCTCTTCCTCACCCTAATTCGGTAGATAAATGAAAGAAATAAGATGATAATTGCTAATTTTCGGAGTTGGAGGAGAAGTGAAGAGTTTGAAGATGTTAGGACTCTATTAGCTAGTAAAAACATTGTAATCTCGTCCCTACCCAAACCCAAACTGTGGCTGGAGCTCTGGAGACGAAGGGAGAGGCTGGAGACCGTGGGAGCTTGGAGAAGGAAGCTTGGACAAAGGAGTTTTCATCTCATTTTCGTCTCCAAATTAGGGATTCTTCTTTGTTTCAACAAAAGGTAGGCAATCTCTCAAGCCAAATCAGTGTAAAAATTACCCTAGGAAGACTCCATGTTCCCGAGCAAAAGCCCTCTCGCTCCATTTTGATCTCCCATGAGGGAGAATAAATTCTTTGAATCCCTGTCAGTTCCATATACCCGACCCTTCACGTTTACTCTTAAACCTTGAGCATACATGACCTATGCCATGAGAACATTATCATAAATACTACATCATGTTAGCTTTCAACGCCTCTAGTTGCCTAATTTTCATCATGTATGCATCTCTAATTAATTCGTTGAACCCTGTCTGCACATGTTTAGGTCACTGATATGTTACTTGATCAAAGCATGACTAAACCTTGTCTATTCTCAAATTAATTGTACAAGTTGATAGATCTGTATGTCTACTTTCGTTTAGAACTGGTTTCGTGATTTTTGGATCACCGTGCAATTTTATATGGAATTTAGAATGACTAGCTATGAAAGAGGATTCACCCTGGGAAAAAGGGTAAAAGACCGGACCCTCCCTGATCTCGCGGCGGCGCGACCCGCCGCGATACCAGCGGGGTCGCGGCCGGCGGGTACGACGCGTTAAGAAATGCAGCGGCCTAAGCTGCTGCGATTCTTGGCGCGGACTGGACCTGTAACACCCTTGATTTTTAAAACCCAAATAAAAAAATAAAATTCTATTTTTATAAATACAAAAAATAGAAATTATTGAACAAAAAAGGGAAATAAATATAATTAGAATGATTTAAATCAAAGTCCATTGGGCTAAATTGGTAATGGGATGTACTAATGGTCCTAACATGGTTTGTTGGGCCCAAATAGGGATAGCCCATTATGAGAGGAGAAGTAATTAAGAGAAATTCATATCTAATTAATTAATAAATGGAAAAATATCAAATTAACTATTAAAATAAGTCATATCTATCCTAAAAAGAGTCCTACACTTACCTTAAACCTTTACCAACGAAATTGGATCCCTTCCCAACTCTATTAGGTGGATAAATAAGAGAAAGTGGGAGATAAAGAAAGAAATTCGGAGTTTAATGGAAGGGAGGACTCTTAGAATGGCTAGGACTCCTATAGTTAGCCATATACCCCAAAATTTCGACCCTAGCAACCCTAGTTCATGTCTAAGCTCTTTGGAGACTAAAAGGAGAAGTTCTGGACGAAGAGCAAGGAGAGGAGGAGGCTTGGAGCTTGGATTTTCTCTTCTTTTTCGTCATCAAACTAGAGCTTCTTTCTCCACGAAAAAGGTAAGCAATCTCACAAGAAAAAATCATGTAATAATTACCCTAGGTAGCCTTCATGAACCTCTTCAAAAGCCCTCTCATCTCGTTGTATTTGTTCATCCATTTGGGCGAATTAATTGCTTGAATCCCTACTGTTACCATGAACCTGAAACTTCATGTTTGCTCTATACCCCTGCATGTACTTGTTCTCAAGCCATGATAAAATTCTCATATATACTGCATCATATTAGCTTTCAAACGCCCCTAGTTTTTCTCTATTTCGATCTCCCATGAGGGAGAATTAATTCTTTGAATCTCTGTCAGATCTATGCACCATACCCTTCATGTTTGTTTGTGAACCTCGTTCATACTTGACTTCATACCATGATAAAATTATTATAAATACTACATCTTGTTAGATTTTGAACGCTCCTAGTTTCGGAATTTTTCATCATGTATCCATCATTCATTAATTCATTGAACCTAGACTGCACATGTTTAGGTCACCGAAACGTAAACCAATCAAATCATGCCTAAATCTTGTTTATTTTCAAATTAATCGTGCATGTTGATAGACCTATATGTCTACTTTCGTTTAAAACTAGTTTTGTGCTTTTGGATCACCGTGCTATTTTATATGGAATACGAACGTCTATGTATCAAAGAGGATTGCCTGGGAAAAAGGGAAAAAGGGCAATCCCATTGGTACCGTGTCGGCGCGATCCGCCGCGATATCAGGGGGGTCGCGCCGGCTGATGGCGTCGCGTCAAGAATGCGGCGGCATAAGCCGCTGCGATTCCACACCGGACCAGGCCAGACCGGCCAGTCCACCTGTCGCGCCCGGCCGCCCCGTCGCGATTTGAATCGCGACGGGTAAGTCCGCCGCGTTTTCAAGAATCCGACCAGAATTGAAAAATTGTGCATATGCCCTGTTGTTTAAGCTTTATACCCCTTAATTAGCCATGATTAACCCATGTTATAGTTAATTCAACTTGGTACGTTAATAAATGGCATTAACGATATAAATTTAATTATTTAAAATGACATTTGCACGACTGTCATATCCTCAAGATTTCTTTACACTTACACACACATAACATTATTAAATGTCATTTGACCTGATAAATTATGCAATAATATATTCGATAAATTAGTGAAATAAATAACTAAATTACCCTATTTTATTAAATACAATTGTCTTCGTTTTATACGTGCATTTTAAATACCGTTATCGTTTTCCTTCGGCTTCGAGCACTCGAGGCACGACGGACCCGGTTTCTACACACTTTCTCTTGACTTGGACCACCTCTCCATCGGGAATACTCTCGATTGGGCCAGGAACTCCTTGTCAAGACCTCCGTAAGTCTTCTTGGCTTTGGCGCACGTCCTTAGTCAACGAGCTGGTTGTACCCCAAAACCGTTACACCTTAGGGATCAGTACGATCCATGGCTTTAGTGTTTCCTTCTCGTCTTGGGATCACGCCGGACCACTTGACCTGTGTACACGGCACGGCTAAGGGGGCGGTTGTGACTTCTACCAGTCTACCGGCACCCGACCTGGTGCTGTGCAACCGTTACTATCGGAATTTCACCTTGTTTTACGAAATTGTCCCTATCTCATCTAATATCCATATCCTCTTATCTGTTCAGGTTCTCCCTAATCTCTCGTCTATTCATCTAGTACTCTCTTATCTTCTTGGTACTCTATTGACCATTCTTGTGATTGTCTAAGATAAAGAAATGACTAATGCCAACGCAATAGGGCCCGATCAGGTCCAGGAAGGAGCATCCCGAAAAGTGCCAGTGTCCATGGGAGTTTAAATGATCAAGGATGTGTTACGGCATGCATCCAGCGCCAGTTTACTATCTAGATTAATCTATGACAATCAAAGTACTATCTCTACAAGTGCAAGCGTGATCGTTACTGGTGCACCGTTGTGCAATTTACATATTATAACGTTACATGGCCATTCTATTGTCGTTCTCGTTGTACTATTTTCCCTATGCCAGTTGCTATTGTTCTCTTGTTATCATGACATGCTCTACATGACTTTACTCTCTAGTTAGCCTGCCATTAAAACATTAACTATTAAAGCATGCTTGTGTTCATGAGATATAAGTCCTACTAGTTGTTATTCGCTCATCCTGCGTATATATTTAATGTGTTTCAGGTGAGTCGGATCATGACCACACTCACGAAGATGGGACGATGAGGAGGCTCAGAAGTGACCATTCAGCAACCAGTGCTATCTAGTAGTAGTATGTTAGCGTAGTTATGAGTTAGTGAGTCAGTTAGTCGTTATGTAATAGTTTGATTTTGAATAAAGTACTCTGGGCCCTTGTTTTGGTTCTGATACGTTGATGTATTAGTCAGTTTATGAAGATGATGAGTTATTAGTGAATGTAATGGAGATGTTGGATTATTAATGAAATATGAGGTTGTTTGGTATTATTTCCATTTGTGTGATGGCTTGTTATTTATTTCTCGCTCTGTACTATTTAATAACTGTAATCTCTCTCCGATATTCCGCGTCGGGGCGTTACAATTTTGTGGTATCAGAGCCTAGGTTATTCTTAAGTATAGGATGATCTAGGTTTGACTTGACTTGACTTAGAGTCTAACTCCATACCTATGTGAGATTGGTAGAACCTTGGGTAATGAGATAAAATAAACGCACACACGCACAAACTCAGTGCAAACTAATAACTTACATTTAAAAATTCTTTGAAGGAACTTAACATCAACAATGGCAGCGGAGCGCGCTCAACTCCGTGATATGCAGCAGACTATCTAGCAGCTTACTCAAGCTTTACTACAGGCTGCTGGAGCCAACAACAATAATAACAACAACCGAGGAGCTGGTGATTTACATAGAAATTTCCGCAACCTGAATCCGCCTCGATTCAGTGGTACCACAGACCCTGATGAGGCCGAGAACTGGCTCAAGGAGATTGAGCATATCTTTCGCGTCATGCAATGCGCGGATGAGGACAAGATACTGCTAGCTACGTTCCAGTTAGAACCGGACGCCCGTGTGTGGTGGGAGTCCGTTGAGGCAACCAGAGAGGATGCGCAATTTACCTGGGAGGAGTTCAAGGAGCATTTCAACTCCAAGTACTTCAGAGAGGGTCCAAGAGAGGAAAGCATCTGAATTTGCCGCTCTGAAGCAAAGGAACTGACTGTTGCTGAGTATGAGGCTCAGTTCTCTCGATTGGCACACTATGCCAATCATCTGGTGAGTACAGAGAAGATGAAGGCGAAAAGATTTCTTAATGGGCTCAGGCCCGCATATATCACACAACTGGCACCTATGGACATTCAGACCTACCCAGAGATGGTCAGGAAAGCACAACTACTCGAGGATGCAACCGATCTCACTGATCGCATCAAGGGTAGAATGGTAAAGAAGGAACTGACTTCTGGAGCACCAAGCAAGCCTGCCTACAGCAAGAAAAGACCGTTAAGTATCACTGATGGGCCAAGCCAGGAGAGAAAGCCCAAAGTCCCCACTACTACTACCCTAAACAACAAGCCCAGATGCAAACACTGTGACAAGCTGGGCCATACTGCAGAAGAGTGCTAGAGGAAGGCAGGTGTATGCCTTCGCTGTGGGAGTCGTGATCACCGCATCCAGGAGTGCCCTCTGTTAAAAGAAAATGAAAAGCGTTCTATGGGACAGAAGAAGCCCGACCGACTGCAGGCGTTGCAAAAAGTGGACACCACCGAGGAAGGTGGAGTGGTGGAAGGTACACTGCCAGTCTTTTCTCAATCAACATTTGTTTTGTTTGATACTGGCGCAAAACATTCATTATATCACAAGCATTTGCTGATACCTTAAATGAGAAACTTGCATCTATGACATTTGAATTACCTGTCACAACACCACTAGGAGAAAGGGCTCTATTGAATAAATATTATCCATTGGCTGATGTTAAGATTGGTGAACTCAATCTAAGAGCTGACTTGATTGTATGCCCATGGGGGCTACGATGTCATTCTGGAGCCGATTGGCTATCCACGTATGGGGCTATCGTGGATTGTAGAAGAGGTAAAATTTCCTTTAGTGAGTTCCCTAAGCTGATCTTCACAGGACGTAGGCACAAGAGACACTTGTCCCTCGTCTCTGCTATAAAGGCATAAAAACATGATAAGGAAAGGAGTATGGCATTTCTTGCCGCCATTGTAGTTGAAAAGAAAGCAGTTAAGATATCAGATATCCACATAGTGCAAGAATACCCTGATGTGTTTCCCGATGAGACCAGGCATTCCACTGAGAGAGATGTGAATTTCTCAATTGATCTCGTACCTGGAGCTACACCGGTTTCACGCCAACCCTACAGGATGTCCCCTGCCGAATTGAAAGAGTTGAAAGAGCAACTGATGGAACTTCTAGAAAAGGGTTTCATTAGGCCGAGTACTTCTCCTTGGGGAGAGCACCAGTGTTGTTCGTCAAGAAGAAGGACGGATCCATGAGATTATGCATCGATTACAGGTAGTTGAACAATCTCACTATCAAGAACAAGTACCCTCTGCTGCGTGTCGATGAATTATTTGATCAGATATCAGGAGCTAAATATTTTTCTAAGATGACCTTAGATCGGGATATCATCAGATGAGGATTCAAGATGTAGATATCTACAAGACAACTTTCAGGAGCAGGTACGGTCATTATGAATTGTAGTCATGTCGTATGGACTAACCAATGCTCTTACAACTTTTATGCAATAATGAACAGCATCTACCGGTCCTGCCTCGACAAGTTCGTCGTGGTCTTTATTGATGATATTCTCATATACTCCAAGACCAAGGAAGAGCATGAGGAGCATCTGAGGATCGCTCTGCAAATCTTGCGGGACAATCAACTCTACGCCAAATTGAGCAAGTGTGAATTCTGGCTCGAGAGGTGTCATTTCTGGGCCATGTTATATCCAAGGACGTTATCGCTGTCGATCCTTCCAAGGTAGAAAGCCGTACTCAACTGGGAAAGGCCGACAAAGTCACAGAGATCAGAAGCTTTCTTGGACTTGCTGGATATTACAGACGGTTCATAAAAGACTTCTCCAAGATAGCTGTACCTCTTACGCGTCTTATGCGGAAAGAGAACCATATGTCTGGAGCAAGAGTGAGAGAAGAGTTTCCAGACCCTGAAGCAATTGTTAACATCTGCACTTGTCCTCGCCTTACCAGTCGAGGGCGTAGGATTCTCAGTCTACACTGATGCATCTAGAATCGGTCTAGGCTATGTACTAATGCGATGCAGAATGAGAAGGTGATAGCGTATTCTTCAAGGCAGTTGAAGCCACATGAAGTCAACTATCCTGTCCATGACTTAGAGCGCTAGCTGTGGTATTTGCACTCAAAATCTGGAGGCATTACCTATACGGGGAGCAATTTATTGTCTACTCCGATCACAAGAGTTTGAAATACTTATTTTCTCAGAAGGAGCTCAATATGCGACAACGGAGATGGCTGGAGTACTTGAAAGACTTTGATTTCAATATTCAATATCACCCAGGTAAGGTAATGCAGTAGCTGATGCACTTAGTCGAAAGCCAGTAGCTTTTTTTCCTGTCTAGAATGGGCGAGATGCAACTGTTGAAACAATTTGCTAGTTTGGACCTGAACATTGAAAAGAGGAGTGATAAGATGAGCGTGGCTAATCTTAGAGCTCAACTCGACATTTTTGTCGAGATCAGAGAGCAGCAGGCTAATGATCCATTCCTAGTCAGAGTCAGAGAGACCATAGCTGATGAGCCAGACTTCTCCATCGCTGAAGATGGAAGAATATTATTCCAAGCCAGGACATGTGTGCCTGACAATGAAGTGCTGAAAAGGAAACTGATGGATGAAGCCCACAAGACCAAGTACACAATATATCCAGGTGCAACCAAGATGTACCAAGACATGAAAAGGTCATTTTGGTGGCCAAACATGAAGCGTGAGGTGGCTGAGCATGCCGCGCACTGCCTCACTTGTCACAGGTGAAAGCCGAGCACCGTCGTCCTGTGGGTGTACTTAGACCCCTGGACATACCCGAATGGAAGGGGAAAGCATCGGTATGGATTTCATCATGGGTTACCGAACATGTGGTGGACTTGATGCTATCTGGGTTATTGTGGACCGTTTAACCAAGTCCGCACACTTCCTTGCCATTAAGAGCATTGGAGTGTGGATGTGTTGGCAGCTTTGTATGTAAAGGAAATCATGAGATTACATGGAGTCCCTATGTCCATTGTCTCAGATTGTGACCCCCAGATTCACATCTAGATTCTGGAAGGGACTTTAGACAGCGTTGGGTACTAAACTTAACTTCAGCACTGCTTTCCACCCACAGACGGATGGACAGACTGAAAGAACAAATCAGATAGTGGAAGACATGCTACGAGCTTGTGCTATAGACTTTGAGGGGTATTGGAATGAACAATTGTCCCTAATTGAATTCGCCTACAACAACAGCTATCAGGCCAGCATCAAGATGGCACCATTGAAGCATTATACGGCAGAAGTTGCAGATCGCCAGTATGCTGGAATGAAGTAGTGAGCAGCAATGGCTAGGACCAGACATGGTGCAGAACACTAGCAGGACATACATATTATCGGAGACAGAATTAAGATAGCTCAATCCAGGCAGAAGAAGTATGCTGATAAAAGGAGAAGGGATTTAGAATTCAGACTGGAGATCATGTAATACTGAAGGTATCCCCGACCAGAAGATTTCAGAGGTTGGGATGAGAGGCAAGCTGAGACCAGATTCATAGGTCCGTTTGAAGTGTTAGATAGAGTGGGGAGGTAGCGTATCGACTGGCACTACCACCCCAGTTTTCAATAGTACACAATGTGTCCATGTGTCAATGCTGAGAAAGTACGTGTATGATCCATCACACGTAATTAACTATGATGACATTATTCTGAATAAGGATATGACCTATGAAGAAAGGCAGTGAAAATCTTGGACAAGAAGAGCAACAGCTTCGGAATCGTCTATACCCGTGGTGAAGGTATTATGGAGAAACCATGAACATTACACGATTTCGGAACCCAAGGACCGATCGATGGATATGCAAAATACAAGATGAGTCGAAGAGGCACGTGGGAGCCCGAAGCATTAATGCGACGGAATTATCCGAAGTTATTCAGTAAGTCATTCTTCCTCTTACGATTCTATGAATTTGGGGACCAAATTCATTTTAGAGGGGGAGGATGTAGCACCCTTGATTTTTAAAACCCAAATAAAAAATAAAATTTCTATTTTTATAAATAAGGAAAATAGAAATTATTGAACAAAAATGGAAATAAATATAATTAGAATGATTTAAATCAAAGCCCATTAGGCTAAATTAGTAATGGGATGTACTAATGGTCCTAGCATGGTTTGTTGGTCCCAAATAGAGATAGCCCATTATGAGAGGAGAAGTAATTAAGAGAAATTCGTATCTAATTAATAAAAATGGAAAAAGGTCAAATACTATTAAAAAAAGTCATATCTATCATAAAAAGAGTCCTACACTTACCCTAAACCTTTACCCACGAAAATGGATCCCTTCCCAACTCTATTAGGTGGATGAATAAGAGAAAGTGGGAGATAAAGAAGGAAATTCAGAGTTTAATGGAAGGGAGGACTCTTAGAATGGCTAGGACTCCTATAGTTAGCCATATACCCCCAAATTTCGACCCTAGCAACCCTAGTCGTGTCTAAGCTCTTTGGAGATGAAAAGGAGAAGTTCTGGACAAAGAGCAAGGAGAGGAGGAGGCTTGGAGCTTGGATTTTCTCTTCTTTTTCGTCATCAAACTAGGGCTTTCTTAATCCATGAAAAATGTAGGCAATCTCTCAAGCAAAATCATGTAAAAATTACCCTAGGTAGCCTTCATGAAACCTCTTAAAAACCTCTCGTTTCGTTGTATTCGTTCATCCATTGGGTGAATTAATTGCCTGAATCCCTATTGTTACCATGAATCTGAAACTTCATGTTTGCTCTACACCCCTGCATGTACTTGTTCTCAAGCCATGATAAAATTCTCCATATATACTACATCATATTAGCTTTCAAACGCCCTAGTTTTCTCTATTTCGATCTCCCATGAGGGAGAATTATTCTTTGAATCTCTGTCAGATCTATGCACCATACCCTTCATGTTTGTTTGTGAACCTCGTTCATACTTGACTTCATACCATGATAAAATTATTATAAATACTACATCTTGTTAGATTTTGAACGCTCCTAGTTTCGGAATTTTTCATCATGTATCCATCATTCATTAATTCATTGAACCTAGACTGCACATGTTTAGGTCACCGAAACGTAAACCAATCAAATCATGCCTAAATCTGTTTATTTTCAAATTAATCGTGCATGTTGATAGACCTATATGTCTACTTTCGTTTAAAACTAGTTTCGTGCTTTTTAGACCATCGTGCTATTTTATATGGAATTTAGAACGTCTATGTATCAAAGAGGATTCGCCCTGGGAAAAAGGGAAAAAGAGCAATCCCACCTGGTACTGCGTCGGCGCGATCCGACGCGATATCAGGGGGGTCGCGCCGGCTGATGGTGTCGCGTCAAGAATGGGTTGGCATAAGCCACCGTGATTCCATTCGGACCGGGCCAGACTGGCCAGTCCACCTGTCGCGAAGGGTAAGTCCGCCGCGTTTTCAAGAATCCGACCAGAATTAAAAATTGTGCATATGCCTGTTGTTTAAGCTTATACCCCTTAATTAGCCATGATTAACCCATGTTATAGTTAGTTCGACTGGTACGTTAATAAATGGCATTAACGATATAAGTTTAATTATATAAAATGACATTTGCACGACTTGTCATATCCTCAGATTTCTTTACACTTACACACATAACATTATTAAATGCCATTTGACCCTGATAAATTATGCAATAATATATTCGGTAATTAGTGAAGTAAATGACTAAATTACCCTATTTTATTAAATACAATTTCTACATTTTATACGCGTATTTTAATACCATTATTATTTTCCTCGGCTTCGAGCACTCGAGGCACGACGGACCCAGTTTCTACACACTTCTCTTGACTTGACCACCTCTCCATCGGGAATACTCTTGACTGGGCCAGGGACTCCTTGTGAAGACCTCCGTAAGTCTCTTGGCTTTGGCGCACGTCCTTAGTCAACGAGCTGGTTGTACCCCAAAATCCGTTACACCTTAGGGATCAGTACGATCCATGGCTTTAGTGTTCCTTCTCGTCTGGTTCACGCCTGACAACCTGACCCGTGTACATGGCACGGCTAAGGGGGCGGTTGTGACTTCTACCACACTGCCGGCACCTGACCTGGTGCTGTGCAACTGTACTATCAGAATTTACGTTGTTTTACGAAATTGTCCCTAATCATCTAATATCCATATCCTCTTATCTGTTCACGTTCTCTCTACTCTCTCGTCTATTCGTCTAGTATCTTAACTCTTCTTGGTACTCTATTGGCCATTCTTGTGATTGTCTAAGATAAAGAAATGACTAATGCCAGCGCAATAGGGCCCTATCAGGTCCTGGGAGGAGCATCCCGAAAAGTGCCAGTGCCCATGGGAGTTAAAATGATCAAGGATGTGTTACGACATGCATCCAGCGCCAGTTTACTATCTAGATTAGTCTATGACAATCAAAGTACTATCTCTACAAGGCAAGCGTGATCGTTACTAGTGCACCGTTGTGCAATTTACATATTATAACGTTACATGGCCATTCTATGTCGTTCTCGTTGTACTAGTTCCCTGTGCCAGTTGCTATGTTCTCTTGTTATCATGACATGCTCTACATGACTTTACTCTCTAGTTAGCCTGCCATTAAAACATAACTATTTAAAACATGCTTGTGTTCATGAGATATTAAGTCCTACTGGGCATTATTCGCTCATCCTGTTATATATTTAATGTGTTTCAGGTGAGTCGGATCATGACCACACTCACGAAGATGGCCGATGAGGAGGCCCAAGAGTGACCATTCAGCAATCAGTGCTATCTAGTAGTAGTCTGTTAGCGTAGTTATGAGTTAGTGAGTCAGTTAGTCGTTATGTAATAGTTTGATTTTGAATAAAGTACTATGGGCCCTAGTTTTGGCTCTGATACGTTGATGTATTAGTCAGTTTATGAAGATGATGGTTTTTAGTGAATGTAATGGAGATTGTTGGATTATTAATGAAATATGAGGTTGTTTGGTATTATTTCCATTTGTGTGATTTTGTTATTTATTTCTCGCTCTGTACTATTTAATAACTGTAATCCCCTCCGATATCCGCGTCGGGCGTACAGGACTAGGCCGGTTGGCTTTCGAACCGCGACTGAGCCACCCGTCGCGACTTGAATCGCGGTGGGTAGCCCGCCGCGATTTGAAGATTTCGGCTAGAAATTAAATTTATGCCCATGCCCTTGCTGTTTGGGCTATATAACCCTTATTTAGCCATGATTAAACCATGTTACAGTTAATTCGACTTGGTAAATTAATAAATGACAATAATGATATAAATTTAATTATTTAAAGGAAATTTGCACGATTTATCATCATCTCATGATTTCATTACACTTACACACACATAACATTATTAATTGCCATTCACCCTAATAATTTATGCAATACTGCATCTAGTAAATTAGCGAAATAAATGACTAAATTTTCCTATTTAATTAATCACGTTGTCTTCGTTTTATACGTGTGTTTTTGTACACCGTTATCGTTTCCCTCGGCCTTCGAGCACTTGAGGCACGACGGACCAGTTTTGTACACACTTCTCTTGACTTGGACCACCTCTCCATCGAGAATACTCTCGACTAGGCCAGGACTCCTTGTCAAGGCCTCAGTAATTCTTCTTGGCTTTGGCGCACGTCCTTAGCCGACGAGCTTGTAGACACCCGATTCTGGCTAATGAGTTAAGCCACATTTCTTGTCACATTAATGGCCCCTAGTTGGTTACTCACCTTGAGCCCATCATCAGCCTTGATTTAAGCCCATTAACAATTTAAATTGCCTTGAAATCCCGCCCATATCACTTTGAGAGAGTCCTTAAGCATCATAACTCTTATCTTTTCATATGGTTGGCTGATAATTCACATAAAGTTTGATTTCATAGTCGCGACGCATCGTAGCGCCCACGTCTCTGAGTCGCGACGCCCAGGATGCCGCGATAGTCCAATCATATCCATGCACGGTGGGCATACTGTCACGACGCCCCGCCCCGTCGCGTCTCCATGTCGCGGCCCTACAATACGCCGCGACAGCAGCTACGCATGCAGGCCTCCGCAACCACCCTATTTATCCTCCCATGTGTTTATCTTTATCTCCAAGCAATATCTAAACCCTTGGGCGAGGTTTGGGGCTAAGGGACTCTTTAGAAGACCTATAGGACTCTCTCACATGAATTTTAATGGGATTTATCTCTCATTTGGATTATTAATCATTTTAAGGGGATTTTCTCTCTCAAGGGTCTATATAAGCAAGGCATCCCCCTCATGGACGAGGGGAGCCCCACTTTTACCCCGAAGGGCTGCCGAAATCTCCTCTCACCAACACTTAGCCTCGCAGCCACTCATTTCCACCATTTCCTTCACATTCCCTCCCCACCAAAATACCCTCATTTCACCATTTATGGGGCATGGGACGTGAAGAGGGCGCTCCTGCATCCTCCTGAAGCTTTCGCGCACCTCATGGGGACTGCATCCACACCAGGGAGTCCCCTAATGGGGCTCATCTTCTCCACTCCCTCTCTCCACCTTTTCCTCATATATTTTGTGTTATTTCTAGTTAGATCACACTTACCACATTCCCACGATTTCCACACACCCAAGGGGTTTAAAACCACCCCCAGGTGCGTTCCCACCATGA
This sequence comes from Colocasia esculenta, assembly GCA_014218235.1. Classification (NCBI taxonomy): domain Eukaryota; kingdom Viridiplantae; phylum Streptophyta; class Magnoliopsida; order Alismatales; family Araceae; genus Colocasia; species Colocasia esculenta. The sequence goes on along the minus strand of CM024756.1, from coordinate 21,147,289 downwards.
TCTCACTTTTCTTCATTTTTGGAATAGATACTATGCTTAACACGTTCTAAAGGGCTTTTCTTGTTTTTCTTCTTTGTTTTGGCAGGCACCCAAGCTTTTCTACGAGGAGCTCTTGTCCTTCAGCCGGATGGAGGATGCGAAGAAGGTCCACACACGACATCTCCTGCACACAGAGAACCGACAGCGGAGGACGACGTGATAAGAGACGCGTCAGGCGATAGCGACACGTTACCAGTGTCGTCGCGGTAGGTAAGACTGCCGCGACACCAGGTTCGCTTCCTTTCTCTTTCCATTTCCTAGTTAGTTAGCCCGTGTCATTCTCTACTTATTAAGCAACTTACTAGGTGGCGATCACATTCCTACTTCCATACTACTAGTCTTAGTACATGTTTGTGTTGAGGGGGGGCACAATCCCCGTGATTACACCTTTGTTGGCGATCACGATGGGATGTTCCATCGGATGTAAATTGTTAATCATTACAGGTAAGTCAGGTAAGTATTTCTTCCCCTACTCCCTGCATTACTATATTGTATTCTACTTATTATATTATTTCAAGGACCCGTCTGGTTTCTCAATGTGCTCCGGGATTTGAGTTCCCCTTTATCAAAAACAGTGATAATCTAGGTGCACATTGTTAATCGTTGATAGCCGTTGAGTTGGGTAAGTTCGGGGACGATGGATTCAGGCCTGCACTGCGGTTGTGGGTAGTCTCTTGACCCGTTCTTATTCGGCTTAGCAATATTATCCTTGATATATTTTCTATTTTTCTCCTTTTCTTTGCATTCGTTTGATGATTTCTTTCATTTTAGCCCACATGCATCATGTAGGACTTTGAGCTTTCCTGACTCGTTCCTGACTATTGATGAGCCCTTGTTGAGTGACCCATCATCCTTCATATTCCAAACAAGAAATCCAATTCCACTCCGAATCGGAAGGTTTGCCTCCGAGTGAGTTGTTCCTGTCAGCTTGACAAGAATTTCCCTGTCTGGATTCTCTATCCAATTTTTCATCCTACCCCTTTGATCCGTTTTGATTGCGAACCGCTCCCAGGACAGAGTCATGAGCTACCTGCCTGGCACGCACATGTCCCTCCAAAATGAAACCTGTAGGCCAATCGGCAAGGGTACCTCTCAATCGAGGGGTTGATCATCCTTTTCTTTTCTCCTTCTCGTCCAGACTTGTGCTTTTCTTTGCATTCTGCTCGAGCAGCTAACTCGGGGTTTTCACGAAGATGATTCCAATTGCTTGTTAGTTGAACCGGGTGTCTCTTTACCTGGCTCCCGCTTTTCAGTCCACTCCGCATCATTTCCGTTCCTCTGTCACTTCGTGACACCTTCACTACACTTCCGCTTCGTCTCCTTGCAAAGTGGAAGCCAGGAGGGGCAATCTGTAGACACCCGATTCTGGCTAATGAGTTGAGCCACATTCTTGTCACCTTAATGGACCCCTAGTTGGTTACTCACCTTGAGCCCATCATTAGCAGTGTTTTGAGCCCTTACATTTAAAATTGCCTTGAAATCCCGCCCATTATCAATTTGGGAGAGTCCTTGGCCATTAATAACTCTTATCCTTTCATGTGGTTGGTTGATAATTCACAAATACTTTATTTTATAGTCGGACGCATCGTAGCGCCGCGTCTCAGTGTCGCGTCGATGCAAGCCGCCACGACAATCCATGCATATCCATGCACGTGGGCATACGTTCGCGACGCCCCACCCCGTCGCGTCTCCAGTGTCGCGGCCCTACGATACGCCACGACAGCAGCTGCGCATGCAGGCCTCCGCAACCACCTCCTATTTATCCTCCATGGTTTATCTTTATCTCCAAGCAATATCTGAACCCCTTGGGCGAGGTTTGGGGCTAGGGGACTCTGAGGCCTATAACTCTCTCACATGAATTTTAATGGGATTTATCTCTCATTTGGATTATTAAACATTTTATGGGGATTTCTCTCTCAAGGGTCTATATAAGCAAGGCATCCCCCTCATGGACGAGGGGAGCCCCACTTTTACCACGAAGGGCTGCCGAAATCTCCTCTCACCAACACTTAGCCTCGCAGCCACTCATTTCCACCATTCCTTCACATTCCCTCCACCAAAATACCCTCATTTCACCATTTATGGGGCACGGACGTGAAGAGGGCGACTCCTGCATCCTCCTGAAACTTTCGCGCACTCATTGGGACTACATCCACGCCAGGGAGTCGCCCTAATGGGGCTCATCTTCTCCTCTCCCTCTCTCCACCTTTTCCTCATGCATTTTGTGTTATTTCTAGTTAGATCACACTCACCACATTCCACGATTTCCACACACCCAAGGGGTTTAAAACCACCCCCAGGTGCGTTCCCACCATGATCTCACTTTTCTTTTCATTTTTGGAATAAATACTATGCTTAACACGCTCTAATAGGCTTTTCTGTTTTTCTTCTTTGTTTTGGCAGGCACCCAACTTTTTCACGAGGAGCTCTTTCCTTCAGCCGGCTGGAGGACGGGAAGAAGGACCACACACGACATCTCCTGCACACAGAGAACGCGACAGCGGAGGACGACGTGATAAGAGACGCGTCAGGCGATAGCGACGTGTTACCAGTGTCGTCGCGGCAGTAAGACTGCCGCGACACCAGGTCCACTTCCTTTCTCTTTCCATTTCCTAGTTAAGTTAGCCCGTGTCATTCTCTACTTATTAGGCAACTTACTAGGTGGCGATCACATTCCTACTTCCATACTACTAGTCTTAGTACATGTTTATGTTGAGGGGGGCACAATCCCCGTGATTACAGAGTTGGTTGTACCCTAAAACCCGATACACCTTTAGGGATCAGTACGATCCATGGCCTTAGTGTGTTCTCTTCTTACCTTGTGATCATGCCGGACCATCTAGCCTGTGTTCATAGCACGGCTAGTGGGCAGTGATGATTTCTACCAGACTGCCGTACCCGACCTGGTGCTGCACAACTTTTATTGTCGGTGTTACGTTGTTTTTCGATATCGTCCTTATCTCGTCTACTATCTATATCCTCTTATCTGTTCACGTTCTCTCTACACTCTCATCTATTTCATCTACAACTCTCATCTGTTCTTGGTACTCTACTTGGCCATCAATTGATTGTCTAAGATAACAAACATGACTGTGCTAAGCAACATTATAAGGGCCCGATCTGGTCCTTGGGAGGAGCACCTGAAAGGCTATAACTCGCGAGGGTCTAATGATCTGGGTGATGACATACACCTAGCATATGACATGCAAGATTTAATCTATGACAATCAATTAATCAGTCACTGGTTGTTACTTGAACTCGGGGTTGAAAGAATACCGACCCATGCTTGCTATCGTGACTAGTTTACTTGCTATCTCGTGATATGGTCAATTCTTGTGATGTTATACTCTCGTAAATGAGTTAATGTTCAAGTTATCTTGTTACATCATTCTCTTGACTATACATGACAATTTGTTTCTCGTATCCTGCCTCCTAAAGACATTAATTACTTTAAGCATGCTTATTCTCATGAGATATTAAGTCCTACTGGGCGTTATTCGCTCATCCTGCGTATTTATTCATTGTGTTTCAAGTGAGTCGGATGTTGACCACACTCACATAGATGGGAACGAGGACGACGTCCAGGAGTGACCCTTTTTCGGCAACATCTGCTTAGTACCTAGTTAGTATAGTTATGATTAGTGAGTCAGTTAGTCTTGATGTATTAGTTTGGATATCAATAAAGTACTCTGGGCCCTAATTTGGCTCTGATGGTTGGATGTAATAGATATTTGATGGATTATTAATGAAATTGGAGATGTTTGGTATTATTTCCATTTGTGTAATGATTTGTATTTATTTTTCCGCTCTGTACTATTTAATAACTGTAATCTCGCTCCGATATTCCGCGTCGGGGCGTTACAAGGACGCGTGGGGAAGTTGGTCTTGGCCTTAGGGCCGCAGAGGGCATGGTGGCGGTGTCGCAGGCTGGGGGCAGCATCCTCTACAGAGTCGAAGGTGCCGAGCCAACTCGCGTCTTCTTCCAGGGTCCCTGAAAACAAACTACGCGAAAACGGCGTCCGAGATCTCTCTCCGGATGCCAGAATCTGAGACTTTTATGAAAATATTTTCGTGAATCAACTTTTCAGAACAACCAAATGACAACTTTTATGAGATTTTTTTGGAAATTTTTTTCTTGTGGAGACTTTTACAGGGAAACAAACGGATCCTAAATGTGAAAGCAATAAGCCATATAGAGGGGATAGAATTATTTCTCTCGAGCATATATTTTGCCTATTTTTGCATTGCTTGATGAATAGAACTTCTAGAATGTATGTTTTCACCACAACAGAGCCTAAAGTGTAGTTGCCTTCATGGGTTACTGAAAACTAATCGAAAGCAAACTGTTTTACAAAGTACTTATTAATCACCCTCTCGAATGATATATTCATTTCGTATGTGGTGTGTTATTTTTGATTTGGTGTGTTGTATGATATTTTGCAATATTTTTCTTACATTTGGTGTGCCTTAAATTGCAAGATTTCAAAATATATTGATCCTTTAGACACACGTACCCATTCTATCCGTTTTTTTATTTTTAGCTCAAGCCAACCTTAAACCGAGATCGAAAATTTTCAAATGTTATTTTAAAATCAGATAATCATTTTTATGAATTCTTAAAATAAAAATTTAAATTATTTCGGGACACACTAAATAACATCTAAATCGAAATTGACCTAACTAGTATATGTGTCTCTATTTCTAAAGAGAGAAAACGTGTCTACTAAAAATATTGTTCAGCCTCCGATTTTATTGGTCTGGAGTCCAGGTCTCACTCACCCACGAGATGTGGGGCCCGCCTCTCAACTAATCAAGTGAAAGGCCCTACACTTCTCTAAAGAACACAGTCCAAGACGTCTTTTGCACACTTTCAGAGTTCTTGCTTTGACACTAATCTGAACGTACGGTTTCTGTTAAGTGACTGTGCCCGGAGCAATGCTGGCATATAAATTCGATTGTTAAAACAAATACACATTATTTCTTGATCTCTACCTGCATTTTAATTTTTTTTCACTTATTTGATGTACTCAGATTATATTAGAAACTAGCCATACATGACGCTCATCAGCAGCTACGGCCCAAGAACTTCTCCTTCTGTCAATGCAATGTGAGATCACACAGCTTGCTCTGCCCCATCTTTAAATCACAGTAAATGCCTTTATACAATTCTGTCGTTGTACCAATTTATAGGCAACCAATTATTTTATTTTATTATCCGACTCATAACCGAATTCTCAAATATTTGGAAACACTTTTTGGATTTAAATATAAGGTTTTTTTAACGGAATTTGAGATGGGCACCGATTTCTGACCGAAAAAGTCCGATGGAACATTCTGTGTTGGAAATTTCTGATTGAAAGAATTTTCCAAGGAAAATACATTGGCATTTTCGAAGGACATGCATACTCCCTCGAAAATCTGCTGGAGTTTCTGACCAAACATATCCGTCGTCAGAAATTCTGTCAGGACATATTTTTGTCGGATATTCTTTTGTCAAATTTTTCATCGGACATTTTTCGACGGATATATAATCGCTGGTATTTAAAATCCGTCAAAAAATGTATAGATTTTTTTTAGTTATATTTACAGAATTGTTAATACACTTGTTTAAAAAGAATAACATGTACATAAATAAAGAACATCCACTACAATTAACATCCATAAAAAAATTCATTTCACTAACAATAAAAATATATCAAATTTTTTAATACAATAAAAAATAGGAGACTTCTGCATCATCCATGCCCTCGTCAAGTTAAAGTAATGTACTTATTTTTATAGATTTGAAAGAAGAAGATATAAACATGAATTTTTTAAATCAATTCAGAAATAGATAATTTGAGCGCTGAGCACAAATTGAATATTCAATTTAGATTCTGTCAGTTCTCCTATGTCACTCTCACCACCCCAATCATGTTAAACCAATCAACATCTCGATCAATGCGATATTTCTCATTTTGAATCCCTGACTTGATATTTGATTTGTGTTCACTAAGTTATTTTCAAAGATTGGTAATTTGAGTGTTGAGCTTAAATTGAATATATAATTTAGATTCCGTCAATTCTCCCATATCATTCCCACCATCCTAGTCATGTTGGACTAATCGGCACACTGATCATACTGGTGTACTAGCTATCTGATTTGAATTCGGTCAGTTCTCCCATGTCTTTCTCACCACCCCAATTATGTTGAACCAATCGGCATACTGATCAAACTATTATTTCACATTTTGGACCCCCAACAAATATTTACTTTGTTTGCACTAACTCAATTCTGAGATTGGTAATTTATGTGCTGAGCTTAAATTGGGTATTCGATAAGGATTTCACCAATTCTCCCATGTCACTCTCACCACCCCAGTTGTGTTCGACCAATCGACATATCGATCAAACTAATATTTCACTTTTTGGACCGACGATTTGATATTTGATTTTTTTTTTCAATAAGTTATTTCGGAGATTGGTAATTTGAGGATTGAGCCCAAACTATATATCTGATTTGGATTCCATCAGTTCTTCTATATCACTTTCACCACCTTAGAGATCATGTTGGACCAATCGGGATGCCAATCAGACTAGTACTTGACATTTTGGACCCCCTGACTTGATGCTTAGTTTTTTTATGCTAACTCAATTCAAAGATTGATAATTTGAGTGTTGAGCTCAAACTGAGTATCGAAATTTGGATTCCTTCAATTCTCTCATGTCACCCTCAAGCCTTGGTCGAATTGGACCAATTTACATATCAATTAGATTGATATTTCACATTTTGGATCTCCAACTTGATATTTGGTTTCTTTACACTTATTTAATTAAGAGATTGATAATTTGAGCACTGAGCTCAAACTGGATATCTGATTTGGATTCCGTCAATTCTTTCATGTTACTCTCACTATTCCAATCGTGTTGGACCAATTGACATGCCAATCAGATTGATATTTCACATTTTGGATCTCCCAACTTGATATTTGATTTGTTTACACATACACAGTTCAGAGATTGATAATTTGCATGTTGAGCTCAAACCAATATCTAATTTGGATTTCGTTAGTTCTCCCATGTCACTCTCACTACCTTCGGTCATGTTGGACCAATTGATATGCCGATCGGAGTGATATTTCACATTTTAGACTCCAAACTCGAGGCAACAAGCTCGCAGCATGTCCTCAAGGGTCTAAGTAGTCTGCTTTGACTGACTGTCTAATTGAGGGTGGTAAGCTGAGCTAGGTGCCAACTCTGTCGCCAAAGCTCGTTGGAAACTGTGCCAGAAACTAGATGTGAAGTGAGGATCTCTATCCGATACCATAGAGATCGGGACCCCGTTCAAAGGAACAACATGCTCCACATATAGTCTGGCTAACCTACTAACTCCCCAATCAGCTCTAATCAACTGGAACTTGCCAGTCTTTGTCAATCTATCAACAATCACCTAGATACTATCATAGCCTCCAAAAGCCCACGACAGTCCAACTACAAAGTTAGTTGTCACTTGGTCCCACTTCCACAAAAGAATCTCCAGGGGCTACACAAGCCCACTAGGATGCTGATGCTCAGCTTTCACCTACTAACAAACCAAGCACCTAGTTACAAAATCTGCAATATCTCTCTTCATCCTGGGCCACCAAAACTGGCGTCTCAACCTGTGATACATCTTGGTCGACCCTAGATGAATTGAGTATTTAGAACCATCTGCCTCCTGCAAGACAATTCTCCTAATCTGCTCCTCAGCCGGAACATAAAGTTTGCCCTGAATCTCATAGTGGTATCCTCTACGAGCTCTACCTCTGGCAACAAAAGCACTCTATATAGCTCTAGATCTACCTTCTATGCCTCAATAACTTGTTGTACAATTGTTGGAGCAACAGTAAGACTGGCCAACACACAAGATCTCTACCTGCTGAAGAATCTAAAGGACCCCTCCACTACAGACTACCACAACTGCCACTCTCTCAACATGAGATGGCTAACCTCAGCCTTCCTGCTCAAGGCATCTGCAACTACATTAGCCTTTCCAGACTGATACTCAATGCTGAAATCATAGTCCTTCAGGTACTCCATCCACTGCCTCTACCATAAATTCAAATATTTTTGGGAAAACACATATCGTAGACTATGGTGGTCGGCCCTCATGACAAACCTCACACCGTAGAGTTAGTGCCACCAAATCCTCAAAGCAAACACTACAGATGCCAACTTTGGGTTATGAGTAGGGTAGTTTTCCTCTTGGGCTTAAGCTATCGCAAGAACAAGCCACTACCCTACCATACTGCATCAGAACTTCTCCTAAGTCAACTCTAGAAGCATCTGCATAGACCTCAAAACTGTTTGGACCCGAAGGTAGCACGAGAACTGGCGCTGAAGTGAGAAACAACTTTAACTCTATGTAGCTCTGTTCACACTACTCCGACCACACAAGAAGGTACTCCCTTACTTGTCAAATGAGTCAAGGGCATTGCAATCTGCGAAAAAGCATCTAACAAATCTACTGTAGTAGCCAACCAAACCTAAGAAGCTCCTGATCTCTATCATTGTACGGGGCCTCTCCCACTGAAGCACAACCTCTACCTTCGCTAGATCTATTAAGACACCATCACCAGAGATCAAATGTCTTAAGAAATGCACCTTCTATAGCCAAAATTCACACTTACTAAATTTAGCATACAACTAGTGATTTCTTCGGGTTTGAAGGATGATCCTCAGGTGCTGAGAGTGCTCCTCCTTAGAAGTAGAGTACACCAGTATGTCGTCAACAAATGCCATGACAAATTGGTCCAGGTACTGGTGAAAAATCATCTGTATCAGATCCATAAAAGCTATCGGCGCATTGGTGAGCCTGAATGGCATCACCAAGAACTCATAATGCTCATATCTGGTCTCGAAAGTTGTCTTCTCTATTGACCAGGTTGCAAGCCCGGGGGGGGGGGGGGGGGCAGGGGCGGAATAGATTGCTAAAAAATCATCTTTAAAATTTTCTGTAATAAACACTTTAGAAAAACTAAATATAGAGGTTAGAGTTAGTGAGCAGCAGAAGTAAAGACAAAAGCAATCACATATGTAACAAGAATTTTATCCTAGTTCGGACCTCCTATCACTAGGAGTCCTACGTCCAGGACCCAAGAAATAACTTGGGATTCCACTAACCAGGGTACAGTCCCTGTGACGACCCAACCAGTAAACTGTGCCAACAACTATGCTAGTTGGTAGACTTCTCAAGAAGGTCACCCATCCTGGGACTACTCCCAACTAAGCACGCTTAACTTCAGAGTTCTTTTCCTGATCGAGCTCTGAAAATGACTAGTCTGAGTTGTTGGTAGTCTGATGATTTAGTCCATTTACATATTCTTATATGGGGCGTTACAGCCCCCCTCAAGTAACTTACACATCCAGCACCCGCTGGCCTTCTCTTCAACCCATGAAGAGGCAATACACTACCTGTTGCAACAGGTCTTCCTTTCTACAAAAGGGAATAAACCACCCACTAACTGTTGCCCAGTTGACGAGCCCAGAGGGGGGGGTGAATAGGTCTTATTTTTAAAAAAAATTGATTAGAACCTGTACTTAAAACATACGCACAAGAACGTTCTTCGATGAAGGTTAGTGACAGTTAGAATAGACAGCAAATACACACACAGGAAATCAAACACGTAACACACAGAGTTTATCCTGGTTCGGACCTCCTATCCTTAGGAGTCCTACGTCCAGTCCCTGAGCAATAACTCAGGATTCTACTATCTAAGGTATAGTCCCCTTATGGACACTACAACGTCCAGCTCAGCTGGTCTTCCTTCACACGAAGGGAACTACAACACCCTGGATCTCCCACCAGGTCTTCCTTCACAACAGAAGGGAATTACAACACTCTGGATCCCCACCAGGTCTTCCTTCACACCAGAAGGGAACTTCAACACAAAGAGAATAAGCAGGAATTCAAGCCCCTAGATCAAGCTTTAGCAAGAAAAGATCTGAAGCTACTAGAACTGAGAGCAAATAATCTAAACAAGGCACTCTCTCAGAACTACACTGGCTCTCTTTGGATTTCTGTTACACACAGAGAGCAAAGAGCTAAAGACACACTAGAATGGAATTCTTGGCTCTCGGATTCTTTCAGAAGATCTACAATGCTTGTAGTATTCGATGGTAAGTCTCACACACATCTTCTAGAGTTGCTATCTTGTATTTATATCTCCAATTTGAAATGTAACCATTGTCTCTTTGTTTGGTAACGTTAGACTGTTTGAAACTTGGAAGCTTCTAGTCAACAGACTTTTATCCATTTGTGCATGCAAAGAGATAGGATCTTCTGCGTCTATATGGTCAAACGTTGTATGACAGGATGTCTTTAGGGACCTGCATACATTAAATGCTAGAGTAGTAGACAGCTAGGCTGTCTCTTGTTGTCAGTAAGCGTTGATGTGAATATTCACCAAAATAGTAATGACATTTGCTATATTAAAAAGATGTTAACAGAGTATGCACGATAATGGAAAGATCTCTCCATGCATTGCAAAGATGCGATCTGTCTTCATTAAATGCACATCAGTTAGATAGATATGTGAAGTATTTGACTATTCAACGCTTTCAGAAATAAGATAAATATCAAGTCGATATAAAACATAAAGTCGATGCCTATATGACTTATGAAGTCGTTGTACTGAAGAAATCGTTATGAACACTGAACAAATCGTTATAGAAAGCAAATTGTTGTATTCATTAAAGGAATCATTATGAATACTGAACAAATCGTTATAGAAAGCAAATCGTTGTATTCATTAAAGGAATAGTTATGAATACTGAACAAATCGTTATAGAAAGCAAATCGTTGTATTCATTAAAGGAATCGTTATGAATATTGAACAAATCGTTATAGAAAGCAAATCGTTGTATTCATTAAAGGAATCGTTGTGCGAAGCAAATCGTTATGAGCCCTAAAGAAATCGTTGCACTAAGCAAATCGTTATGAGCTCTAAAGAAATCGTTGCACGAAGCAAATCGTTATGAGCTCTAAAGAAATCGTTACACGAAGCAAATCGTTACGATGGGCAAATCGTTATGATGACTTAAGAAATCATTGCGATGAGCAAATCGTTACGATGGGCAAATCATTATGATGACTTAAGAAATCGTTGCGATGAGCAAATCGTTACGATGGGCAAATCGTTACGATGACTTAAGAAATCGTTGCGATGAGCAAATCGTTACGATGGGCAAATTGTTACGATTACTAAAGAAATCGTTGTGATGAGCAAATCGTTACGATGGGCAAATCGTTACGATGACTAAAGGAATCGTTGCGATGAGCAAATCGTTACTATGACTAAATCATCAAGACACTTATGAAATCGTTATGGTATCAACTTGTTATTTCTATTGAACCGTTGTACCATAAAGGAAATCGTTGTGATTCTCAACAGAAGTCAATGTGGATTTAGAGATATATCATCTTGACATTGTTAATATTTCAGAAGGGTAATACTTACCAATATTGGCTTGGTATATTTCCTGTACTCAGACTTCATAGAAAATATGTTAGAGAACTTTGATAGGGTTTTGTTAATCACCAAAATAAATATGTAATTAATTAAAGTTATATGGAGACAGACTGATCATCACTAACCAGTAGGTCTTCTCTTCACTAAAGAAGAGGAACACTGTATGAAGATTATAGAGGTGGTGGCCCCTAGAACAAGCTAATAGCAACAATACAATGCTTGATCTGAGGCGCGATCTGAGAGTAAATGAACTACACACTAAGAAGCTACTCCCTCAGATCATTACAAGCTCTCTCTCAAGAAAAGATTGAAGAACAAGGCTTCTAGGAGAGATAAGAGCGGAGAGGTTGATCTAAATGAAGGAGCGAGCTCTTTTCAAAAACTTGTTGTTGACTAGCTTTTTCTTTATGCACTTCAGTGCATCAGTATGTCATCATTGTGTCAGCATGCTCTTAGTTATCTTCCCTTCTTGTGAAGTATCCGTTGAAGTATCCATTGTGTCTCATATCTTGAAACTTGTAGCACCCCGAAAATTTATTATGAGAAAATTAGAAATAATAATTTAATAATAGTGAAATGTATGTGCCATTATCATGTATACAAACACGCACTGAAAAATTCTATAAAAATCAAATTTAAAATCTAAATAATACTCTCAAATGACCCAGAAAGATATTCGTGTGAAGAAAAATCTGATTTACCAAGATTAAGGAATTTTGTGACTTATTATCGTAATTAAGAAATAAGTCGAAAAATCATTATCGCATATACTTAATGGAGTCCAAAAATAGAATAAAAATTATGGTTGGACTTCAAACAATGGGCATTGACAATCTAATGAAATAAATGGGCCAAAGGATGTACTTTGGGTCACAAATAAATTCATGCTAGGAAAATGACCCAAAATTTAGAAATATTCACTAATGGACCATGATAGGGTAAATTCTTACCCAATAGACCACCATTTAACTTCAAACAAAGCTCAACTCATGGTTACCACCTAAGGGAGTTTCCATAGGACTCCTACCACGAATTGGGGAGAGAAATCCTCCATTAAGGGAAGGACACACCAAATTCATACCCATGAGTTTCTTAATTTAAATTAGGCAACTAAAGACCCACACCCCTTTAAATAAGCCCTCTCTCTCCCATGGGACGATCCCTAGGGTTGTTGACGTCGTGCTTGGAGGCTCTGGAGGCTGGGAAATGCAAGGAGGAAGGCTTGAGAAGAAGCAACTCGTGCTCTTCTTCATCTACGACTTGCACTTGAGTCCCTTCAAGATCATCACCAAAGGTTAGTGAAACCTTGACCAAACTGTGCAAACCATACATCCCTAGAATGATCTTCAAGTCTAGTTTCTTATGACACTATTTTTCCCAATTTCTACCCAGTAGTTCGTGAGTATTAAGCGTTCTCCTATGACTGTTGGAACTAGGGTTTTCTGGAGGACGACTTTTCTTACACCCAAAAGGTAGGTCTTCTCTGGGCCAAACTCCAATTAAACTTGTGCATGCTTGCATGCATATGTTAGATCATGTTTATACTATTTTACAGAATTTTTGTCATGTTGTGTCATCGAAATAAATCTTCTATCATCATAGTCGTCTTTCTGCCTGATGAAACCCTTGCACTATCTTAAGAGTCATCTACCTCTTGTCTGAGTCGTTTTCAGATAAGCACTCAACATGAATAATGTTCCACTTTGAGTCTACTTTCAAACAAGACTGAAATCACTCTATTTCACGGTGGGTGTAAAGAGCAGTGACCGAAACACTCTACTATGTCAGTTTTCTATGGTCTGTCCCACGGAGTCAAGTTGACCCAGTAAATGTAATTGATTTTCTAATTCCTCGTTATAGTAGTTAGATAATTGAGATAGCAATCTAATGAACTTAGTTTTAAAATTTTTCATGCTCTATACAACGAGTTATAAGCCTTAGAAGTGCCCTCTATCAACCCAGTCTATGTAGGAGTCGAACTGGGTGCATTTGGCAACCCAAAACCACTGTTCAGAAGGTGACGTATCGAACTATCGCGTTCAGAACATGACAGGTTTGCTGTTGCGACCTGCCTCTGCCCAGTGTTTGCGTAAATGACTATAACTATTTATACAGACCTTGGATTGACGAGCCATTTTTTTCGTTGGATTCCTTATTCAAAGGGCTTCAAGATGGTATATTTATGTGTCAGATTTGCATAAGAAATCAGTGAGTTATGACCTGAAGAAGTGAAGGGATGGGACTGCATTTGCTTTCTAAGGGTCATACGTCTTGGTTTTCATCGTTTTGTGTCGTTTCTTCGCATGTGTGAGTTTGATCTATTCTAGGAAGGTTCTATAAGGTCTTATCATATTTAATCAACCCATGAATAGCTAGTAAAGATTTTCACATGATTCTAATTGAACTTAAGTGATTGATCATGCTCGCTACTTTCCGATTGTCCTCTCTTTCTTGGCTTGTTATCAAACTTGCTAAAAAAAACATTGCTACTTGCTAAAATTGGTCATGAATGATTAGTATTTCCTGATTTAGAACTCATGATACTTTCCATAATCGGATTCACACTGATGCGCTCGAGCGATTCTCACGCGCGGCATGCGTATACACTCTTGCACGATAGGAAAGCCCCTTTCTTGGCTTGTGGCAACTCTCCATCAGATATTCCTTCTGTTGGACTAGTGACCCCTTGAACAAGGCCACTGTAAGTCTCCTCTGACCATGGATTCCCACATGGCCGACGAGCAGGTTGTACCATGAAGTTTCCCGATGTTAGTGTGCACCTCTATCTCTCTCTCTCCCTCATCTTGAATTTCTTGAAGCTATTGACAATGACACATGAACACAAGTTATTAATAGAAATAATGCTAAAGCACCGTTATGCTGCTGAAATTCCCTCTTGATCATTGTTATCATAAAATCCTATTCACCTAACTTGTTATGCTTGAAATCATTATGGACATGACACTATGACACTCCGAACCATCGTTATTGACTAGATAGTCATTAATCTCTTGACAATCTTGTTCGTGTTACAGGCTCCTGAACTCTCTCTTGATATGATAGTCTCGAACTACTAGTGAACATTGTCTCATGACATGATCGTACTAATGTTCTTGGACATCCTGACATGACATTCTTGAACTCTTGAAAGTACTCTCTTAGGATCCTTTGAGCTGTTGTGGCTCCTACTATCTTGTACTGTTCTTAACTATCTAGCGCTATAATGGGTCTTGCAACTCTACTAGACTTGAATGCATATTGTTGAGGGTACTGAGAGTGTCCGAGGGACTCCAATCTAGTCCTGGAGGCAGAGACAACCGAAAATACTTACAGGGGCTAATGACGGTGTCTGCATTTGCACCGGTTCTGATTGTTCTGATTTAGCTAGACATCTGACGTTATACTGTTACAGTTAGTCTGTTAATTCAACATACTGCATTGTTACTGTACTACTACTATTCTGACTGCCAATGACTGTTACTGAATAGCTACCGTCCTGTTGTTGAATGGCTACGACCCATGCTCCCCTATTGCTCAATTACTGTTACTTGTTATTACTTGAATGTAACAAAGTAGTTGCCCGTCTCGTGAAAAGCACCCTACACATTGACAGCCTATTTCTATTGTCTTCACACAATTTTGTCTGCATGATATCTTGCAAGCACTTTGTCACTGATTTTATCGTGCTTATGATTTAGCTTGTCACTTGTGCATGTCTAGTTCTTAAAGCATTAATCACTTATATCATTGCCCGCACATCGAGATGTAAATCCTATTGGGCTAGTTTGCTCATACCTACCTCTTAACATTTCAGGTAGTGAAGATAAGGAGTACGTTTGATGATGGGACTTGTGCGCCGAGCGTGACATACACCATAGAGAGTCATTGTTTAGTTAGTTAGTGAGAGATTAGTCATTATTGTAATCTTGTCTTTGTTTGAGAGATAGAATAGTTAGTAGTAGAGAGTTGTTCTCATTATGACATTGGAGATTGAAATAATTGCTTATGATGAATAAAAGAGTTTGATTATTGAATTATGGCCCTATCAATATAGTCATTCGTCTATGGCTTCTTCATGCTTGCTGTTCGTCGTGCTCTCGATTAGTTCCTTTGCTAAAAATCGGGATCGTGACAGTAGTGGTATCGGAGCCTAGGCTTTCCGTAAAGTCCTAGGATATATTCGAGGTTAAGTTGTAAATATAAACTGTAGGAATCTTGATTGTGAGGATGTAGGATTCATAAGGTTGTGTTCACCATTAAGCTAGGCACCTGGTGAGATTGGGTAAAGGCTTGGGGTTATGCTAGGAGCTTAACTATATGTATAAGCACACTAAGTTTAAGAAGAATTAATAAATTGTTGTTGCTCGCAGGAGACTATGGGAGATGGCTGGCGAGCGTGCACAATGTGTGAATTACAATGGACCGTACCACGGCTAACTCAAGCCCTTAATAATGTGGTTCAAGTAGGAGCAAGAATAGAGCAGGGACTTATATGGGTATTTTCAACGAATAAACCCCTAGGTTTAATGGAACTCCGGATCCCGATGAAGCTGAAAATTGGGTGAAGGCGATGGAATGAATCTTTAGGGTTATGCAATGTTCAGAGTGTTGCCCAGTTGACGAGCCCAGGGGGGGTGAATGGGTCTTTTAAAAATAATCTTTAGACGATTCCTGTAAATTTAAACATACACACAATGTTCTTCGAAGAAGGTTAGTGACTATTAGTTTGAATAACAAACACACAAGAGAAAGGCAATCACACAACACAAGAAATTATCCTGGTTCGGACCTCCTCTCCTTAGGAGTCCTACATCCAGTCCCTGAGCAATCTCTTAGGATTTCACTAACAAGGGTACAATTCCCCTTAAGGACACTACAACACCCAGCTCAGCTGGTCTTCCACGCACCTGAAGGGAACAACTACACCCTGGATACCCCACCATCTTCCTTCACAACCGAATGGAACAACACCCTGGATACTACCAGGTGTTCCTTCACAACCGAAGGGAACAACACCCTGGATACTACCAGGTCTTCCTTCACAACCGAAGGGAACAACACCAAGAGAATAGATTGAAATACACGCCCCTAGACCAAGCTTAAACAAGCAAGGATCTGAAGCGACTATGTAACGCCCCATATAAGAATATGTAAATGGACTAAATCAGCAAACTACCAACAACCCGGACTAGTCATTTTCAGAGCTCGAGCAGGAAAAGAACTCTGATGTTAAGCGTGCTCAGTTGGGAGTAGTCTCAGGATGGGTGACCTTCCTGGGAAGTCTACCAACTGGCCGGTTGTTGGGCCAGTTTTGGTTGGGTCGTCACAAATGGTATCAGAGCTTGCCCAGCGGAAGTGCAGGAACTAAGTGCCACACAGGGCAAAGTACTACGCTATGGGAGCAACCTCTTGAGGCATAATGGTGCAAAGGGCTACATAGTGGGAGCCACCTCTTGAGCCTGTGGGGGCCACTCTAGAATCCTGCCTGCCTGGGGTTTGACTATGTGCTATATGTGAGCAGCGACGAGGACGTCGCTTATATAAGAGGGGTAGATTGTAACGCCCCATATAAGAATATGTTAAATGGACTAAATCAGCAACTACCAACAACCGGACTAGTCATTTTCAGAGCTCGAGCAGGAAAAGAACTCTGAAGTTAAGCGTGCTCAGTTGGGAGTAGTCCCAGGATGGGTGACCTTCCTGGGAAGTCTACCAACTGGCACGGTTGTTGGGCCAGTTTGCTGGTGGGTCGTCACAGACTACCACTGAGAGCAAAGGATCTTAATCTAAGCTCACTCTCAGAACTACACAAGCTTTCTCAAGGATTTTTCACTACAAATGGAGAGCTAAGAGCTATAGCAATGGGAATGGAATTCTTGGCTCTAGAATCTTAGGAGACTTGAAAGCTTGAACTTTTGTGTATTGGTCTCTTCAGGAGTTGTTGCAAGAAGGTTGTTGCAATGCAAGTTCCGGTTGTTGTGTGTGATCTTTTGTACTTCAGACTTGTATATATATCTTCAATTTGAAATATGGACGTTGAAGTATCCGTTGTCACTCTCTTGGGAGTAGTCGTTAGACTGAAGGGTGTCTGGAGTCTTGGAAGCTTCCAGTCAACGGTCTTTGAACACTTGAGCACGTAAAGAGAAGAAATCTTTTAGTGATATTCTTTGGCTTCTCGTTGCAAAGTAGAGCTGGATCTGTTATCTGCACACATATCAATCTCAGATAGCAAACAGCTAAGCTGCCTCTGATGTCAGTCAACGTTAGAGAGAATAGACATGAGAATAGTAAGACCAAATAGCTGAGTCTAAAAGATGTTTACTGAATAAGCACGATAATGGACGATATTTTCTGCATGCATGCAGAGATACGTTCAGGTCTTATTAAATGCAGGTGCGTCAGAAGGATGCATACGTAGTTTGATAGTCAACAAGATAATATCAAGTCAATATGAAATCGATGACTATATGACTTATGAAATCGTTATGAATAAGCCAGGTTGACCAAGTCGTTATGACACAGAAGAAATCGTTGTGAAACACTTAAAAATCGTTATACAAAGTAAATCGTGTGAACACTTATCAAGTCGTTATGAGCTCTAAAGAAATCGTTGCTAAAAATAATCGTTACGGTATCTGATGAAATCGTTACAACAAGTAAGTCGTTGTGAGTTCTAAAGAAATCGTTATGGTGACTTATGAAATCGTTACGGAGAGCAAGTCATTGCGAGTTCTAAAGAAATCGTTATGATAACTTATAAAATCGTTACGATGAGCAAGTCGTTGCGAGTTCTAAAGAAATCGTTATGATAACTTATAGAATCGTTACGACAGGCAAGTCGTGCGCTTTCTAAAGAAATCGTTGCGATGACTTATAGAATTGTTACGGCAGGCAAGTCGTTACGAGTTCTAAAGAAATCGTTACGGTAACTTATAGAGTCGTTGTGACGAGCAAGTTGTTACGGGCTCTAAAGAAATCGTTACGGTAACTTATAGAGTCGTTGTGACAGGCAAGTCGTTACGAGCTCTAAAGAAATCGTTACGGTAACTTATAGAGTCGTTGTGGCATCGACTTGTTTGAAACAACATGACTTTTCAGTCTTATAAGGAAATCGTTATGATCTTCAACCACCATAAGAAAATGCGGCGTTTCTGACAGATGCTTTCCGTTGGAAATCGTCGGTAATCCGTCGGAAAATCCGTTTCCGACAGCTTTCCGTCAGAAACTTGTCGGAAATAGTTGGTCAGAAAATTACCGACGGAAAAGAATTTCGTCGGAAATCGTTCGGAAAATCCAATTATTGCGTCGGAAATCGGTCAGAAATCGGTCAGAAATCGGTATTTCCGACGGATATTCTGACAGACAAATTCCGTCGCAAATATCCGTCGGTAAAACGCTTTTTCTAGTAGTGAACAGAAATCGATATGGACTTAGAGAAATATCATGTTGAAAAGATAAAGCTTCAGAGAAGTAATGCATACCTTTTGTGGGCTTGTTTGACCTTGGTGTTTATCCTGTACTTAAGACTTATGAAATATTCATTAGATATAATTGATAAACTCTTGTTTGGTTTTGTTAATCATCAAAATATAATATGTAATTAATTAAAATTACATGGGGACAGACTGATCATCAATCTCCCCCTTTTTGGTGATGACAAAACTGAACAATAAGCATGGATGAAAAATCTGAAATCAGTCTAAAGATATGACATGCTAATTTTCTCCCCTTAAAAAAAATTATTGTATTTCAAACATGTTAATTTTCTCCCCTTTTGTCATTGAGCAAAAAAGAC
>CM024756.1:21030042-21127866 GCA_014218235.1 Colocasia esculenta | reverse complement strand
GGAACGCGACAGAAATCAAAGAAGATAAGGAGAGAAGGGAAGGAGAAAAGGAAAACCTGCTCTCGGCCTGCCCTATTTGAACAGGCCGGATCAGTAGACGTCAAGATCCCTTGCCGCCTACTGAACCGCCACACAGTCGACGTCCAGATCGACAGCCGTTAAGTTCATAACAGCTAAACGTCAACCTTATCGACGCCAACGCACAGTCAACGTCCAACCCTTGGCCGCCAACCACAGGTAAACGACAACACCCCTGCTGTCAACCCCACAGAACTCCACCAGACTCGACAAGGATCCGAGAAGAAAACCCGAAACGTTACAAGTACGTACCTGTCAAGTGGTGGCGGATCACCTGACTGACGACTAGCATGCGTACTGAGGCAACGAGTGTCCACTGCATGAATTTGTAGATTTTATGAATGATGCTCCTTGACACTTGTGAAGATCAAACATAGCTTGGACATCCCCATCGTCAAGCAGCACCTGGTCAACGTGGCCATCAATGGGAAGAAGATACTTCAATATGTTCTCCTGCATGTTTATACCCAACCTTTCGGAAACCCTGGTATGTATAGACGCCAAATCCATGTCCCTCCCTATGAAAATAACGAAACTTTGATCTCCAAATGCACATCTTGCAGGGAGCTGTTCCATTGCGTCGCAGAGGAAGGCGATGGAAATGTGGCGCGCAATGTCTGTAAATAGCATGTACGAGCTGCTATAGGGTCCATTTGGCGGGAGTGCGTATCATGCAAGCATAAAATGGCGGGAAAGCGCCAGACGAACGGACGTGATAGCTTTCACGTCTCATCGTCGGGAATACCGATTATTTTCAGCTGCTCGATGTTCATCATTGCAGTGCACTGCCTTTCTGTCGGGTCCACTGAGCCCATCCCTGCATATATCGCTCCTTTTCGGAACCCCATACACCTACACCGCCATTCCTGCACCAGCCCTCTTCTCTGTTACAGTTTTCCATTCTTTGAGTTACATCTGCAGCCAAAGCGATCTCTTTGTCCCCTCTAACGATGGAAAGCCGTCGATCTCCTACGAGCGCTGAGATTGGCCGTATTGCGGCGGATGCGGAGCAACAAGCGTTGATGGTGATGAAAGTGGATGAAACTAGCCTCCAAGCCGTCCGAAGTAGTAATCTTTCTTCCTACCCTGTGTCCGATCTTTCTCGACTGAATGTTTTTTTTTTAAGGTTCTAATCTTCTCTTTGCAGGCAAGAATCAATTTAATACGTGATGCTCGCTTTCATGGTACTGTACCGTTATGCAAGATTTGCAATTTAGGAGCATGCATCTCAAATTAATGAGAAATTCACCATTCCACGCGTATGTCAAATGCAAAGTGGTGACCTACCCTATTTCCCTGATAGTCGATTTGATCACACGTTTCGAAGGAGATGATCATTTTAAGATTGGCCCCTGCACCTTGCCTTTTCTCCCTTCAGACCTGGCAATGGTTATGGGTATACCCAATAATGGTTCACCTATCAATCTAAAGGCGGATGGGACAAATGCTAGTTTGCGCCGCATCCTTGGATGCAAAAAAAATGATGGACAGGCACAATGTTTTACGAAAGCTTACGGAGTACGTTCCACAAGAGGGTGAGCTAGCTGTTGAAATTTTCGTGAAGCTTTGGTTTGCGCTTCTATGTTCCTGTTTCTTCTTCCCCACAAGTGGGAGGTCGGGGTTGCTGTCCATTCTGCCATATCTGGACGACCTCCATGAGATGAAGAGCGCCAATTGGGCTGCTGTCATCCATGAGTACCTGATATTGGTAGTGCAGCAGTGCCAGGAGCATGTGAAGGTAGACGTAACAGGAGCTGCGTCTGGAAAAACCATCTTCCTAACCGGTTGTGTTCCCGCTCTTGGTGTAAGTGGGCTTTTACATACCACATATGTATCTATTACAGTACTCGAAGTTGTCTTTTACATACGACATATGTATTTGTTACAGTAAGCGAAGTTGTCTTTTACAAACCACATATGTATCTGTTACAGTACGCGAAGTTGTCTTTTACAAACCACGTATATGTTACAGTACTCGAAGTTGTCTTTTACATACCACATATGTATCTGTTACAGTACCTGAAGTTGTCTTCCTGATATGTATCTATCTGATACGCATTATCTATCTGTTAATGATGTAGGCATGGTTTTTGACGCACCAGTTAAAATTGAAACCAGAGCATCCCCAACGAGATCCCCCATTTTTTCGTTGGGATTGCCGGGGTAAGGGACATGAGTTATCCGCCCTACTACGGGGATTGCGACGCTCTGATGTAAGTGTGACTAACCCCTGGACCTGTGTTATGTTCGTATATGATATCTTCCTATGACTTTAATTCAGGTATATTTGGAGGTTAATGTGAGGGATGACCGACCTAATGTCTCGTGACGATTGACGGCATCCACGTCCACCACTTCTCGAACCCCTCCATCAGATAAGCATGTTCTTGGCATTCTTCAGGAGCTTTTAAGAGTGTCCAAGCAACAGAGGGAGGTCATCAAGTTGCAGACCGACCTCTTACAGCGGCAGAACAATATCCTCCAATCAATGGACCAAAGACTACATAGACTGGAGGAACAATTTGAGCGTCAGCCTCAGTGGCAACATCCCCCCGTAGAGCCACAATCTGTAGTCTTAGTCCTACCGCCACCGGAGCTCCCTATAGCTTCAGTACCATCACATGTCGTTGCAAAGACGAGTACCCGATGCCGAGGTAATGTTTTACAGCATGCTTCATAGACATTTACAATATTTCATGTACTCCGTTACAATATATGTTTTCTTCGTTATAGCATGCTTCATAGACATTTATAGTATTTCATGTACTCCGTTACAGTATATGTTTTCTTCGTTACAACATGCTTCATAGACATTTACAGTATTTCATGTACTCCGTTACAATATATGTTTTCTTCGTTACGGCATGCTTCATAGACATTTACAGTATTTCATGTACTCCGTTACAGTATATGTTTTCTTCGTTACAGCATGCTTCATAGACATTTACAGTATTTCATATACTCCCTTACAGTATTTGTTTTCTACATTTACATCATGCTTCATAGACATTTACAGTATTTCATATACTCCCTAACAGTATTTATTTTCTACATTTACATCATGCTTCATAGACATTTACAGTATTTCATATACTCAGTTACAGCAAGGAGAACCCTCTTGACAAGGTCGCGACGATCAATGTCAGAGTGGCAGACATCAGAGCCGAAGGAACAGAGGAAGAAGGGGCGAAAGGAGGAGGCGGAGGAGAACAAGAGAAAGGAGGAGGAGAAGAAGAGGAAGGAGGAGGAGGAGGCGGAGAGGAAGAGGAAGGAGGAGGAGGAGGCGGAGAAGAGGAAGGAGGAAGAGGAGGTGGAGAGGAAGAGGAAGGAGGAGGAGGAGGAGCAGAAGAGGAAGGAGGAGGAGGAAGAGGAGCAGAAGAGGAAGGAGGAGGAGGAGGCGGAGAGGAAGAGGAGGAGGAGGAGGAGGAGCAGAAGAGGAAGGAGGAGGAGGAGGCGGAAGAGAAGAAGAGGAATCCGCGTCAAATTTTTCCATCCTCATTGTCCGACGAGTTACAGCTGGGACAAGAAAAGACGGCAACTAGAGATATATACGGTATGGTTTCCCCTTAACAGTACAAGATACATAAGTTTAACTTTCTGTTACAGTAAGCTTGATGCTACATAACATTAACATTAAGAGTCTGTTACACTAACATTAAAGTCCTCTTATAGAACATTATTTTATTACTTACTCTATCGCAGCCAGAGGATTATCGGTACCACAAAGCTACGAAAGCCAATGTGTCTACTTCCAAACCGATCTTTGTTGACTCTCAAGAGAGTACAGACACACTTTCAACGGGCAAGAAAGAGGAGAGACGAGATTACGTCGCCCGGGAAGTATTAGGAGTGGACGAAAAGTCATTGATTGAACGATTTCTGAATGAGTGCATCATTAATGAGTACGTGTTACAGTACATGTGTTTCTTGTTTACAGTTTGGAACTTGTCTGTTACATATATTAATTTGTCTATTACTATATGACATCTTCATTCTTACCGAAGATGTACACTTTTCTTACATGTAGTGATTTGATGTTCGGCGGCACTCTGGAAGGATACGATAATTTCCTCTCATTTAAGGACATTCAAGATCTATTGTTCGCAAGGGAGAGCGAGTCGGTCATAATTGACTGCTACGTCAACACTTGCTTGTTTCTCCCCCGTCAAGAGAACCCGAACATTTTTAAGACATTTGGATATATGGGAGCTGCTTTAAAGGGTTATGTCCAATCGAGCAAAGATGATAAGAGCAAGTTCCAACATTTCGATTACTCTTTCAGAAGATTGGACCGCGCCCCAACTGAATTTGACTCCTCTTCTCCCCCATGCACGTTGGAACGAACCATTGGGCTCTTTTGGTCATCAACATTAAAGAAAAAGAGTTCATGTGTACGATTCTTTAAGAAACAAAGATCGTCGTGACATTCCACAATATGTAAGTGCGAAGTGTTACATACAAGGCTTACATTTATTACAGAGCATGCACACTTATGTTACATATGTTACAGTAAATACACATCAACTAATTGGAACTCTTTTGTTAATTCTTTCATGCAAGTGGAGGAACTGAGAAGATACATGAAGGGCAAGCACATAGATGCAGAAAATTGGTCGCTACGCTACCTCGACCCATGCCCACAACAAGGATCGGGAGACGACTGTGCCATTTTCACTTGCAAATACATGGAGTGTCTGGCACGTAGGGACACTCAAGGTTTACCCTTTAGTCAACATGACATGCCAACCGTGCGAGCAAAGTTCGCCCTCCACTTCATCAAAGCATACTTCAATGCACAAGAACGTTCAGAGCGTATATAACTGAAGGAGACGAACCATACTTGCCGCACGTACAATTTCCTAGCCAGTGTAATGATATTGTACATTTACTTGAGGAACACTTCTTATTTATTACAGTGAGGACACTGTCTACTGTTACAGTTTTTAGTTACTGTCATTATAGTATACATAATAGCAGGTTACAGTTATAGTACTACACTCTTATAGTTTTTAGTTACTGTCATTATAGTATACATGATAGCAGGTTACAGTTATAGCACTACACTCTTACAGTTGGAGCACTACACTCTAACCTACCCTATTACAGTATACGTAGTAACCTGTTACAATATTTAGTTATTTTGATTATAGTGGATATAATAGCATGTTACAGTTGGAGCACTACACTCTTACAGTTGGAGCACAACACTGTAGCCTACACTATTATAGTATACGTAGTAAGCTGTTACAGTATTTACTTATTTTCATTATAGTATACATGATACCAGGTTACAGTTCGAGAACTACACTTACAGTTCGAGCACTACAACTTCACCTACACTATTACAGTATACATAGAAACTTGTTACAGTATTTACTTATTTTCATTATCGTATACATGATATCAGGTTACAGTTCGAGAACTACACTTACAGTTCGAGAACTACACTTACAGTTCGAGCACTACAGCTTCACCTACACTATTACAGTATACGTAGAAACTTGTTACAGTATTTACTTATTTTCATTATAGTATACATGATAGCAGGTTATAGTTCGATCACTACACTCTTACAGTTCGAGCACTACAGCTTCACCTACACTATTACAGTATACGTAGAAACTTGTTACAATATTTACTTATTTTCATCACTATTACAGTATACGTAGAAACATGTAACCTACACTATTACAGTATACGCAATGACGTGTTACAATAGCTCCCTAATCCTATTACAATACATGATAGCATGTTACAGTATACGTTTGAGTTTGCATGATAGAGATCACATACAAGCCCACAGAAGATTGCATAAAAGGAAAATAGGTATATTGCATAAACAAGCCCCGTTACAATCTAAACTCCGGAACCCGATCACTCGGTGGAGGAGGGAGGGGAGGAGGTGGAATGGGCAGGGGAGGGAGGGGAGGAGGTGGAATGGGCAGGGGAGGGAGGGGAGGAGGCGGAACGGGCAGGGGAGGGAGGGGAGGAGGCGGAACGGGCAGGGGAGGGAGGGGAGGAGGAACAGATGGGTTCTGCCCTATGGCCGATGTCAGGGAGGATGTTGGTGAGGCCTTTGTAGCCGTACAGCCGAGAGGCTTTCTATAAAGCCATCATCCAGCCGATGTAAAAACCGTCCCAGTAGTCGGGGCTGAAGGTCGGTGGTGGCGAAGGTGGAGCCTGTGGCACTGGTGAGGCAGGTGCCTTGCCATCCCTGTGGGGAGCACAGTTAGATGAAGACATCTGTAAATAAAGAGGAAGAAGACGAGTAAGAAAGCTAGGAAGAAGAAGACTCAGAGAAGCTTGTGAAGGATAAGTATGCGGCCCTAGGTTCTTTTTTATAGTTGTGAAGAACGCTTCATGGGTGAAGGACCTATGTAAGTGATGTCAATGGTTGTTGTAATTGTGCTCGACACGCTATGTAAGAGTAACTTTCCATTGATTAGAGTTCACGGGCCTTCCAAAGGATAGAAGTGTGAGTGTCGAGACAGACGTGAGATTCGAAAGGACGGAAGGGTAAGACGGGAATGGAAAAAAGTGACAGATGCAAAAGAGACAGAAATCGTGGGTCGAGGGTCGTAAATGATGACGTCTGAAAAGTAGGGACTGAAAATTAAATCGGACGAAAAGTAAAGACTTTACGTATACCAATATTCTGACAGGGACGAGGAAAAAAATACCACCATCTAACAAGGAACCCTAATTAATTTTTTCTTTTAAAATCTACTGATACGATCGATGTAGATATATAATAGTCACACCGTTAAGAGTTAACAAACCTTTCTTTATTCAAAATACTCGTCGGAAATTGAAGTTTACACATCTTTTTTTGGTATCAACTCAAGATGGCTCTCATCGAACTGAATATTATGTTTTGTGCAGAAACGACCATCGTTCTTTTTTCTAAGAAATTAAGGGCAGGGCTCAATCAATATTAGATCTACACTTTTTGCAGCTTAATTGGAAGATTTGTAAAAACAAATGAACCAATAAAAAAATAACAGAGGAGACTAACTTATATTAATATCAGATGACCCATTATTATATGTCAAGCTTTTAAAAAGCTTGTCAATGTTCCATCTCCAGGTCGTTCAAAAACCAAAATTAGAACACAAACACACAACATGGAAGGAATATTACCCAACAGGTTGGCAATAGAAGTCAACGATATAAAATGGGTCTCCTTCCCAAAAAAAACAAAAGCCGATATAAAACCGGGTTCTAGGTTTTATTTTGGCATTTTATCCAACAAGAGGACTTTGTTCAACTTATTTTCATTTAAATGTGTGAACTATATAAATGTAAATATATATATATATATGTTAGTTGATATCGACCATTTTACTTGAGTTTCTTTCTCCCAAAAAAACATAATGTGGAGGCCTTTTCTTTGTTTGGGCCGGAGCAGATCAGGTCTGACACTTGTGTAAGGGAGACGACGGTCACCGGTAGCGGACAAAGGACCCTGCAATAACCAGAAATGATCAGAGGGGCCCGGTGAAGACCGGGGAAAACCCTCCGATGCCTAAGTCAGTACGAGGCTTGCAAGGCATGGGGTTTTGGAGTGTAAGAGTGTGTTCGCGTGAGAGGGAACGTACCAGTGCATAGTCCTGTACCTGTACTTTTATAGGCGTTAGCGCTAAGGCAGAAGTGCGCAACGCTGGTAGATCGTGCCTGAAAAGGCGCCTGACGGGCACGCATAACGGGAGGAGTTATGCGCTCAGATGTCCGTTGGGATGTCAGGCAGTTAAAGCACCTCTTGATGATGGGGCGCGTAACCCGGGATGGTTATAACCATGACGTAGGCCAAAAGACCTGTTCGGCACCCTCTGGACATGCTTTCCGAGCAGGTGACCCGCATGGGGGGATCGAACGTGCTGTTCGATAATATGCAGGGTTGTTCCGCGCAGCAGGATTAACGCCCCTGTTTGGAAGCATTCCGCTAAAGAGCTCGGTAATACTTCGCTAGGGATGACTGGCACGTGGGGCCCTTTTAACTGGTCCGTATGGAGACGTGGGACCGTTCGAGGAGGTCACGTACAAAGGAAGGCGTTGATGGACCTTGATGGATCGTAATGGGCTTAGTTGGCAGAAAACAGCCACCACACCTAATTATCTAATAAGGAAGGGGAAAGACAACACTTAAATTGTGTAAAATAAATCCAAGGCCATTTTCTTGTACTTGTCAAAATCCAAAGTAAAACGCGTAACTTTGGCCCTAAAATCTTACTTAATAAACTCCAAAGTGGAAAGCAAGATGCACTTGCTTTTAAAAACGACTAATTAATTGCGTAAAACAAAAGTGGTCCACCCACTCCACATGCTCATCACCACCAACCCTCCCAACTTACGCCAGTTAAACGAACCCTGGCAGCCGGCCGCCCGGTCGTGCGGGGCATGGTCTGTAATTGTGGACTCAGACGGGGGCCCGTTCGGTAATATACGAACTTTCGTACGCGGCGAGGGCGCCGGAGAAAGAGCGGGAACTAGGGGAGCGTGTTTTAGCACGTAGCGGGACTGGACGTCACATTGTGTGGCGACCCCACGTGGTCTTGCAGTACGCAACTCGGCAGCTGGCGGATATAATATTTGTAGTTTCTGGGCAGATGGGATCCGATATGTGTCAAGATATTAACGAGTTCAAGCATCCTCGGTTATCGTCGGTTTGTTGAACTTAAAATTGATCGATTTATTTACTGAATATTTTCAGATATTGATCAGATCAAAATTTAAAATTAATCTATCAATTTTTTTTATCGATCCATCAATTTTTATAGGAATGACAATTTGACATCTAGATCTCACAGTCTTCAAAGAGAGATCGAAACGGTCAATCAACTTGATATTTTTGATCGATCAATAATATAATATTTTTTTATTCAAATCGTGTCAAAAAAAAAAATTTACGTGGATCGATACACACGATATAGACAACTTTGCATTGGTTATAACTTGTTTATTGGCAGAAGTATTTATTATCTTCCATATCTTCTTACTGTATGACAAATAATTTTAGAGAAAATTATTTATATATTTTACTAAAATTATAGTCAATAATATATTCTCAAATTTTGATTAATAAATTGTCTACTATTCAAACCAAAGAAAATATTATATATGTTCATGTAATATCATTTCATCTATTTAACTCAACTACAAATAAGTTAAAAAAAATAGTTAACTTATTATTTATTATTAGGTAAATTAATTAGGAGTTTCTGACTATAACAAAGAAGTCATTACTGTAACATAATATAACATATACTGTAACAAGAGATAACACTTACTATAATGAATTACAATTCCGTCAGAGATTAAAAATTAAATCAAACATCCGATAAAAACTCTTAATTAATTTATAAAAATATTATTTTTAATCTCTCTAGCCATCCATCTCTCTCTCTCACCGCGGAGGGAGACACTTCCAATTCTCTCCCCCTCCTAACCCCCCTCTCTCTCTATATATTTCGCTCTCTCTCTCCCTGCCGCGCAACCTTCTCTCTATATCTCTCTCTCTCTCCTCTCTCATTGCTGGTGTCGGAAGTGAAAACCCCTCTAACACATTCTTCTCTCTCACCTCTACTTCACCCTCTTTCTTTGTCTGTCTTGTTCTCTCTCTCCCCTCAAGTACTCCCCCCCTATGCACCCCTTTCTCTCTTTGCGTCTCACTCACACTCTCTCTCTCTCTTCCAATGCCAAAGCCGGAGAGGGTGTTATGGATCCAAGGTAACAATTTCAAGTGGCAGCCTAATCCACCCCCTCAGTCACTACGTAATGAATTACTTGTCGCTCCTCATCCGTTTGCAAGGAGATGTTGGACGACGTCGCTCTTCATCTCTCTATTCTTCTCTCTATTCTTCAAATCACAAGAATTGGCAAACATCGTGTAGCTACTTTCAAATGTCGTCGTGTGTGGAGAAGGATTCATCTATGTGTGCATGTGTGTTTTGTTTAGATGATGAGAACTAGCAAACATCGTACGTGTTTGCATTCTTGCATGTCGCCGCGTGCCGAGAACGAGCCCTTTACATGGGAAATGGCAGACGACAACATGGTGCAGCAGGCGGCAAATTAACACCCTAGCTCATCTTCTTGGGGGATCATAGGCTGGAGTCCGGATCCTCTCGCCACCCGGGAGGACTGAAGCCCATAAGTCACCAACCTGGTGGTGACACGTGCTTCCCACTTCCCTCCCTCTTCCCCACTCCCGATCTGGCCGGTCACCAGGTTCTCTGTAACGACCCAGAATCCGCATTGCCAGTAACAACCAATAACCCGAATTCTGACCCGCTAACCCACGAGACAAGCTCGGAAGGGTAGGAAGTGAAAGTCCGAGGAGACTATATGTAAGAAGATACACACCACGCAAAGTAGTAAATTTCACTATATGAACATATCATATACAACCTCAGAGTCTGAACAAAGTACAGAGTACATAAGTACAACAAAAAGGTACTACTCACTACAGCTACGGAGCACCAACACCGGAGTGGCTAGACTCGCCTGGAACGGGAGTCGACGAAGACCCACTTGAAAGGGAAGGGAGTGAGTCTCAAGAAAAGAGACCCAGTAGGGAAAGTAACTCCACCGGCAACTGAACTAAAGTGCGGAAAGTAAAAATGAAAGTAAGTACACGTCGCACCACAACACACAAAACTGTAAACCTCGCGGCTCAGTAAAACACACACTCACACACACAACAGTAGGACTCAGCTAGGGTCTGTGGCTCGGCGTCCCGTCACCACAAAGGCTCTCAACCCCAGCCACATGTGCACACTACAGACGCTCTCTCTCGTCTGGTCCACGACCGGTTTTTCCCCTACGCTTGACCCTAGCGGTAGAGAAGGGGCTCCACGGAGACCGGCTCAAAACCACCACAAGGAGTACGCACAAGACAGAGTCGCACTCGGTGTCCTGGCTCACTGGCGGAGGACAACCACACGCTAGTCGCCTAGACGGAGTCGCACCCACGCCTAGGTAACACAACAGAAACGGGTACACGGTAACGCAACGCGCGTACAACAGACGGAACACACTCAACGTCTGAAACCCCGTACACTAAGTAAACACCTCGAGTCACAACTAGTCTCTCATGCGCACAAGCAAAGTCACACTCTAAGCCTGGCTCACATGTGCTATTAGGGCGGACATCACATGTCAATTGCCTCTAACACACAACTCAAGTCTGCTGGGAGACAGGAGATTAACGGCCACATCGATTGCCGCCAATATGAGGTAAACGGCACTCACCATGTCGTTTATCCTGATTAAACGGCAATCGACCTTGTCGTTTAAATCACCCTGAAGATCTCAACGTCAATAGATGTGGACGTTGATATCTTCAGTCCCCTAAACCCAGAACTGAACCGAATCAGTTCAAATGGGCAGCAAAACTCATAATAACATTCCGACTGATGGAGGGAAACACATCCTCTCATCAATCCACACTACCAGAACGTCAGAAACAAACATTCTAACACCTAGATTGTCCAATTTACCCAAAATCCCGGCATGATATAACCCAAACCCTAAACCATAATTTGCACACCAATTCACTTAATTGGACATGCTGGTTTGCTGGGGAAGGTTATAGGGGTTAAGTCCCTACCTCAGAATGCCTTAAGAATCCCCAAACAGCCACTAATTGCGCCGGATTCCCCCGAAGACTCCGTGCGAATCACACCAAAACCACGCGTTTCCCGCCCGATCAAGCAACGCCACACGATCCAGGGGCTTCCCACGAGCTCAAATCACCCAACAGGAGCTGCGGAACTCAAGAAAAGCAAAGGTGAGGGAAGGAGAGGAAAGGAGAAAGATAGGTTCTGCTCTCGGGCTGCCCTATTTCAACAGGACTGGTTAGTCGACGTCCACATCTCTGGTCGCCTACTGAACCGCCAACAGACTAACGTCCAGATCACATGTCGTTGAGTTCAATATCAAACGTCCACATCTCTGGACGCTGACTCTAACTCAACGGCAATCCCTGGCCGTCAACCCCAAGTCAACGACAATGGTCTTGTCGTCGACCACACAGAACCACTACAGACCCAATAAGGATCCACTAAAGACCCGAGACCTTACAGCCCTCCCCCCTTAAGGAATTTTGCCCTCAAAATTCAAACAACATAAAGAAAGAAGACTCACCAAAGAGGTACGGAAACTGCTCGCGCATTTCGTCCTCCCGCTCCCATGTCGACTCACCACCGGAGTGCCGCTGCCACGCAACACGAACTAAAGGGATTGCCTTGTTCCTCAACCTCTGAACTCGGCGATCCTCAATGTGCAACGGAAACTCTGGTACAGTCAACACTGGAGTCACCTCAGACCACTCTGCACTCTGCAGAACGTGAGACTCGTCAGAAAGGTACCTCCGAAGCATCGACACGTGGAACACGTCGTGCACTGCTGCCAACTCTGACGGAAGCTCAAGTCTATACGCCAAACCTCCGACACGCTCAGAAATGGTGAAAGGCCCAATAAGCGAGGACTCAACTTTCCACGCTTACCGAACCTCACCACTCCCTTCATAGGAGACACACGAACAAATACCTGGTCTCCTACCTGAAACTCGAGCGGTCGTCTGCGCTGATCTGCATAACTCTTTTGCCGACTCTGAGCTGTCTGAAGCCTCTGTCTCACAAGCTGAACTACCTCAACTGACTGCTGAACCAACTCCGGCCCCGTGACAACTCGCTCGCCAACCTCGAACCAGTCAAGAGGAGTGCGACACGGTCGTCCGTACAAAGCCTCATATGGTGCCAAACCGATACTGGAGTGATAACTTATATAATGCGAACTCGACCAACGGTAAGTGAACTGTCCACGACCCCTGCCACTCCAGGCAACAAGCTCTAAGCATGTCCTCCAAAGTCTGGATAGTCCGCTCTGACTGACCGTCTGACTGAGGGTGGTAGGCGGAACTAAAAGCCAACTCTGTCCCAAAAGCTCTCTGGAAACTGCGCCAGAATCAGAAGTGAAGCGAGGATCCCTGTCTGACACAATAGAGATCGGCACTCCATGCAAAGGAACAATCCGCTCTACGTACAACGCGGCCAACCTACTCACACCCAAACTAGTCCTGACAGGCAAAAATCTGGCAGTCTTCGTCAATCTGTCCACAAGAACCCAAATGCTATCAAAACCTCCAGCTGTCCTCGGCAAACCACAAACAAAGTCAGTCGTCACATGGTCTGTAAGGTTTCGGGTTTTTAGTGGAACCTTATTGGGTCTGTAGTGGTTCTGGTGGTCGATAACAAGACCATTGTCGTTGACTTAGGGTTGACGGCCAAGGCTTGCCGTTGAGTCAGGGTCAGCGTCCAGCGATGTGGACGTCTGATATTGAACTCAACGACATGGGATCTGGACGTCAGTCTGTTGGCGGTTCAGTGGCGACCAGAGAGGTTGACGTCGACTAATCAGTCCTGTTGAAATAGGGCAGCCCGAGAGCAGAACCCATCTTTCTCTTTTCCTCTCCTTCCCTCCACCTTTGCTTTTCTTGATTCCCGCAGCTTCTGTTGGGTGATTTGAGCTCGTGGGAAGCCCCTGGATCGTGTGCGTTGCTTGATCGGGCGGGAAACGCGAGATTTTGGTGTGATTCGCGCGGAGTCTTCGGGGGAATCTGGCGCGATTAGTGGCTGTTTGGGGATTCTTAAGGCATTCTGAGGTAGGGACTTAACCCCTATAACCTTCCCCAGCAAACCAGCATGTCCAATTAACTGAATTGATGTGCAAATCATGGTTTAGGGTTTGGGTTATATCATGCCGGAATTGAGGGTGGTTTGGACAATCTAGGTGTTAGACGGTCTAAATTTGATGTTCTGGTAGTTTAGACTAATGAGAGGAAGTGTTTCCCTCCATCAGTCGAAGTTGTATTGAGTTTTTCTGCCCATCTGAACTGATTCGGTTCAGTTCTGGGTTTAGGGGACTGAAGAGATCAACGTCCACATCTGTTGACGTTGAGATCTTTAGGGGTGATTTAAACGACAAGGTCGATTGCCATTTAATCAGGATAAACGACATGGTGAGTGCCGTTTACCTCATGTTGGCGGCAATCGATATGGCCGTTAATCTCCTGTCTCCCAGCAGGCTTGAGTTGTGTGTTTAGAGGCGATTGACATGTGATGTCCGCCCTAATAGCACATGTGAGCCAAGCTTAGAGTGTGACTCTACTTGTGCGCATGAGAGACTAGTTGTGACACGAGGTGTTTACTTACTGTATCGGGTTTCAGACGTTGAGTGTGTTCCGTCTGTTGTACGCGCGTTGCGTTACCGTGTACCCGTTTCTGTTGTGTTACCTAGGCGTGGGTGCGACTCCGTCTAGATGACTAGTGTGTGGTTTTCCCCGCTAGTGAGCCAGGACGCCGAGTGCGACTCTGTCCTGTGCGTTCTCCTTTTGGTGGTTTTGAGCGGTCTCCGTGGAGCCCCTTCTCTACCGCTAGGGTCAAGCGTAGGAGACAAACCGTTCGTGGACCAGACGCGAGAGAGAGCGTCTGTAGTGTGCACACGTGGCTGGGGTTGAGAGCCTCTATGGTGACGGGACGCCGAGCCACAGACCCTAGCTGAGTCCTACTTGCTGTGTGTGTGAGTGTGTGCTACTGAGCCGCGTGGTTTACAGTTTTGTGTTGTGGTGCGACGTGTACTTACTTTCAGTTTTTACTTTTCGCACTTTAGTTCAGTTGCCGGTGGGGTTACTTTTCCCTACTGGTCTCTTTTCTTGAGACTCACTCCCTTCCTTTCAGGTGGGTCTTCGTCGACTCCCGTTCCAGGCGAGTCTAGCCACTCCGCTGTTGGTGCTCCTTAGCTGCAGTGAGTAGTACCTTTTTGTTGTACTTCTGTACTCTGTACTTTGCTCAGACTCTGAGTTATATATATTCCGTTTATAGTGGAATTTTACTGCTTTGCATGGTGTGTATCTTCTTACATATAGTCTCCTCGGCTTTCACTTCCTACCCTTCCGAGCTTGTCTCGTGGGTTAGCGGGTCAGAATTCGGGTTACTGGTTATTACTGGTAATGCGGATTCTGGGTCGTTACAGTTTGGTATCAGAGCCTGGTCTGATGAGATATATATAAGAAAATACTTATCATGTAGACTCAGAGTATAAAGAGTACAGCTACAGCTGTAGCTTGCTATCTATCTAGCTATGTAGCCCGGAGTTAGTTAGTGTATTATATGTGTATTTTGTTCTGTGTGTAGTTCTATGGTGCCTAGGCGACGTCCTAGAGAGGGCGTAGCCGAGCAGGCGACTCGTCAGGAGGTTGGAGATGCTCCGCCACCTCAGCAGAGGCAGCCTTTGCCACAGGACGCACATAGTGGTATTGTTCCGCCGCTGCCACCTCCACCTCAGGTAGCTCAGGGATTGGACATGACTCGATTTCTCGAGGGGATGGCTCAGTTTGTTGCTCAGCATCGTGACGCGCCGGTACCCCAGGGTGGTACTGGGAGGGTGTTGAGGGAGTTCTTGCAGTTTCAGCCTCCTCAGTTTTTGGGCCAGCCTGATCCAGATGTAGCGCGAGCATGGTTAGATGCAGTGGAGTGGACTTTTCGTTCCATGGAGTGTGTTCCAGAGGATCGAGTGCTGCTAGCCAGTTACCAGTTGCAGGCGTAGGCGTTGACTTGGTGGTCCGCTGAGTGGGAGACTACTTTTCAGTCTCGCCCACTTAGGCAGATTCCGTGGCAGGAGTTTGTTGTTTCTTTTGAGAGAGCCTTCTGTCCTACTTACGTCCGGACGGAGAGGTTGTACCAGTTCCTGGACTTACAGCAGAGGGACTCTACTGTGGTGCAGTATAGGGCAAGATTTGTAGAGCTAGGGCGTTATGCTCCGCAGATTATAGGAGATGAGGGTTTGAGGACTCAGCAGTTCGTGAGAGGCTTGAGGCCAGAGCTCAGGCAGGCGCTGATAGTTGCTCGTGTCACAGACTTGGATGCGGCCTATCAGACAGCGGCAACGTTAGAGGCAGACACCTTGCGGACTCGTGCTCGGAGTGCAGAGGTTCAGACGCAGGTAGTTCCTTCTCAGCCTCACCAGCAGCAGGGTATTGTGCAGACGACCCCGAGGACTGCGACTTCCTACGCGTCCACTTCTACTGGGACGATGGCGAATTCAGGATCTCGGAGGAAGTTTCGGCGTGATAGGAGGCAGGCAGAGCAGAGGCAGCAGTCGGTTGGGAGTGTTCAGCAGCCGACAAGACAGCCTTCGCAGCAGGTACAACGTACTTTTGCTGGTCAGTGTTACCGGTGTGACCAGATGGGTCACATGGCGCGAGATTGTCCTTTGCTACCTCGTGTGCCGCAGCAGCAGACCCAGTCACAGCCTCGAGTGCAGCAGCAGCAGCAGCAGGCACCTGTGCAGCAGTGTCAGCAGACCAGAGTTTCTGGTGGGTCGAGAGGTAGAGGTCATGTTACTCACTTGACTCGTGCAGACGCGGAGGCAGCTCACCTGGTGGAAGGTACTGTTTCAGTTTTTGGTTGTGCAGCTAGAGTCTTGTTTGATTCTGGTGCCTCTCACTCTTTTGTATCTGAGGACTTTTTAGACTCCCTTGGAGAGTTGAGTTCGGGAGAGTCTGTTGAGTTAGCAGTAGAATTGCCGACAGGGGACTTTGTCCTTACGTCCTACTGTCTCGAGGAGGTACCTGTGCAGTTGCAGGATCAGTTGTTGTCAGCCCGTCTGTTTGCCTTGCAGTTACATGACTATGATGTGATTTTGGGTATGGACTGGTTAGAACGGTATGGTGCAGTGATGGATTTCCAGAAGAAGAGGGTGCACTTGCGGATACCTGGAGCAACGGCGTTCTACTTCCAGGGTATCTACTACTCTCTTCTTCTCGCTTTTTAGTTTCTGCTTTGAGGGCAGGGAGGTTACTTGCTTCTGGTTGTCAGGGTTTCCTAGTTTCTGCAGTGACTCTTGACCAGATTGCCTCGGGAGTGGGAGACATTCCCGTAGTGTGTGAGCTTCCGGATGTTTTTCCGGAAGAGTTGCCTGTCTTCCACCAGAGAGAGAGATTGCGTTTACTGTAGAGTTGGTTCCTGGCACTTTACCTTTTGCGCAGGCACCGTACCGTATGGCACCAGCAGAGTTGAGGGAGTTGAAGAGGCAGCTTGAGGAGTTGTTGGAGAAGGGCTATATTCGTCCTAGCTTTTCTCCGTGGGGGTCACCTGTTTTGTTTGTCCAAAGAAGGATGGTAGCCTGAGGTTGTGTATTGATTATAGGAAGCTAAATCAAGTGACCATCAAGAATAGGTATCCTTTGCCTAGGATTGATGATCTCTTTGATCAGCTTCAGTCTGCTCGTGTCTTCTCGAAGATTGACTTGAGGTCGGGCTACTATCAGTTGCGGATTAGAGATTCGGACATTGAGAGGACTGCTTTTCGGACCAGATATGGACACTTTGAGTTTTTAGTGATGCCGTTTGGGATCACCAATGCTCCAGCGGCCTTCATGGATCTGATGCACCGGTGTTCCACCAGTTCTTGGACCGGTTTGTCGTAGTGTTTGTTGACGACATTCTGGTGTACTCCGTTTCGGAGGAGGAGCACGCCGAGCACCTGAGGATCGTGTTGCAGACCTTGCGAGAGCACCAGTTGTATGCCAAACTTAGTAAGTGTGAGTTTTTGGCTACATCAGGTTCACTTTTTTGGGCACGTGATCTCAGTTGACGGAGTTTCTGTGGATTCCAGCAAAGGTCGAGGCAGTTTTGCAGTGGGAAGTCCCAGGACTGTGTTAGAGATTCGTACTTTTTGGGCTTGGCAGGTACTACCGCAAGTTGTTCGGCACTTTTTCGCAGGTTGCTGCACCCTTGACTCGGCTCATGAGAAAGGGGGTTCCGTTTTTGTGGTCGGAGCAGTGTGAGCAGAGCTTCATAGAGTTGAAGTGACTGCTTACATCAGTGCCATCCTTGTGTTACCATCAGGTGAGGAGGTTTTGAGGTTTGCACAGACGCTTCAGGTGTTGGTCTGGGTGCGGTCTTGATGCAGCAAGGCCGGGTGGTGGCTTATGCGTCTCGCCAGCTTAAGCCCCACCGAGGAGAGTTACCCGACCGATGACCTAGAGCTTGCAGTTGTGGTGTTTGCTTTGAGGATTTGGTGTCATTACCTGTACGGAGTGAGTTTTGTAGTCCGTACCGACCATCAGAGTTTGAGGTATGTGTTTTTCTCAGTGGGATCTGAATATGAGACAGCGTCGATGGATGGAATATCTGAAGGACTATGATTTAGCATTGAGTATCAGCTTGGAAAGGGAATGTAGTTGCAAATGCTTCAGAGTAGGAAAGCACAGATGAGTCATCTGATGCTGAGGGAGTGGTAGTTGTGGCAGTCTGCAGTAGAGGGGTCCTTCAGAGTTTTGTCCAGACGTCTTGTATGTGTTTGGCAGTTTGTTGGCGGCTCCTGCCGTTGTGAGACAGGTTATTGAGGCTCACGAGCAGATCCCGGTTTACACAGAGTATTGCTTCTTCCAGAAGTTGAGCTTCATGAGGACGACTGTTAGGTTTCGGACAGACTCTATGTTCCAGTTGAGGAGTCTATCAGGAGAGCTGTGTTGCAAGAGCACATGGTTCCAGTACTCGATTCATCCAGGTCGACCAAGATGTATCACAGGTTGAGACGTCATTTCTGGTGGCCTGGGATGAAGAGAGACATAGCAGCTTTTGTTGCAAGTGTTTGGTCTGCCAGCAAGTGAAGGCCGAACATCAGCGTCCAGGAGGACTTGTGCAGCCGTTAGAGATTCTGGTGGAAGTGGGACCATTGATGACTGACTTTGTTTGTGGTTTACCGAGGACAGCTTGAGATTTTGACAGCATTTGGGTTCTTAGGACAGATTGACGAAGACTGCTATATTCTTGCCTGTTAGGACTGTTAGGGTGTGAGTAGTTGGCCACGTTGTACGTAGAGCGGATTGTTCCTTTGCACAGAGTGCCAATCTCTATTGTGTCGATAGAGACCCTCGCTTCACTTCTGGTTCTGGCGCAGTTTCCAGAGGGATTTAGGGACAGAGTTGGCTTTTAGTTCTGCCTACCATCCGCAGTCAGATGGTCAGTCAGAGCGACTATCCAGACTTTAGAGGACATGCTTAGAGCTTGTTGTCTGGAGTGCAGGGATCGTGGACAGCTCACGTGCCGTTGGTCGAGTTCGCATATATAACACTATCACGCCAGTATCGGTAGGCACCATATGAGGCCTTATACAGACGACCGTGTCGCACTCCCATTGACTGGTTTGAGATTGGCGAACAGATTGTCACGGGACCAGAGTTAGTACAGCAGGCAGTTGAGGTGTTCAACTTGTGAGGCAGAGACTTCAGTCAGTGCAAAGTCGGCAGAAGATTATGTCGATCAGCGTAGATGACCGCTCGAGTTTCAGGTAGAGACAAGGTGTTTGTCCGTGTGTCCCCTATGAAGGGAGTGGGTGAGGTTCGTAGGCGTGGAAAGTTGAGTCCCCCTTTATTGGACCCTTCACCATTACTGAGCGTGTCGGAGGTCTAGCGTACAGACTTCAGCTTCCGTCAGAGTTTGCAGCAGTCCATGATGTGTTTTCTATGTGTCGATGCTTCGGAGGTACCTTTCTGACGATTCCACATTCTCCTCCCACACAGAATGGTCTGAGGTGACTCCAGTGTTGATAGTACCTGAGTTTGCGTTGCACATTGTGGATCGCCGAGATCAGAGGCTGAGAACAAGGCAATTCCATTAGTTCGTGTTGCGTGGCAGCGACACTCAGGGGTGATCGACGTGGGAGCGAGAGGACGAAATGTGCTAGCAGTTTCTGTACCTTTTTGGTGAGTCTTCTTCCTTTATGTTGTTTGAATTTCGGGGATGAAATTCTTTAAGGGGGGAGGGCTGTAAGGTTTCGGGTTTTCATCGGATCCTTATTAGGTCTTGTAGAGGTTCGGGTGTGTTTGACGACAATGGATATTGTCGATGACTTGGGTTGACGACCAGGGCTAGCCATTGACTTGGTATTAGTGTCCAGCGTATGTGGACATTTTTCGTTGAACTTGACGGCATCCATTCTGGACGTTAATACTATGGCGGTTCCAGTAGGCGGCAAGAGATGTGGATGCCTATTTGCAGCACCTGTAGAAATAGTGCAGCCCGTGAAGCATCCTTCTTTTCCTCTCCTTCTCTTTCCCTCCACCTTTACCTTTGTCTGTTTCCACCTCTTCCAACGATCTGCGGGAGCTCGTGGGAGGACCCTGGTTCGTGTGACGGTGATAGATCGGGCGGGAAACGTCGATATTTGTTGTGATTCGTGCGGAGACTCCGGGGGGTTCCAGCACGATTGCTGGCTATTTAGGAGTTTTTGGAGCGTTCTGAGGAAGGGACTTAACCCCTTAAACCCTCCGTAGCAGATTGGCATGCTTAGTTGTATTGATTAGTATGTTAATTGTCCTTTAGGTTGGGTTTGTGTCATGCCGGGATTTTGGGTGTTTTGGGCGATCTAAGTGTTGGATCATGGATTTCCGGAGTTCTGGTGATTAGAAGATGAGAGGAGGTGTTTCCCTCCATCAATTTGTGTATTGTTAGCCAGTTTTGCCCAGTTGGACTGACCTGGCGCTGTTTTGGGTTAAGGAGGCTGAGGATATTAACGTCCACATTTGTTGACGTTGAGATCTTCAGTGTAGTGTTAACGACAGATCTATTGCCGTTAACCAATTGTTGGCGGCAATATGAGTGCCATTTACATCTTGATTGGCGACATTCAATGTTCCCGTTAATATCTTGTGTCTCAGCAGGCTTTTGGTCCTATTTTGTGTCTCAAGGGTTGACGTGCGATGTCCGCCTGTTAACACATTTTTCCAGGCTTAGAGTGTGGCTCCGCCTGTGCATATGCGTAATTAACGGTGTCGAAACGTGACACGAGGTGCTCGTTAATTGTACGGAGCTTCGGACCTTGTGAGTGTTACCGTCCGTACTCGTGTGGAGTTACCATGCCTCTGTTTTTGTTTGTCACCTGGACGTAGAGCGACGCTCTGTCTAGATGACTGGTGTGTGGGGGTCCTCCGCCGGTGAGCCAGGACGTTGAGAGCGTCTCTGTCATGTGCGTACTCCTTTGTGGTGGTTTCGAGCCGGTCTCCGTGGACCCCCTTCTCTACCGCTAGGGTTAGGCGTAGGGGAAAAACCAGTCGTGGACCAGATGCGAGAGAGAGCGTCTGTAGTGTGCACACGTGGCTGGGGTTGAGAGACTCTGTGGTGACGGGACGCCGAGACACATACCCTAGCTGAGTCCTACTTACTGTGTGTGTGAGTGTGTGTTACTGAGCCGCGTGGTTTACAGTCTTGCAGCGCACTCCTATTAAGATAATGCGTAGTTTGTCACTGCATTTACTTTGTGTTGCGACCGGCATTTACTTTCTTTTTTTACATTCCGCACTTTAGTACTGTTGCCGGTGGGGGTTACTTTTCCCTACTGGGTCTCTTTCTTGAGATTCACTCCCCTCCCTTTCAGGTGGGTCGTCGTCGACTCCCGTTCTAGGCGAGTCGAGCCACTCTGGTGCTGGTGTGCCCTAGCTGTTGTGAGTAGTACTTTTGTTGTACTCCTGTACTCTGTAATTGATGTGGACTCTGAGTTGTACATGTTATGTTCCATATATAATGAAA
Source organism: Colocasia esculenta (assembly GCA_014218235.1). NCBI lineage: Eukaryota > Viridiplantae > Streptophyta > Magnoliopsida > Alismatales > Araceae > Colocasia > Colocasia esculenta. The sequence goes on along the minus strand of CM024756.1, from coordinate 21,106,196 downwards.
TTTACAGCTTTGCATGGTGTGTATCTTCTTATATAGTCTCCTCGGACGTTCTCTTTCTACCCTTCCGAGCTTGTCTCGTGGGTTAGCGTGTCAGAATTCGGGTTACTGGTTGGTTACTGGTAATGCGGATTCTGGGCGTTACCCACGTGTCCAGGAGATGATTAAGTCACAAACTTTCCGGTGTGTCGACCTGACTTGATCTAGTGTCGACACACTATCCCAGACTGGCAGAAAAACTTCCTTGGGAGAGGTCTCTAGTGTCGACCTGAGATGGTCTAGTGTCGACCTGCTGTTGACAATTGACAAATAGGCCTTCTCTGGGAAGGCTCTCTAGTGTCGACCTGACTGCATCTGGTGTCGACCTACTGTAGAGGCCTGTTGACATGGTTCTCTGGGAGCTGCCTCTAGTGTCGACCTGACTTGGTCTAGTGTCGACACTACTTGACCATTTCTTCAACTTTTTTCTTGGCTTTGAAGCATTGTGTCGAAATCAGTGAGAGGTGTGTCGACACTACCTTTGCAAGAAATGTTTGTCCCTGAGAATTAAAACTAATAAATCATTAGTCCATCGATTTATCATGAATATAAGTGATAAATATGTTTAGAAACATGGTTTTTGAATGTGGTCTTAACATATGTGGTGCATCTAACATGTTCCAATTATTTTGCATTAAATCACACCTTGTCATCATCAAAATATGAGGGGAATGAATGTATTCACACTCAACCCAAAAATCTCCCCCTTTTTGATGATGGCAACATTAGTTCATATGAAAATTTGAAGTTTCAGTGAAATGCGATTTTAAGCTTTTTATTTACTCAATCACTTAATTTGAAAAGTATTGATTGACACTGAGCTATGTTTCATTTCCTTTTTATTCACACTTGTCAAAGACCTTTGAAAATATTTTAGTAACATTTGAAATTTGCACACATTAGAGACACAATGTTACTAATGATGAACTATTTTCACATGGCCAGCAGCTTGACAACATCCATTTATTCACATTCATATTCATGACATTCATTCAAATTCAATCACATTCAAGAAAAAGATGTTTCTTTCATTTCAACCAACAAGTGTCATTTCATTCATAAGGATATGTTCATTACAATCTTTCAAAAGGAAACATTTCAGAAAATCTTTACAAACATCCAAAGAGAAAAACATCATTCCAAAAGAAGATTTTCTTGCTTTCTATCTTTCTCCCCCTTTGACGTCATCAAAATAATATACATAAGCAGAAGGAGGAGGAGGAACTGGAAGGAGAATATCTTTGATGGACTTAAGTCTGTATTCCATAGCATGAAGATTGAATGAGTTGCCTCTGCATGGTGGAAAGTCTAGTGTGAACAATCTCTTCCAGCCGTTGACTATTATCAGACAGGTATACTGAAGTGATCACAAGTCAACTGAAGAGGTTGTGCACTAGAAGATGAACTGCCATGTCCATACTGGTTGATGTTCTTCAACTCCTTCTTGAGGGCAGTCATTTCACTGTCAATGTGAGCTGACAATTTTTTCATGCTTTCTAGATCATCAACAGATGAGCACAAGATAATCTTGTCTTGGAAATTTGAGTGAGTTTTCCTTGGTGTTGAACACATCAGCCTGGAATTTGCCAAAATTCCCTGAAGAACTTTTCCAACTTATCTTGATGCTCCGTCAGCTCACAGAAGCATCGGCCAAGGTTCCAATCAACCTATTAAATCTTTGTACTGCATGGTCTGAAGCAGCTTTCTGCTCAATGAATTTTGCAGACATTGATTCTCCAACCTCTGTACCTTCAATTCAAACTCTTGTCATTTGCTGAATGGAAGTGTTGAGGCATCAAATTTTCATTCAGAAAAGAGTATAATTCTGGTGGTACAGAAGGTCCACCAAAGGCATAGAGGTTTGAGCTTGAGGTTGGGGGTGAAGGTAGGAGTATCCATGGTAGGATGAGTGGGTGAAGAGGTGTGAAATGGAGGAGTGAGAGGTGCATCCTGGGGTAGTTGAACTTCAGTTTCAATTTGAGGCTGATCCTCAGGAGCAAGAGGTTGTTCCTCTGGAATGTGAGGCTGGTCCTCATTAGCTTGAGGCTGATCCTCATTAGCTGGAGGCTGGTCCTTAGGAGGTGGTATCACTACCTCTGGAGCCACTGGGGCCTCAACAACTACTGGCCCTCTCCTCACCTGGTCACCCTCAAGCCTGAATCCCATAACTTTTGGACATGCTTGAAGCAATAGATGTTGGATTTGGGAATTGACTGAGCTTTCTCATTTTCCAGAGACACACCAAAATGCTTAAATCTGAGTGACAAGCTGCATAGGGAAGAGATCTATGGAGATCTTTCCTAGTGGTCTCAGAAATGATTTGGTACATTATCACATGGATGTTGACTTTGAGGTTCTTCTTCATGCAGTAAATCACACATCTCTGGATGTCAGTGAGTCTGTCCCTACCACCACCTTGGGGAGTGATAATAGTGGTGAGGATGTGGTGAGTGAGTCTCAACACTGGAGGAAAGGTGTTAGTGTTGAATTTTGTAACATGAGTTTGTTTAGGGTCAGGCTCATCAGAAGGAAGACCAGTGAAAATGGAATAAGCTTCATGAAGATCAAACTCAAAGCAGTGATAGTCTGTACCCTCATCAGGAACTTTGAACAAAGTAGTAGCCAAAGCAATAGGCATATCTATCTGAACACCTTTAACTTCTGACTTATACCCCTCATCATTGCGTTCCAAATTAGAGTAAAATTCTTGGACAAGTCTGGGGTATATGGTTCGAAATTCAGATATGAATGACATCCAAGACTGAAACTTGAAGAAATCTATGACTTCAGGAAATGCAGCAATCATGCACTGTTAGTTAAATCCAGTGCCCTAGGTTTCAGAATGGTCTTCCCTTCATTGACTGATTTGGAAGGGTTGCCTCAGATGGATGGGAAGACCCAGATGATGAAGAGTGACGTCGCAGATGCTTCAGGAGAAGAAACCAAATTCATCTCCTAGGGTTTTAGACCCCCTACCTCTAACGAGGGTGTCCTACCTCTCTTGGCAGAAGAAGAGATGCAGAGGAAGGCCCTGGCTGCTCCACAGGTCATGGCGTCTCTTGCTTCTCCTCTAAGTAGGTGGTGCTTCTTCCTCCGGAATGGGCCTAGCCGTTGCCCTGGACCTTGCTCCACGGCGAGGAGTTGCTTGGGGGCCATGGAAGCAAGAGAGAGTGAAAGAGCAGAGGATGGAAAAGAAGGAATGAAGGGAAGAGGACAAGGATGGGTTGGAGGAGGAAAGGTGGAATGGTTGCTGATTTCAAAGGTGGAAGGCGGCCATGGGGTCGACCTTGCATATAAAAGGGGTTTCAGAGGTGGAATGCCCCGCAGGAACAAGAAGACCCTAACGGTGCCCAATACCTGAAACGCCCAAACCGGGTATGTGTCGACACTAGAAGAGATTAGTGTCGACCTGGGCTGGACTATGTCGACACTAGATTGAGGTAGTGTCGACCTGGCCTGATGAAAAATTGAGATTTGAGTATGGGAAAACTTGGTGAGCTTTGGGGCATCTTTAAAATGATAAATAATGGGTGAATTAACATTTCAAGGATTTTTAAGAGGCTAAAGATTCATTTGTCATATTTTGCAGAAATTCAACATAATTCAAGTTGTACACAACAACCAACATGATATGAGCATTCAGAGACTTGAGCCATTAAAATGATGATTTGAGGGATATAATACATCCAACAATCAACTACAAACTACCATATTCTTCAAATCCAAAGAAATAAAAAGTCTTGTAGATTGAAATCAAGTGTGTTGAAAGTAAACAACTTTTTAAACAGCTTGATGATGGATAGGGATGATTCTTTAAACAATTCTCCTTGATACACACATTTTTTTTTTTTGAAAAACAAACTATCAAATGTGACGAATCTTGTTCACTCAAGGACTAATGCTTTTTTACACACCATAGTCCTGGATACTAAGATTTACCCATTATCAAGTCTCAAGGGGTAAATGATGACTTTTTGACATGAAATATACGTTTATCAGACGCAATATTTCCAGTTACTCAGTCATCATCAAAAGTATAGAGCATATTGTTTTTGTTTTGCAATTATTTTGATTTTGAACCCCTTTGAACAGAGATAGCAGTAATGCCTCATGACATACATGGCACTTCATTCATTGTGAAGGTGTGTAGTTTCTCAGCATATGTGCCATTGCTCTGTTGAATTATCAGTTTTTGGAGAGTTTTTGTAAAATTGAAATCATTTATATCCAACATCAGTTGCAAACAAAAAAATGTTTAAATTCAAGGCACCATTATCCTTCATCATTGAAAGAGATTTGAATTTCTATAGTTTTGAAGAATATAGTTGAGAGTTGACTAAAAAATATAGAAGATCACTCAAAGAATCATTTCGATGCTCTAGACACCTAAATGAGGACATCATGCAAGGAAATTGTTGTAACTTGAGAAGAATTTTGAATTCTGTAAAATGAATGATGTGTGAATTCTCTAGCTCCCCCTGAGATGATGATTCCAACAATTTTTCATCAATATAAAGATATGCAAGTGTTTTGAAAAACTGAGATGATGTCTTTGAACAACAAAAGCTCCCCCTTAATATTGCATATTCATTTCTTGGTACTTGGCAGAGACATATACTCTCGCATAGTGAAAGTGTCCAGACAAGCATAACTTGTCCTTCTCCAAGTCACCATTTGATATACCAAGAAATTCAACACAATGTGAGTTGAAGAATTCATTGTCAAAAAGAAATGGAAGTGAAGTTGAGAGAGATGAACATATGAATCATGGAAGCAAGGATAATGATGATGCAAAGAACTCCCCCTCAAAATGCCTAAACACTCAACCCAATCCCAATGAGAGAGATCAAGAAAATGGGCATTTACAAAGGCCAACTCTCTCCTCAAGGATGAGAATCTACTGTCAGGAAGAGGTTTGGTGAAGATGTCAGCAATTTGTTTTTCAGTTTCAATGAAGTGGAGTTCAAAGATTCTTTGCTACCTCATCTCTCAAGAAATGATGCCTAATTTCAATATGTTTTTGTTCTGGAATGCTGAATGGGGTTTTTAGATAAGTTTATGGCACTTGTGTTGTCACAAAGAATGGAACACAACCTAACTCTTGGTTATAATCAAGAAGTTGATGTTTCACCCAAAGAATTTGAGTTCCACATCTACCTGCTGCAACATACTCAGCCTCTGCAGTTGAAGCCCAGAGATTAGGAACCCCCCTAACTATAAACACCACTTGTGCTTTTTCTATCTAATTTACATCCAGCATAATCAGCATCACAATAAGCAATCAAATCTAACTTGCAACCAGCAGGATACCAAATTCCAATATCACATGTTCCAACAAGATACTTGAAAATTCTTTTAACAGCTAACATGTGACTTTCCTTAGGATTTGATTGAAATCTAGCACACAAACACACACTAAACTGAATATCAGGTCTAGAAGTTGTAAGATAGAGTAGAGAACCAATCATACCTCTGTATGTCTTTGGTCTACTGACTTACCAAGTGAGTCTTCTTCTAGCTTAGCATTAATTGCAATGGGTGTGCTTGAATGCTTGAGGTTCTGAAGTCAAACCTTTTCAGAGTTCCTTGACATATTTGGTCTGACTTATGAAGATCCCCTCATTTGTTTGGTTAACCTGCAATCCCAAGAAAACTTAAGTCTCCCATTAAACTCATTTCAAATTCATTTTTCATTTGATTTGAAATTCAGTACACAGGCTCTTATTGGTTGATCCAAATATTATGTCATCAACATAAATTGGACTGCAATTATTTGTTTATTAACAGTTTTTAGTGAACAATGTTTGATCAACATTTCCTCTAGAATATCCTTTTTCAAGCAAAAAGAACTCAAACGGTCATACCAAGCTCTTGGAGCTTGTTTAAGACCATAGAGAGCCTTATAAAGCTTGAAAACATGATTAGGATGTTTTTCATTTTCAAAGCCTGGAGGTTGTTCAACAAAAACTTTTTCTTTTATGAATCCATTTAGAAAGCACTTTTGACATCCATTTGATGAACTTTAAATTTCATGGAGGATGCAAAAGCAAGGAAAATTCTAACAGCTTCTAGTCTAGCTACAGGGGCATATGATTCTTCAAAGTCAATTCCAAATTCTTGATTGTACCCCTTTGCAACTAGCCTAGCTTTATTTCTATGACTTGACCATTTTCATTCAATTTATTTCTGAAAACCCATCTAGTGCCAATGACTGTTTGGTCACTAGGTCTAGGTACTAATTCCCATACTTGATTTCTGTCAAATGATGAAGTTCATCATGCATTGCATTGATCCAATCAGAACATAACAGCTTCATCAATTGACTTTGGTTCAATTTGGGAAATTAGAGCTAGTGGGTCTTCTTCAATAACATGCAGTAAAGATGATCTAGTCCTAACTCTATCATTGCATGTTTCCAATAACATTTTCCAATGGGTGATCTCTCAAAAATCTATGCTCAGAAATTACCTGTTGAGTGACTTAAATCTGAACAACATTACCTGATCCACTTGAAGTAGGTGAATGATTGTTCAAGTTCTCACCAATGTCTTCAATTTCCTCAACAGTGGTGAAGAGTCCACAATGAATCATCCTCTTCATTGTCTTGACTTTCCCTGCAAGATTTAGAACTATTAGTTGAAAAGGAATTTTCATCAAAGATAACATGTGGAGACTCTTCAACAGTTTGTTTTTGAGAATGTACACTCTAAAGCTCTTGACACTTCAGAATAGCCAAGAAAGATGGCTTCCTACTTTTAGCATCAAACTTGTCAAGATTTTCTTTATTATTATTGTGTACAAAAACATTTACACCCAAAGATTTTGAAGTAAGACATAATTGGCTTTTTATTTTTCAACAATTCATAAGGGGTTTTTCTGATTTTTGGTCTGACCATTGCTCTATTTAGAATGTAGTTTTGCTGTATTTACAGCTTTAGCCCAGAAGGATTTGGGCAAATTGCTTTCTAAGAGCATGGATCTAGCCATTTTCACAAGAGTTCTATTCTTTCTTTCCACAACTCCATTTTGTTCTGGAGTTCTTGGTGAAGAAAACTTGTGAAATATGTGAATTCAGCACATAAATCAGAAAATGATTTGTTTTCAAACTCACCCCCATGATCAGTCAAGATGTTTTTGATTTTATATGGAAAAATTTTAAGGCAGTGGTACAGAAGTTCCTGAACTCAAGGCAAGCATCACTTTTGTGGGACAAGAAGATAACCCATGTAAATCTGGTAAAATCATCAATGATCACAAACCCATATCTCTTGCCCCTTAGACTTAGAATTCTTGTTGGGCCAAAGAGGTCCATGTGAAGTAATTCTAGTGGCCTAGATGTGAGTACCTCATTGAAGGTTTTAAAAGATTTTCTGGTTTGTTTTCCTTGGGCACAATCCCACAAACTTGATTTTCAATATTAGAAAAAGATTCAGGAAGACCCTTAACCAAATTCAGCCTTAACAATTTATTCATTGTTCTGAAACTTGCATGGCCAAGTCTTTTGTGCCATGTCCATGCAATTTCATCTTTATTTGCAACAAAGCAAAATTTTCAGAAAAGTTTTTATTGAGATTGATCATGTAAACATTGTTTTCCCTTTTTTCCAAATATTTTATTTTATCATTGATGAATCAATTATCTTACAGAAATCAGATTCAAACACAACTTTGTGACCTTTGTCACATAGTTGGCTAATACTCAGCAATTGTAATTTAACACCATCACTAACAACATTATCAACAGAGTTTGAGGAAGATTGACCAACCTTTCCAGATCCAATGATCTTTCCTTTATTTTTACCTCCAAAAGTGACAGAACCTCCCTCCTTTTCAATCAGGAATGAAAATTTGGCTTTGTCTCCAGTTATGTGTCGTGAACACCCACTGTCAGGAACCACACATTTGAATTGGGTGCACGACCTTCCTGCAAAATCAATCAGTGGAGAGAAGATTTTGGTACCCAAACAGTGTTGGGACCATCAGAATGTTTGAACATAGTCATCAAATCTTTTCTCACTCAAATCTGATTTGTTTTTTATTTTTGTTTTGTTACAGTGGTGTTCTTTGTCTTTTTCAATTTATTCTTTCCATTAGGAATGAAAACACCAGTGTTCTTTTCATCAGTAGGAGGGGAGTTTTTCATTTGAACATGAGAGTTAGTTGAGGAGGTGGAATCCAAGATTTTGTTGGTACATCAAAAAATTTGGATAGAAGAATTGGGGATGATACCAAATGGGTTGTGATACCATTGGTTCCGAGAATTGGTCCAATCAGCTTGATATGCTGTCTTGGAGGTCCAAGGTTTTTCATGAATGACTTCCTTTGAATTTTTATTATTTTTCAGATTTTTATTTAAATTTTTGATTTTGTGGTTTGTGTTTGTTGAGTTGAGCAGGTCGACCTTTCCTTGACTGGTGTCAACACAGCAGTCACAGAATCCTTCTCTTGTGGACTGGTGTCGACCTGTCAGGTAACTGTGTCGACCTGGTTGACTTCTTTTTGTTCTGAGTTTTTGAAATTTTTGTTGTTTTGTTTGATTTGTTGCTTTATTTTAGTGTTCTCAAGACTAGGACCTTTGACAAATTAATCAATGGTGCTTTATCCATTTTCTCACCAGATTTGTCTTTCTTAGATTCTTGTTTATTGAACCTAGTCCATGAAAACTGATTTCATTTTAGCTCCCAGTAAAGCCTCTAATTATCTTTTCCATTAGTGAAGGTTTCAATAACTTCATCTTTTTCTTTTAGCTGGTTTCTAGATTTTTGACTTCATCAATCTTTTGTTGTTTTTCCTTTTGTTCTATTTCCAACCTTTCAGACAATTCTTTGTATTCATGAGAAGCTTTTTGAGATGCAAGTTTGAGTTCATCAATTATGTTTAGAAGGTTTTCTTTTTCTTCATTGATTTCATCTATTTCATTTTCCAGTTCACAAGTTCTTTTATTGAAGGATTGGTTATGCAAGAAATTTTCAAATTTTTTTTTGAGATGTTTGTTTTCTTTCTTAATTCAGAGTATTTTTCAACAAGCTCAGCATATGCATCTTGCCAATCCTCAATTGAATAGTCTTCGAAGGATGTACTTACCTTTATCTGAACTATTCGCCATGAAACAGATTTCCTCACTTTCAGAACTTGAGGATTTTTCTTCTTCTTCCCCTTCACTTGAGTCTTCATCAGACCAAGTGGCTACCATGGCCTTGGCTTTTTGAACTTGTGAATCCTTTTATGTTTATCCTTCTTGTTTTCAGGACATTCTCCTTTCATTTGTCCTGGCTTGTTGCACCTGTAACAAATGACAATTTTGTCAGATTTTTTATTCTTATTGAATTAACATTAGAAAAGGAAGTGTTTCTTTTACCTGATGAATTTTTTTTTTCCAGAAAATTTTCCTTTTCTATATTTTAGAATTTTCTGAATTGCCTGGTCATGAGGGCAAGCTCATCCTCATTGGACTCAGACTCATCAGAACTTGTTCTCTCCTGATTTTTGTCTTTGTTACTAGAGGAGGCCTTCAATGCTACTGGCTTGGTCTTTATTATGTGTTCTTCATTTCTTCTTAAATTGATTTCATAAGTCATTAAGGACCCTATCAATTCATCCAAGGAGATTTTGGACAAATCTTTAGAGTCTTCAATGACTGTGGCCTTAGTGTGCCATATTGAAGAAAGAGAGCGCAGAATTTTCCTTACCAAGTCAGCATCTGTGTAATCCTTACCTAAGGCCTTCAGTCCATTCACAATAATCATGAACCTGGCAAACATTTCAGAGATTGTCTCATCAGACTTCATCATAAACAATTCATATTCAGAGACATGAATGTTAGCCTTAGTTTCTTTTACTTGAGATGTTCCCTCATAGAGTAACTCAAGTTTATCCCACATCTCTTTGGCAGATTTGCACATTGAGATTCTTGAGTACTCCTTAGGGTGGACTGCACATTGGATCATGTTCATGGCACTATAATTCAAAGTGGCCCTCCTTATCTGTTCCCTAGTTCAGGTCTTCTTCCTCCCCCTGATTCTCATAGGGACCTACCTCGACTACCTTCCATATTTCATAGTTTTGGGCTCTAAGGAAGACTGCATTCTATTCTTCCAATAAGTGTAGTCAGTCCCATTGAAAAGGGTGGACTATTAATAGAGTGACCCTCAACCATGAACCCTCTTGAATCAATTGAAGCAATTAAATGGTGCTAAGAAGAGATACTCAGCAAACAGACAAGCAAACAATCAAAACACACAGAACAATCAGAAGGCACTCAAATCAGATCAGATCAAGTGTAAACCCGCTCTGATACCAATTGTAGGATCGAGAAATGATGTGGACAAGATCTAGAAGGGGGGGGGGGGTTGAATAGTTCTAGGCCAACTATTGCGGAAGCTTAGCAAATTAGAAAAACTCTTTAAATCAGAGACAATTTGAAAACGATTTCACAGATCTGAAGAGAGATTGAGTGAGTTGTGCACTAGGAGTGTGTGAACAAGTTAATTAGATGTGAATTCGAAAGATCCTATGCATGCATCTAACACAAAGTAAATTCAAACCATAATCAAACCACTGCACAGAGATTTTTAGGTGGTTCGAAAATCACACATGTGATTCCTACATCCACCCCTCACACAGTGAGGATCCACTATCACTTGGATACACACAGACAGGAGCCTGACAACTCCACCACTAAGAGTTCTACAACTCAACACAGCACCTAGAGCAAGACTACTCTAGACACTTGAGCACAATTGCTTGACCACAATTGAGTGAGACGACTCAACACTGAGCACACAAGCTCAAAACCACTGAGTACAATGACTCACACACTTTGCTAGACAACAACGCAAGATCCAGATCCTCTAGCTAAGATCTGATCTCAAAAGGCTCATTCAAGAGAATTGATGCAATAGAAACTGCACAATCTCTAGAATAACCAAGAAGACACAAGGGGAAATGAGAAATGGATTGAAATGTCATTGTTCTTCAGAAAACTCCCTTGTAGATGTCGAATTGTGAAGAGGCTTGATCTCTGGAAATTCCTGGGCGATGCTCTGTAATTTGATCTTTGGGATCTTCCTCGAATTCTTCACAAAAGACTGCTTCTACTTGATCTACACACTGCACGAAGATTTATCCTGGTTCAGACCTCCTCTCCACAGGAGTCCAACATCCAGACCTTGAGCAACAACTCAGGATATCACTAATGATAATTACAAAATTTTTATGTTAAATTTCAAACATTTAGTTAAATTTAGACAGTCATGTCTATAAATAATGTGTATTTTGATGTTAATTTTCATTTCATCTGTAAATAATTTTTTTGAACATATTAGTTGTTAGATTTTCATTTAAATAAGTCATTTCTTTTATTCACTTTGAAAAATAAAAGTCATTTGTAAATAAATATTGTTACAATATAGTCTTGTAAATATCTTTAGTGGTAAATAAATAGGGATAAATAAATAAATAAAATTTTAAAACCCCACCCCATGCCATTAAATAAAATTTTTTAATACTCCACCCAACACCATAATGGCACATACCCAACCCATTAAATAAATAAAATACTTTTAAACATTACGCCACAACCCCCATTCCCATTTAAACATGTTTTTAAACAATAATCTAATACTAATCTAACCATCTTTTTTCCATTATATGTTGTCTCATCCGCTGGAAGGTTCCTGAAGAAGCTGAAGGCATTCAGCTGGGAAGGGGGCGAGCAGAACCAGGCCCAGGCGGCTTGGGCGAGATGGCGCGGGCAGGGGTGTGCAAGGCGCTGGTGTGGGCCAGGTCTGATGGAGGTGTGTGTATCCGGCTGAGGTGGCAGGGACGATGGCGCTCTGGTGCTGAGGCGGTGCTGCCAGGGGAGCTGGCGCATCTGGTTGGCGGTGGCAGAGGCCGGGCCTGCTGAAGGCCGGCGCGATGCACAGCGATGGCGCATGCGGATGATGCTACTGGGTGCCCTGGAGATCTGCTGGGCATGGCTAAGGTCTCGTGCATGGCGGTGGTGATGGGCCTGGCCAGATGGTGTCCAGGTGAGCTGAGGTGGTGGCGGGAGACCTGCTGGGCGTCCAAGGTGGAAGCTCGTGTGCGATCTGGCACATGAGGCTGGAGCGCGAGGCAGAGCAGCTGATGTGGCGATCCTGGTGAGGTGTGAAGGCGGCATCCAGGAAGCGGGAAGGAGGTGCCCGGGCATCTATAAAAGGACCCGAGGTCCTCATCTCCGGGGCTCTGGTTCGATTGGGGGAGAATTTCTTGCTATTTTTTTCTGTAGTTTCCCTGTTTGAGCAGAGCGGGGTGAGAGTTTTGGGGAGAGTTCTACTGTTTTTTTTTTTTTTTTTGGGCTGGGGTTTAGCATCCGGGAGATGGGAGAAATTTCTTCTTCTTCTTCTCTTCTGTAATTTTCTGGTTCATCATCTGTAGGAGAGGGAATTCGTCTGTTGTTGTGAGTTGGGATAAGAGAGATGGATTCAGAGAGATTGTTTTCTTTTTTTTGCTGTGCAAGATTTTTTTAAACCGATTTCTTCAGTGCAATTTTCTGTTGAGATTAACTGTTCCTCCATTTCTGTTTATCTCGCTTTGAGCATTTGAGATAGTTCTCCTATGAGTATTCTTTTTTTTCTGGAATTATTCTTGTGGCCAGTTCAGATGTTAGCCAGTTCAGATTATAGTTTAATTCTTGCCATTTCTTCCTGTATTTTTCCTTTCAAGCAAAGCATGCCAGGGTTGGCTGGTTCGATTGTTTTTGGATTTTATTTTAGTTTATATTCTTCCGGAGAGTAGTGCTGTGAGAGATTCCATTTATTCAGCATTTGGGGGAATTTTATTCCATTTCTTCTGATCTGTTCTGTGAGGAAAGACACCAGAATTGTTGCTACTGTGTTGTTCTTGCTGTTGGGAGCTGCTGTGAAGGATTCGGGGGTTTCTTCCAATCTAGTTTCATTCAGTTCTGCCAAGTGAGTTAGTTGCATTTCTCATGGGTTTAGTTCGTTTCCTTCTGCGCAGATTGTGAGGGTGATCCGGGGAAATTATTGTTCAATTTTGCGTTTACTTGCTTCGATCCATTGCAATTGTTCAGTTTTTTTCTTCTTCTATTTTTTGTTCTTAGTGGAATTGAGCCAATGCATTTGTTTTGTCTTCTGTTCTTAGTTTAATGGTTGGATTGGGAGAGTTCGATCCATTTGACTTTAATTTCTCATTTCAATCATGCAATTTCTTCTGTTCTTGTTCTTGTGAGATGTGAGTATTTCTGCTGAGTTTGCTTCTTTTCTGTTGGCTTTGGATGGGTGCGAACAGAGGACCTCTTCTTCATCCTTTCTTCAATTGAGAGATTCCAGGAGCTCTACTGCTGGGAGGAGGTTTCGGCCCCAGGGGATTGGGAAATTAGTTTGACTACTTTTGCTATCTCTTCTGTTTTGGAGGGCGATAGAGTAGAAGTTCTGCTGTCTTCTGTGTCCTGTGGAGGTACCGGAGGTAGCGGAGAGCAGTTAGCATTTGAGAGATCAGAGAGTTGATTCCTTTCTTTTTTTTTATTCTTGGAGATTTTTATTTTGATTACTGTTCTTCTCTCCACTGGACAGATCGAAAGTTTGATGTGCAGTTATATTTTACTTTTTATTGATTTGTTTCATCCCTCGAGCTGTGAGGGTACAGTGTTACCAAGTCTCTTTTCATTTCAATTCAGTTGGTTCTTCCATTAAATTTGATCTGTCAAGATTGTGCGAGATTTGATTGGTGTTGTTTACACATTCACTTTTAATACATTGTCGTTGGAATGATTTCAAGTTAAAGTAGTTTTAATTCAAGCTCTATTTAGCCTCTCTGTGGATATGACCTGTTCTCACCATCATATTAGTTCATCTTTGTGATTTTAAGTTTGTGAGACAGTTTAGAGGAAGTGCGCATATTGACTTGTGCGAGGAACTCTGGACAACGAAAATGCACAGTCGACTATGTCGCACGTTTCATCTTGGCACCGTTGCCGGGGAGGCATTAGAGTTTGATTTAATTCTGTTTTGATTTGATTTCATTTGCTTTGGACTTTACATTGACTTGTTATTGGCTTTTATTTCAGATTTGCACATTTGAGGCCCATTGGAGGAGGAGAGCTTGCTGAAATTTTTTTTTTAATTGCTTTTAATTTCGAATTTTAGATAGAAAGAGTGTGAGTGAACTTTGTAGTGAGGCTTTGATGTATTCTATGTGCATGTACAGAGATTTCTTTCACGTTGGCATGTAATAATTGGCCTCTTGTGGTTTGATTGGTTTGGCATTATTCTATAGTACCACTTCATATTTTCTTAGTTAAATTTCATTTCATTTAATTCAAAAATCAAATAAAAATAAAAAAAATCTAAAATTTAAAAATTTCTCAAATCGCTCTTTCATGTTAGCCGTTTGTTTGTAAATAAAAATTTCATCTCTCAAGATTAGAAACACATTTTAGGACATTCATCATTTTAATTGTCATTTCATTTTTTCTTGCAATGAAGAGAGCGGGGGAAAGGTAAGACTTCCACCTCTTGTTTCATGCATTAGACTTAGCATTAGAAAACCCTTGTTTCAAACTTGATCTGTTGCATTTCATAATTGTAATTGGGACTGCTTAAGGGCTTTACCCATTATAATAAAAAGATAAGGTGAGGGATTTCATCACCCTTCCCTTTGCCCAAAAATCACAAAAAAATTTCCACATTTTTGCATTTACCTCGACTTTAATAAAAACCAGTAGACTTGGCCCTAGGGTTCATAATTAGATTTGTTCTTTCTTAATTCTAAGACTTCTCTTTTAGTCTGGTGTCTAGGATTAGAGGTTAAAAAACTTACGCTTAAGCGAGCTAGAGGTTACTTAATTGGGTCCTTGCGAAAGCAAGGGGGGCCTCCCTCTACTCCACCTCTTACCTGGCCGGTACAAGAAGAGTTAGAATTGGATTTAAGCAAACATAAATCTGATTTTGAGAAAAATAACATAAGTCCAAGGAACACTTAGTGTCTAGGTTAATTTGATTTGAAAGTGTTTGTTTGTTTGTGTTTGTTTAAAAATTCATCAAAAATCAATAAAAATCTAAAAAATTCAAAAATAGAAGGCTTTTCATCTTTGCATGCTTGGTAGACGCTCCCAGAATTTAGATTTGGCTCAACTTATAGCAGAAATTGAAAGATTCTTTCATAGGAAAACTATGATGGCCAACCAAGAACAAATCCAAGCTGTCCAAGGTTTCTACAAACCTTCCTATGATCCACATTCTAACACATACAATCCTGGTTGGAGAAAACCACCAAACTTTTCTTGGAGAAATCAATATGAAGAAGTGTCTCAAACTTCTTTCAAGCAATCCATGTACGGTCAATCCTATCCCTATCAGAATCCGGGATTTGACCAATCTTCTTATTCCAGACTCAACAATTCCAAGAAAATCAAAACTTCAATCAATTTGCTCATACCAATTTTCAGCAACCTTCATACAATCAACCACCATCTTTTCAACCCAATTGGGAAGATAAAATGAATCAACTTCAAAACATGATGATGACTCTTTGCCAAACTGTGCAAGAACAACAAAATCAATATCAAAATCAGAAGCAAAATATTCAACAAAATTTGGATAGGATAGAGTCTCAGATTGCTGATGTGTGTAGGAGGGAATTGGGTCAGTTACCAAGTCAAACTATAACAAACTCAAGGAACAACCCTCATGGATTTTATCTGAACCAGAAAAACCATCAAGTCCAGGGGTACATACCACATGTACCTCCACCATCAAACACACAACAAACTTTTGTCCAGAACATTCCAGCACCACAAATTCAAAATCAATTATACAACAGGACCATTCTCCTGCCCAAGCTAGGGGGCCCCAAGTGGAAAATGTGAAATAGTGTCAACATTAAGAAATGAAAAAATCTTGATAAATCCTCACCCACACATGTCAACATTGCATGAGGATGAAGAAAATGAAAATGAAACTGAAATTGAAGAGAATGTTGAAAATGTTAAGGGAAAAGAAAAATAACTGAAGAGTCTCTAGACACAATCCAAATAAATGAAGATCCAAGTCATTACATTTGAAGAGTCTCTTTTTCTGAAGCTTTAAAGCCAAAATCTGAAAACAAACAAACTGGTAACGAAGAACTCTTGGAAGAATCTTGTGAGAAAAAAACAGTAGACCAACCATGTGCTCTAGGGTTTGAGGGAGACGAAGGACAATTTAGTCCCATGTTTCAGAATAATGATCTATCACTTCCATTAGAATGTCCTCCTAAGGTTGAGCTAAAACCACTCCCTGCTAATTTAAAATACATCTTTCTAGGAGAGAACGAAACTTGGCCCATCATAATTGCTAGCGATCTTGATGAAGGGCATGAGAAGAAACTAATTGAAGTCTTGAAAATTCACAGAAATTTTTTTGAAGTGCATGATAAGGTCGGGTTATTCAATTCTAGGCTTCATGAAAAATTGAAGTCCCGATGGGATGGTCCTTACATTGTTGTCAGATCTTACGACAATGATGTTGCCATTATTCTGGATTCTAAAACTGGACAATCATTCATTGTTAATGGGCAAAGATTAAAGCATTTTTTTGAAAACCCGCCTTCCTTGAAAGTTGAGTCTACCAAGCTAGATGAGCCAAGTGAAGCCTAATTGTGTCTGGCTGAAGACGATAAACTTAGCGCTTCTTGGGAGGCAACCCAAGTGTACAGATTTTTCTTTATCAGGTAATTCTCTATCTTACTTTCTTTTCCTGTGAATAAGTAGGGGGGGAGAGGTAGAGTAAGCATGCATTCATAGTCTCCACCCTAACCATTGCTTCATTTTCTTTTAGCTTGTACATATGCAAATAAAAACAAAATTTCACAATGTTCCATCTTTGAATAAAAATGTCTGGCATTGCGAGACTCAGACTATGTGTCTGATCTTTAACCATTAAAATTTTATGGTTGTCACACTCTTTGCAAACATCCATGTTAGATAGCATCTAGTAAATGATTACATGTACCTCTTTTCTACCTTATGTAAGGATTTATGGCAAGAAGTTTTCATACACACTACACAGCCACTTAGACTAGCTGAACCTGAATGTAGCAAATTTGTTAAGGCTAGTAGGAGAGAGGTGATTGGTTTTCTCCCCTCCCCTTAAGTGAATTGCGAAGGAAGTGAAGGCATGTGATCGAGGAACCTGACTGTTCATCCTTCCGTAAAGAGGAAAAGAAAAGAAAAAAATCAAAAGCAAAAAAAAAAAAAGCAAAAGCAAAAGAAAAATATATCCATGAAAAATGCCCCGGATCTGAGTAAAGTTGGACTCGCTACTCTTGAAAAGTGATGGGTTGTGCAGCATTGTGGATGAAAAAGAAAAAAAATTCTGAGTGCACAAAGTGCAAATAAAGGGGCAAAGTCCCCAACTCAGAGAAATAATCCTCAAGGAAGATGGGCAGAATGGAACTGAGAGAAACAACCCAATCTGACTGAACGAGGATCTTACTCCAAAATTCTTTTCTTCTCCTCAAATCAATCTAATCTCAAATACTAATTGAAGCAGAGGAGTTTCAGAAGGGCTGATGTGAACTCTTAAGTGAGCTACCATTTGTGCATTAATTTCTTGCCATAAGTCTTTACAATTAGGAAAGACATGTCTTTACATGAATCTTTTACATGATGGCTGGTTAGCATGAGATATTACATCTTCTAGTCTTATATTTTGAGTACTTTTTATTGCTAAGGGACTAGCAATGTTTAAGTAGGGGGGAGTGATAATTACAAAATTTTTATGTTAAATTTCATACATTTAGTTAAATTTAGACAGTCATTGTCTATAAATAATGTGTATTTTGATGTTAATTTTCATTTCATCTGTAAATAATTTTTTGAACATATTAGTTGTTAGATTTTCATTAAAATAAGTCATTTCTTTTATTCACTTTGAAAAATAAAAGTCATTTGTAAATAAATATTGTTACAATAATAGTCTTGTAAATATCTTTAGTGGTAAATAAATAGGGATAAATAAATAAATAAAAATTTAAAACCCCACCCCATCCCATTAAATAAATTTTTTTTAATACTCCACCCAACACCATAATGGCACATACCCCAACCCATTAAATAAATAAATACTTTTAAACATTACGCCACAATCCCCATTCCCATTTAAACATGTTTTTAAACAATAATCCAATACTAATCTAACCATCTTTTTTCCATTATATGTTGTCTCATCCGCTGGAAGGTTCCTGAAGAAGCTGAAGGCATTCAGCTGGGAAGGGGGCGAGCAGAACCAGGCCCAGGCGGCTTGGGCGAGATGGCGCGGGCAGGGGGTGTGCAAGGCGCTGGTGTGGCCGGGTCTGATGGAGGTGTGTGTATCCGGCTGAGGTGGCAGGGACGATGGCGCTCTGGTGCTGAGGCGGTGCTGCCAGGGGAGCTGGCGCATCTGGTTGGCGGTGGCAGAGGCCGGGCCTGCTGAAGGCCGGCGCGATGCGCAGCGATGGCGCATGCGGATGATGCTACTGGTGCCCTGGAGATCTGCTGGGCATGGCTGAGGTCTCGTGCGTGGCGGTGGTGATGGGCCTGGCCAGATGGTGTCCAGGCTGAGCTGAGGTGGCGGCGGGAGACCTGCTGGGCGTCCAAGGTGGAAGCTCGTGTGCGATCTGGCACATGAGGCTGGAGCGCGAGGTAGAGCAGCTGATGTGGCGATCCTGGTGAGGTGTGAAGGCGGCATCCAGGAAGCGGGAAGGAGGCGCCCGGGCATCTATAAAAGGACCCGAGGTCCTCATCTCCGGGGCTCTGGTTCGATTGGGGGAGAATTTCTTGCTATTTTTTCTGTAGTTTCCCTGTTTGAGCAGAGCGGGGTGAGAGTTTTGGGGAGAGTTCTACTGTTTTTTTTTTTTTTTTTGGGCTGGGGTTTAGCATCCGGGAGATGGGAGAATTTCTTCTTCTTCTTCTCTTCTGTAATTTTCTGGTTCATCATCTGTAGGAGAGGGAATTCGTCTGTGTTGTGAGTTGGGATAAGAGAGATGGATTCAGAGAGATTGTTTTCTTTTTTTGCTGTGCAAGATTTTTTTAAACCGATTTCTTCAGTGCAATTTTCTGTTGAGATTAACTGTTCTTCCATTTCTGTATTCTCGCTTTGAGCATTTGAGATAGTTCTCCTTTGAGTATTTCTTTTTTTTCTGGAATTATTCTTGTGGCCAGTTCAGATGTTAGCCAGTTCAGATTTTAGTTTAATTCTTGCCATTTCTTCCTGTATTTTTCCTTTCAAGCAAAGCATGCCAGGGTTGGCTGGTTCGATTGTTTTTGGATTTTAATTTTAGTTTATATTCTTCCGGAGAGTAGTGCTGTGAGAGATTCCAGTTATTCGGCATTTAGGGGAATTTTATTCCATTTCTTCTGATCTGTTGTGAGGAAAGACACAAGAATTGTTGTTGTTGTGTTGTTCTTGCTGTTGGGAGCTGCTGTGAAGGATTCAGGGGTTTCTTCCAGTCTAGTTTCATCCAGTTCTGCTAAGTGAGTTAGTTGCATTTCTCCTGGGTTTAGTTCGTTTCCTTCTGCGTAGATTGTGAGGGTGATCCGGGGAATTATTGTTCAATTTGCATTTACTTTCTTCGATCCATTGCAATTGTTCAGTTTTTTTCTTCTTTATATTTTTGTTCTTAGTGGAATTGAGCCAATCCATTTGTTTAGTCTTCTGTTCTTAGTTTAATGGTTGGATTGGGAGAGTTCGATCCATTTGACTTTAATTCTCATTTCAATCATGCAATTTCTTCTGTTCTTGTTCTTGTGAGATGTGAGTATTTCTGCTGAGTTTGCTTCTTTTCTGTTGGCTTTGGATGGGTGCGAACAGAGGACCTCTTTCTTCGTCCTTTCTTCAATTGAGAGATTCCAGGAGCTCTACTGCTGGGAGGAGGTTTCGGCCCCAGGGGATTGGGAAATTAGTTTGACTACTTTTGCTATCTCTTCTGTTTTGGAGGGCGATAGAGTAGAAGTTCTGCTGTCTTCAGTGTCCTGTGGAGGTACCGGAGGTAGCGGAGAGCAGTTAGCATTTGAGAGATCAGAGAGTTTGATTCCTTTCTTTTTTTTTTATTCTTGGAGATTTTTATTTTGATTACTGTTCTTCTCTCCACTGGACAGATCGAAAGTTTGATGTGCAGTTTATATTTTACTTTTTATTGATTTGTTTCATCCCTCGAGCTGTGAGGGTACAGTGTTACCAAGTCTCTTTTCATTTCAATTCAGTGGTTCTTCCATTAAATTTGATCTGTCAAGATGTGCGAGATTTGATTGGTGTTGTCTACACATTCACTTTTAATACATTGTCGTTAGAATGATTTCAAGTTAAAGTAGTTTTAATTCAAGCCCTATTTACCCTCTCTGTGGATATGACATGTTCTCACCATCATACTAGTCATCTTTGTGATTTTAAGTTTGTGAGACAGTTTAGAGGAAGTGCGCATATTGACTTGTGCGAGGAACTCTGGACAACGAAAATGCACAGTCGACTATGTCGCACGTTTCAACTAACAAGGGTACAGTCCCCGTTAAGGACACTATAGCACCCAGCACCCCAGCTGGTCTTCCTTCACACGAAGGGAACAACACCCTGGAACCCACCAGGTCTTCCTTCACACGAAGGGAACAATACCCTGGAACCCACCAGGTCTTCCTTCACACGAAGGGAACAACACCCTGGAACCACCAGGTCTTCCTTCATACGAAGGGCACAATAAGAAAAGTGTTCAGGGATGAAGCCCCAAGATCAAGCTTATAGAGCACAACTTGATCTGAACCTAAGAACTGAGAAGAAAAGATCTACAACAAAGAACTCTTCTCAGAACTAAAGGCTCTATCACAGATCTACACTTAGCACAGAGAGCAATAGCTAGAACAGATGGGATTCTTGGCTTCGCTCTTCGGAAAGCTCACAGAAGGTTGTAGGCGTCGTATCACAGTTGTTATTCATCTGGAGCTTCAGTCTTCTATATATATTCCCCTTTTCAAATTCGAACATTGAAGTGTCCGTTATCTCTAAGCTTTGGTGGACGTTAGACTGCTTAGCCCTTAGAAGTTTCCAGTCAGAGGTCCTTTATCCCTTCATGCACGCAAAGAGAGAGGATCTTCTGTATATCCTTTGGCTTCTATTTTGTCCAACGTTGTATGACGATACAAAATCTGCACGCATTAAATGCTAAACAATAGACAGTTGAGCTGTCTTTTATTGTTAGTCAATGTTAGATTGATTTTATACAGAAGTAGAAGTTCCATTCTGTTCTTCTAAAAAGATGTTTACAGAATAAGCATGAGAATAGAAGATATTGTTTGCATGCGCTGCAGTGATACGATCAGTCATAATAAATGCATGGTTGTTAGAAGGATATATGAAGAGACTTTGACTTTTCAACGTACTCAAAAAGAGTTCAAATATTAAATCGTATATTCCATGAAATCATATATTCATCACTTATGAAATCGTTGTGCACATGAGTGAATCGTTGTGCATTCATAAGTAAACGGATGCATACACAAATTGTTTATATATTAATAATCAAATCGTTAAGGACAATGTGAGTAAATCGTTGTTTACTATATCGAATCGTTACAGCGACCAAGTTGTTATGTAACTTAATGAATCGTTACAGTGACAAAGTCGTTATGTAACTTATCAAATCGTTACAGGGATCAAATTGTTATGATGGTATAGGCAAATCGTTGTGAACCAAGTCGTTATGAGCAAATCGTTGTTCTTCACTTAAGAAATCGATGTGAGACCAAATCGTTGTTCTCACATAAGAAATCGATGTGAGACGAAATCGTTGTTCTCACTTATGAAATCGTTGTGACAGCAAATCGTTGTTCTCACTTAAGAAATCGTTATGAAAACAAATCGTTACGATCACTTAACGAATCGTTATGAGAGCAAATTGCGATCACTTAACGAATCGTTGTAAGGGCAAATCGTTGCGATCACTTAACGAATCGTTGTGAGGGTAAATCGTTGCGATCACTTAACGAATCGTTGTGAGGGCAAATCGTTGCAATCACTTAACGAATCGTTGTGAGGGCAAATCGTTGTGATCACTTAACAAATCGTTATGATACCAAACTCGATAACACTCAGAGAAATGGACGTCCATATCGCTGGACGCCGGAGTTAGTGTTGGCGTCCATGTCTGGACGCTGACACTGGCTCAACGGCCTGGGCTTGACGCCAAGGTGCCTTCGGCCAGAACCCTAAATTATGTAAACCATGCATACCAAGCTTATACATGCAATACGTATACGGTATTATATCCATACTATCACCATGCAACATACCTTATTTATATTTAATATAAACACATTGACGTTGATTGGCCCTTCGGCCAGAACTTAAAACATGCAGAACTATGCTTACTCTATATATATACATACCATGTATAAGGTGTAGCATGTATATTACCATACCAGGCAATCAATATTATTCATACCTAGGCATACACAAGCATACATAAATACATAAGATAGATGTACGTAGATATCTACCTATGCGTACATGATGTTTTACATAAGTGTGACTCCACACCCGCAAAGTAAATGACAAGAATTATGAGGGCTTCGCAAATCATTAGGAGTGATATGAATTATGTTAGCTAGGAATAATCTATTCGATAAAATAGTCCTTGCACACACACATTTGGTTTGACATATATATAGTATACACACACGGGTGTAGCATACTTATGTACATTATGCTTGGAATAGATGGATACAACCTGCGCACCGGTAATTAGATTAACTTACACAACTTTACCTAACATTGTTTAAGTACTATATGCATAATTTAGCCAATTGACTATTCTCACCTAATTATCATAAAAATGCATGCATGTTATTCATGAGGAGTATAGAATTCCCAATATAAACTACTAAACACACCTACCATGCTTGAACTCTTTATGTACATGCAATGTACGAAGTACAATGTACGCATTAACTAAACCATGCAATGAACCATGTCTACAACTACACGTATTCATGCATACATAAGTACACCAAGGTGTTATGCATGTAGAATTAGTTATACAATCGTCACACGCATAAGATAACTACATACGTACATACACATATGTACTTCATATACTCTCATACAAATTCCATGAAATAGGTGGTATAGGATATTCTTCAATATTTAGAAAATACATACATAATATTACTCATCATTATAAGTCTAAGATTCTTGTAAAGAAAAGAGAACATTCATGTTACTTCTTAATTTAGCTAATTGCTCTCTTCTACGCGAATACACGTACTCATATATATATATATACATATGTATATGCTCATGCTCAAGAGAAGTAAAAAATTATAATAGGCACAATGCACTACGCATGCCACGCACACAACAAGCGAACTCCCAACACACCATTCATATACATGCAATATATATAAAAGAGAATAACAAAAAAATCCGGGGTCTTACATGGACGAACTCTCTGTCAGATACTCCTTCTGTCGGACTAGTGAGCCTTTGCTCAAGGCCTCCGTAAGTCTCCTCTTTCCATGGATTCCCACATGGTCGACGAGCCGGTTGTACCCTAACACCTATTACCCCCTTTAGGGATCGATATGATCCAAACGGCTATTAGAAGTTAGCTCTTATCTTGAATCACGGTGGACCTCTGGACCTGTGCTAAACATGGCCAGTGGAAGCATTGTGAGTTCCACCTGACTGCCAACACCAGTGCGCGAGTTGAGCAACTGTTACTATCGCCTTTACTCGACGTGTTACGTGCAATGTCCACTAGCTCTCTTCTATACTCTATTCGCTCATCTGTTCACGTTCTCTCTACTATCTCGTCTATTCATCTAGTGCTCTCATCTATTTCTTGGTACTCTATATTGGCCATTGACTGATTGTCAAAGATAAACAATATAACAATGCCTGACTATACAAAGGGCCGATCTGGTCCTGGATGTGCGCCCGAAAGTGCTAGTGCCCATGGGAGTTAATGATCAGAGTGTTTGACATTACACTCGAGTGCTATCTATCTAGACTATCTAAATGACAATAAAAAAGTGTTATATTCTCTGTTTGTCTATTGACAAAAAGTGATATACTATACTCGTTGTACTATTGCTATACATGGTGCTATTGTGCTATGGCTATCCTGCTATTTTGTGATATTCTCGACACTTGCGCTATTTTTTGAAAGTCTTGCTATTTCGATCATGTGCTATCCTGCTATCTTTTACTTGACTCTCTCACTCTATTATGTGTACTCTGCTTTTATACATTAATCATTAAAGCCTGCTTGACTATTGAGATTTAAGTCCTACTGGGCGTTATCGCTCACCCTGCGTTATTTGTGATTGTGTTCTCAGTGAGACCAAGGATGAACTATACACTCAACAGGAGACCAAGAGTGATGTCAAGAGTATCTCAGTGTCCTAGTGCTACTATACAGTCTTAGTTAGTCTTTTGCTTTTCTTTCAATGTAATTGGGCCCTATAGAATGGCTCTTATATTACTGGTTGAACTAGACATTTGAAAGTTATTAATGAAAGGTATTCGCTTTAGTATTATTCATTGTGCATGGTTTGATATTTAGTACTTGCTCTGCACTCGTTTACTTGCAACTACCTCGCGATCCGATATTCCACATCGGGGCATGACATCTGCACCGAACGAGCACCACAACAACCTCGGCATCCCAGACCCAGCTAAGAGAGCTCTACAAACAATAGAGGCCTTTGTCTCCACCATTTCCCCTCGCTCCGAGTGCGTAACCTGAGCACGCCCGCTGCCCGGAGAAGCCCCCTCTGACACAGGCGCGCGGGGATGGGGGTCCCAGGTAACGGTAACAACTTGTCTCGCGGACAAGCCCTCAACTGCCGAGCACCGGGTGAAAGAGAACTGGCGTGGCAACCACCACAGAAACGGCACCGCTGGCTCGTAACTAAGACAAGCCCAGTAGGCACAAGCACACACGGCCAAGGTTCGGCGTACCGTTCGGATCGACCGTGTAGCACCCCAGAAATTTTAGCTATATAAGAATTCAAATAAATAGAAATAAATAATTTTCAAGTATGTAAAACATACGCATCATTATCGTACGTGCTATAACAAGTCGGAAAACTGTTAACACGGAAATACGATGCAATCAAGAATTTAAATAAAAAGGGTTGGAGGGACTTCTAACATTATATATTAATGACCCAAATCATAATTGGGTCAATGGACATCCTGTAGCCCAATAATCAAATAAGCTAGAAAATGCAGGGAAAATTCGTAACTCTAAATAGGTTGAAATTAGAAAGAGGCAATTTGAGTTAAATTGGGATGCAATCATGCATTCTTGGCAACCCAAATTCATTCCTATCTATGGTGGGAGGTTTCCTAAAGCCTGACACACTCTATGGGAGGAAGAAATCCTCCCTAAGTTGGAAAATAACATGTCAAAACCGCAACCTGGCTTTCCTATTCATAATAGGACTCCTAAAACACCATGGTTGCTTAAATACTCTTCACAAAACCTTAGGAACGAGTTTTAGAACTTGCTAGGGTCATGTGGAGGAGTTCTTGGCAGCTGGGGACCATGAGATCCCCACACCAAGCCGTTCTTCTTTCCCGTTGTGTCTGCTGCGACATGCACAGACCATCATCTTGAAGTCGACCAAAGGTAAGTCAAACCTAAACCAACCTTGAAAGGCTTATACCTCGGGAAGAGGGTCAAGTCTATGTTCTAACCCAAGTGGAATGCTCAAATTCCATGCAGTGTACACGAAACGGTAAGCATTCTCCTCCAAGTGGTCTGAACATTGGTTTTTCTGGAAAAGGAGACTTCTTCAACCCAGAAGGTAGGTTTTCTCGGGCTAAATCCTAACATATCTTATACCCATGTGTAGAGCATCAAGTAGCTTTCAATGCCTTCTGGTTTCATCGAATTTCATCTAGTAGATTTTGAATTACAAGCGTTTTGCCAAAGTCGCGCACTGTTAGGGTTTTTCCCGTCCTTCTTATTATGCACTTGATTTCGTATCGAATTAGATTCACTTCCTTCATGAAAGTTCTTCTACTTGAAGTTACGATCATCTTCATGTTGGACATTTTGTCTTAAAGTCTTTTTTTACAGAGTTATAAGCATGTTAAAAGAGTCGCTGCATGATACTACAATTTCGGGCTGGGCTGCACTTGACTTTTTGTTCTTCATATGTTTTCTTCAGATCGGGACTGAATTAGATCAAACCCCCAACATCAAAGTTTTTCTACTTATTGATCTCGTCATCTTTCATGTTGACGTTTTGTCTAAATATTTTCGTTAGAGAGTTATAAGCGGGGTAAGTAAACCATTGCAGGAAATGTTTTCGGTTCCACATGACCTATAGGTTTTTGTTCTGGAAGGGCACTAGTGTCGACACTACTTGAGCTAGTGTCGACACACTGTCCCAGCACAGCCCAGAAGGTGTTCTGGGAAGGTTTCTAGTGTCGACACTACCTGATCTAGTGTCGACACTACCTGACCATTTTGTCCAAAAGGTTTTCTGGAAGGCTACTAGTGTCGACACTACTTGAGCTAGTGTCGACACACTATCCCATGTGGCCAGAAGGTTTTCTGGAAGCTGTCTCTAGTGTCGACACTACTTGAACCAGTGTCGACACTACTTGACCAATTCTTCATTATTTTGCCTGTGTGTTGGAGCATAGTGTCGACACCAGTAAGGGTGTGTCGACACTACCTTTGCCAAATATTGTCCTGTCTTGGGTCTGATCTTTGCACGATGTCTATTTAATGGCTTCAAAGTGTTTAAACCATTGAAAAATCCTTATTACATGAATATTATTCTAATTGTTTTCTTAATGAATGATCATACATAAAGCTTGTGATTTACTCTTGTTACCATTCTAGCTTGATTTAAATGATAAATATTATCTTAAAATCTTGTAAACCCATATGTAGTTAATGCATTGTTCTTTGCTTGTCATCATATTAAGTGTTTTTCTGAGAGTTTGACACCGATGGTTTGTGAATTGACACGCGTACATCACTTCACACTTATACATCATGGCGTGCACTTCCTTTCTCTTCTTGTTTCTCATGAGCATGAATTACAATCTAGACTAAAGCCATTATTGTAAAGATTGAACTAAATTATAAATCGTACCGTTCAGCTACCGAATTTATCTCTTGACCATTGTTCTCATGAAATCATGTTCAATTACTTATTACTTTTTCCCGTCATCATCTGACATGACGTTACACACCTACTTATTGAAACTCTCATTGCCATTATTAATGACTGTGGGTATCTACATTTAAAATTTACATGAGATGCTGACAGGGCACGGTGTGTGTCCAAGGGCTCCAATCTAGCCCCAATGACGGCAGTCATAGATATACTGTTAACCATGGGGTATATGATTACTGGGGTTGCATCTGCGCTGGGAGTACTTTCTTGCTTGTTGAATGTTAAATACATAACCACATACACGTGGATTGTGTGCACTCTTGGTGGATCTTTCCTTGGTGTACATTAGTGTTTACGTGCCTGATTAGTGTTACTTGATCGTGCTTGTGCAATCTTGCTTGCTTGCTTGCGTGATATGGCCATCCTGCATTTATTGCAACTAGTGATATCTTGCGTTCTTGTAAACTATGACATCAAGTGAAATCTTGCGTGCTTGTACAAAGTGATCTATTGCTAGTTCTCTCTTGTTATATCATTCCAGATCTTATTCTATCTTGATCACTCTATCTCTTTGTTTCATGCATCATGTTTTAAATATGTTTTATTCGTACACATATCATGACATTCATCGTGCTTACCTAGTTCTAAATGTTAATCACTTATATCATTGCCCGCACATTGAGATATAAATCCTACTGGGCTAGTTTGCTCATCCCCTACTTTTACCCAATCTAGGTGACTATGAAGTTCAAGAGGAAGAGCAAGTCGAGGATGGGAATGCATCCGAGTGATGAGCGTTCCAATTATGAGTCTGTCTATAGTTAGTCATTTGAGTGTTAGAACAATGTAGTAGGAAGTGAGGTATTATGTACTTTCCTTTTTATTGAGTCTTAGTCATGTACTAGTTTCAATTTGAATACAATTTATTTGAGTTCAACATTTGGGCCCTATTATGATGTTGTGTTGATACACATTTAGTGCGTGCTAGCTAGAGGCTTATTTGCCGACTGTCCACGTCTCGAGATATCGACTCGAATTCTTCGAACTAATATCCGCTGCGTAATTCTCGGACGTGACAGTTTAGTGGTATCAGCCTAGGAATACCAAATAGGATATATGTCTCAGGATTAGGAGATACCTATGGAACCTAGGTCATGGAAATTAAATATAGTACCTGGTGAGAATGGGTAGAGACTGGGAATATGTTAGAAAGAATTAAACACTCCTACCCATTGACTCTTATAATGTATCTAAGACATTATTGGTTTCCATCCTTTCTCAGGAACCCTCATAACACTCTCACTCAACTGCAATGGCTCGCAACCAGTGGCAAGCTATGCAAGACACTGTGGCTGGACTTACTCAGGCCCTGCAAAATGTAGTTCAGGCTGGAAATCAGGCTGTAGCTGCAAGGAATGGAGCCGGTGATCTGCACCGAATTTTAGGAGTTTAAACCCTCCTCGTTTCTCTGGATCCCCTGACCCAGATGAGCAGAAAATGGCAAGAGGAGATAGAAAGGATTTTCCAGTGATGCAATGCACAATAGGAAAAAGTGGTACTGGCCACTTTCCAATTAACTAAAGATGCTCGAGCATGGTGGAAGGCCACATCGGCCCACCTGCCTAATGTAGCTGAATTAGAGTGGGCCGGATTCCTGGAGATATTCCAGGAAAATTTTCTCTGAGAGAGTCAAGGAGAAGAAGGCAGCGGAGTTTGCCGCACTAAATAGAAAGGGATGTCCGTGGCTGAGTATGAGGCTCAGTTCGCGCGTCTTGCTGTGTATGCCCCACACCAGGTGGGAACTGAAAGACTAAAGGCAAATCGTTCATGGATGGGCTCAGGCCCATGTTCATTGAAAGGCTCGGACCACACAACATTCAAACTTACACTGAGATGGTCCAGAGAGCTCAGCTGGTAGAAGACACCATGGCCAAGGTAGAGGGCATGAGGGGCAAGGACAACTCCAAGCCGGTTTTCGTCAAGAAGGGACGCCCAATATTGCTCCAACTTTCGTAACAACGTCAACAACAACAACAAGAGCCGAATGCCGGAGAGACGTTGTTGGAGACAAAGAGTCAAGGTGGAAGGTAGGCAGTTGGCTGAGAACTGCAAATTCTGCGATAAACCAGGACACCGAGCTGAGGAATGCTGGAAGAAGCTCGGGCATGCTTGAGATGTGGTGGTCGTGACCACCGTATTCTGCTGTCCAATGATGAAGGACCAACCAGGTAGAGCCCAGAATGCACCACGGCGTCAGGGATCCTTAATGCTGTCATAGAAGCTGACCTACCCGAGGAAGGGGGTATGGTGGAAGGTACCATTTCCATACACTCTCAACCTGCTTTTGTGCTTATTGATACTGGAGCTGCATATTCATTTATTTCCACCACATTTGCTGCAACTCTACCTGTCAAACCTGTACCCTTGAATCCAAGATTTCTGTAGCCTCTCCACTAGGCTCGAATCTAAACTCACTCACTACTTGCCAAAATGTGAAACTGAATTGGAGGACACAATCTCCCTGCCGACCTCATCTGTTTAGACATGAAGGTTATGATGCCATTTTGGGTGTCGATTGGCTAATTGAATATGATGCCGATGTAAACTGTCGCCATAGGAGGGTCACTTTTAAAGACCAAACCTCCAACTCTATCACTACTTGGCACCCGTTATCACAAACACCCTATCTTGATATCCTCCCTAAAGGCTTCTAAGCTGATCAACCAGGTTGTGATGCTTTCCTAGTTTCCGTCTTGGCAACTGAAAAGAAGAAACCAACCCTAGAAGACATTCCAATAGCCAGAGACTATCCTGATGTATTTCCAGAGGAATACCTGGTATACCACCTGAGCGGGAGGTAAACTTCACCATTGAGTTACTCCCTGGGCAGCCCCTGTTTCAAAGGCCCCGTATCGCATGTCCCCTGTTGAATTGCAGGAGTTGAAGACAGATCCAAGAATTGCTAGATCAAGGTTTTATCAGGCCTAGCACATCCCCGTGGGGAGCGCCAGTGCTATTTGTCAGGAAGAAGGACGGGACAATGAGGCTATGCATTGATTACCGTCAGTTGAACCAGTTGACAATAAGAATAAGTATCCACTGCCCCGCATCGACGAGCTGTTTGACCAGATCTCCGGTGCACAATATTTCTCCAAGATAGATCTAAGATCAGGCTACCATCAACTAAGAATAAGGAGGAGGATATTCACAAGTCTGCATTCCGGAGTAGATATGGTCACTATGAGTTCGTGGTCATGCCGTTTGGTTTAACAAATGCTCCAGCGGCTTTCATGCAACTTATGAACAATATTTATAGGCCATACTTGGACCAGTTTATAGTGGTGTTCATTGATGACATCCTTATTTACTCCAAATCTAAAGAAGAACATGAGGAACACTTGAAGGTTGCTCTGCAAGTGCTCAGAGATAATCAACTCTATGCTAAACTTAGTAAGTGTGAATTCTGGATGGAGGAAGTGTCTTTCCTTGGTCACATCATATCCAAGGAGGGAATCTTTGTGGATCCATCTAAGGTGGAGGCGGTAAAGAACTGGGAAAGGCCGACAACGTGTCGGAGATTAGAAGCTTTCTGGGTTTAGCCGGTTATTATCGTCGCTTCATTAAGATTTCTCAAAGATAGCTGTACCTTTGACCAGGCTTACCAGGAAGGAAATCCATTGCATGGACTATGAATGTGAAGAAAGTTTCAGGGCATTGAAAGAACACCTTACCTCAGCACCCGTACTGACCCTGCCAGTGGCTGGGGGTAGTTTTGAAGTATACACCGATGCATCTGGGATCGGCCTTGGCTGTGTGCTGATGCAAAATGGGAAGTTATAGCTACGCGTCCAGACAATTGAAGAAGCACGAGGACAATTATCCTGTACATGATCTGGAGCTAGCTGCTGTAGTCTTCGCCTTGAAGATATGGCGTCATTATCTATATGGTGAGAAATTCATTGTGTTTCTGACCATAAAAGTTTGAAGTATCTGTTTTCTCAGCAGGACTTGAATATGAGACAGCGGCGGTGGTTGGAGTATCTCAAGGACTTCGACTTCACGATCCAATATCACCCAGGAAAAGCAAATGCTGTGGCAGATGCTCTAAGTAGGAAGCCAATGATCACGTTGTCGAGCTTAATGGTAGACGAATGGAAGTTATTAGAAGACTTCGCCAAGTTAAATATTGATGCTGACATCAAAGAGAAGGGATGCTTTGTTGCTAGTGTTAGAGCACAACCCACACTATTGAGGACATCACAACACTCCAAGACAATGACCCTGTACTTGTGGAGATTAAGGCTAACCTGGACCAGAGGCCATTTCTCATTAACTGAAGATGGAAGGCTATTGTTCCGGGATCGGGTCTGTGTACCCGACCATGCGGAGACAAAGAAAATGATTATGGATGAGGCTCACAAGACCAGATATACTATTCATCAGGAACTACCAAATGTATCAAGATTTGAAAAGAAGCTTCTGGTGGCCTAATATGAAGAGAGAGTGGCGGAATATGTCGCCCATTGTTTAACATGTCAAAGGGTCAAGGCGGAACACATGCGACCCGCAGGTAAACTCAAACCCCTAGAAATCCCGGCATGGAAATGGGAAGGTATAGGGATGGACTTTATTTTCGGACTACCTAAATCTAGAGGTGGATTCGATGGAATCTGGGTTATTGTCGACCGCTTAACTAAGTCGGCTCACTTCTTGCCAGTGAAGAATAAGTGGTCAGTAGATGTTCTGGCTGCATTGTATGTGAAGAAATAGTCAGATTACATGGAGTACCGTGTCTATCGTGTCTGATAGAGACCCTAGGTTTACATCCCACTTTTGGAAAGGACTGCATTACTCCTTGGGATCTAAACTAAACTTTAGCACGGCTTTCCATCCACAGACAGATGGTCAGACGGAGAGAACCAACCAGGTGGTTGAAGATATGCTTAGAGCATGTGTCCTAGATTTTGGAGGCAGCTGGCACGAACACTTACCTCTTGTGGAGTTCGCCTACAATAATAGCTATCAAGCTAGCATCCAAATGGCACCATTTGAAGCACTCTATGGCAGGAGTTGCCGATCTCCAATATGTTGGTATGAAGTTGGCGAAAAACAAATGCTAGGACCAGAGATGATAAGGGAAACCACAGAGAAGGTAAAGCTTATTAAAGAAAGAATGGCAGTGGCACAGCAAAGACAAAAGGCATATGCAGATAACAGAGGAGAGACCTGGAGTTTCAGGTGGGTGAACATGTATTCTTAAGGTGTCTCCAGGCCGTGGGATCAGGCGTTTTGGCATTAAAGGCAAGTTGTCACCAAGGTTTGTCGGGCCTTTCGAAATTCTTGAAAGAGTCGGCGAGGTGGCATATCGTCTCGCTTTACCACCACAAATGGACGGAATACACAATGTGTTCCACATATCCATGTTGAAAAAGTATGTACGAGATCCATGGCATGTTATAGAATACGAGCTTCTGGAATTCAACAAAGACAACATATCAAGAGAAGCCAATTAAGATCGTGGACGGGAATGCGCCAACTAAGGAACAAGGTTATTCCACTAGTAAGGGTTAGATGGAATCAACGCATGGATGAGGACGACACGTGGGAAACCGAGGAAGCAATGCGCAAAAGATACCCGGAGCTATTCACAAGTAAGTACACCTCACTTGTACAATAACTTGCTATACATGAATTTGGGACCAAATTCTCTTAAGTGGGGGAGGGTGTAGCACCCCAGAAATTTTAGCTATATAAAGATTCAAATAAATGGAAATAAATAATTTCCAAGTATGTAAATACGCATCATTATCGTACGTGCTATAACAAGTCGGAAAACCGTTAACACGGAAATACGACGCAATCAAGATTTAAATAAAAAGGGTTGGAGGACTTCCAACATTATATATTAATGACCAAAATCATAATTGGGTCAATGGACATCATGTGCCCAATAATCAAATAAAGCTAGAAAATGCAGGGAAATTCGTAACTCTAAATAGGCTGAAATTAGAAAAAGGCAATTTGAGTTAAATTGGATGCAATCATGCATTCTTGGCAACCCAAATTCGTGCCTATCTATGTGGGAGGTTTCCTAAAGCCTCACACACTCTATGGGAGGAAAAAATCCTCCTAAGTAGGAAACTAACATGTCAAAACCGCAACCTGGCTTTCCTAGTCATAATAGGACTCCTAAAACACCATGGTTGCTTAAATACTCTTCACAAAACCTTAGGAACGAGTTTTAGAACTTGCTAGGGTCGTGTGGAGGAGTCTTGGCAGCTGGGAAGCAGGAGATCCCCACACCAAGCCGTTCTTCTTCCCCGTTGTGTCTGCTGCGACCTGCACAGACCATCATCTTGAAGTCGACCAAAGGTAGTCAAACCTAAACAAAACCTTGCAAGGCTTATACATGGGAAAGAGGGTCAAGTCTACGTTCTAACCCAAGTGGAATGCCCAAATTCCATGCAGTATACACGAAACGGTAAGCGTTCTCCTCCAAGTGGTCTGAACACGGGTTTTCTGGAAAAATGAGACTTCTTCAACCCAGAAGGTAGGTTTTCTCGGGCTAAACTTAACATATCCTATACCAATGTGTAGAGCATCAAGTTAGCTTTCATTGCCCACTGTTTTCATCGAATTTCATCTAGTAGATTTTGATTCAAGAGTTTGTTTTTGCCAAAGTCGCGCACTGTTAGGGTTTTTCCCGTTCTTCTTATTGCACTCGATTCGTACGAATTAGACAAACTTCCTTCATGAAAGTTCTTCTACTTGAAGTTACAATCATTGTTCATGTTGGACGTTTTTGCCTAAAATCTTTTGTTAGATAGTTATAAGCATGTAAGAGAGTCGCTGCATGATACTGCATTTCGGCTGCACTTGACTTTTTGTTCTTCATATGTTTTCTCAGATTCGGGACTGAATTAGATCAAACCCCCAACATAAACGTTCTTCTACTACTAGTTGACCTCGTCATCTTTCATGTTGAACATTTTGTCTAAATATATTTGTTAGAGAGTTATAAGCAGGTAAGTAAACCTTGCGGAGAATGTTTTCGGTTTCCACATGACCTATAGGTTTTTGTTCTGGAAGGGCCTAGTGTCGACACTACTTGAGCTAGTGTCGACACACTGTCCCAGCACAGCCCAGAAGGTGTTCTGGGAAGGTCTCTAGTGTCGACACTACCTGATCTAGTGTCGACACTACCTGACCAGTTTTGTCCAAAGGTGTTCTGGAAGGCTCTAGTGTCGACACTACTTGAATAGTGTCGACACACTGTCCCATGTTGCCAGAAGGTTTTCTGGAAGCTGTCTCTAGTGTCGACACTACTTGAACCAGTGTCGACACTACTTGACCAATTCTTCATTATTTTGCCTTGTGTTTGGAGCATAGTGTCGACACCAGTAAGGGGTGTGTCGACACTACCTTTGCAAAATATTGCTGTCTTGGGTCTGATCATTGCATGATGTCTATTTAATGCTTAAAAGTGTTTAACCCATTGAAAAATCCTTAATTACATGAATATTATTCTAATTGCTTTCTTAATGATATGATCATACATGAAGCTTGTGATTTACTCTTGTTACCATTCTAGCTTGATTAAATGATAAATATTATCTTAAAATCTTGTAAACCCATATGTAGTTAATGCATTGTTCATTTGCATGCCATCATGTAAGTGTTTTTCTCGAGAGTTTGAGACCGATGGTTTGTGAATTGACACGCATACATCACTACACACTTATACATCAAGGGCGTGCACTTCCTTCTCTTCTTGTCTCGTGAGCATGAATTACAATCTAGACTAAAGCCATTATGTAAAGATTGAACTAAATTATAATCGTACCGTTCAGCTACCGAATTTATCTCTTGACCATTGTTCTCATGAAATCATGTTCAATTACTTATTACTTGTCCCGTCATCATCATGAACATGACGTTACACATGCTTACTTATTGAAACTCTCATTGGCCATTATTAATGACTGTGGGTATCTACATTTAAAATTTTACATGAGATGCTGACAGGGCACGGGGTGTGTCCAAGGGCTCCAATCTAGCCCCAATGACGGCGAGTCATAGATATACTGTTAACATGGGGTATAATGATTACTGGGGTTGCATCTGCGCTGGGAGTACTTTCTTGCTTGTTGAATGTTAGATACATAACCACATACACGTGGCCTGTGTGCACTCTTGTGGATCTTTCCTTGGTGTACATTAGTGTTTATGTGCCTGATTAATGTTACTTGACCGTGCTTGTGCAATCTTGCTTGCTTGCTTGCGTGATATGGCCATCCTGCATTTATTGCAACTAGTGATGTCTTGCATTCTTGTAAACTATTGACATCAAGTGAAATTGCGTGCTTGTATGAAGTGATCTATTGTAGTTCTCTCTTGTTATATCATTCCAGATCTTATTCTATCTTATCACTCTATCTAGTTTGTTTCATGCATCATGTTTTAAATATGTTTTATTCATACACGCATATCATGACATTCATCGTGCTTACCTAGTTCTAAATGTTAATCACTTATATCATTGCCCGCACATTGAGATATAAATCCTACTGGGCTAGTTTGCTCATCCCCTACTTTTACACAATCTAGGTGATGATGAAGTTCAAGAGGAAGAGCAAGTAGAGGATGAGAATGCATTCGAGTGATGAGCGTTCCAATTATGAGTCTGTCTATAGTTAGTTCATTTGAGTGTTAGAACAATGTAGTAGGAAGTGAGGTATTATGTACTTTCCTTTTTATTGAGTCTTAGTCATGTACTAGTTTCAATTTGAATACAATTTATTTGGAGTTCAACATTTGGGCCCTATTATGATGTTGTGTTGATACACATTAGTGCGTGCTAGCTAGAGGCTTATTTTCCCGACTGTCCACGTCTCGAGATATCGACTCGAATTCTTCGAACTAATATCCGCTGCGTATTTCTCGGGACGTGACAGACTGTACCGCATTCTCCGTGGGAGGGTACTACCGACCGTACCGCTGAGATACGGTGAAAAATGGCTTGTTTGATTTGTTTTTTTTATTTTGTGATTGGTAATATTTAAAATGAGCAATTTCAAATAAGACTCTCCATCCAAACTTAAGATAGACTTTCCATCTCTCTCATGCATGTACCCTTTCTATCTCCCCTTTCTCTGTCATATCCTCCAGATCTATCAGAGATATCACGCCTTCTACAGCCTAAAAGAGGCTTATATGCCCATGAGATCTTCATCAAAGTTGTTTTATTCTTTTTCAACATCATCTTCAAAGTAGAATCATCTCAATTGGTGATCTATGTCAAAAGTTATAGTAGATTATTCTTCACATTCTCTCTCATATCATGATTTACATATACATAATTATCATACCTCCACATCTCAAATGAGGGTATATCTCTTCAAAACTTTTTCATGAAAGGTGTTCCCATGACTTTCTCTCTGTGTTCCAACTAAATCACATCAATGAATATCTGTACTTAAGATACAGTGGATTATTCTTGACCTTCTCTCTCATATCGCGATTCAAAAATAGTAATGAGTGTAGCCTCTCTACAACCTGATGATGGTGATCTAATCTTTGAACTCTTCATGAAGTTGTTCATGATATGAGCAATGTATTTCATTAGATCAAAACTAAAATTCGAAAACAGAAACAAAACTATAACGTCTTAAAATGTATAATAAAATATTAATATGACTAAAAAAATCAAACAGGACGACATTCGGTTCCAAAAATAAAGTCAAATTTGAAGTCATCATAATTACTAGAAAAATGTACTAATTCTAAAAATATAATATCATGAGTTATTGATGCATAGATGTTGATATTAAGTCGACCTAATGATTTTTAAGACAATTTTTAGTTGACAAAAAATTAATTTAAAAAATTAAACTAAAATGACTATAATTTGTATCATCTCTTAATTAGTTTATGTTTGAAATTTTATGTCAATTAAACATCATTTAGACCCCTTAACTGCACATAGAATTTGTCGCGGTACACAGCGACCCTGTGCACTTCAACAGAATGATATTTGGTTTCGAAAATAAAGTCAAATCTGAAGTTATCATAATTATTATAAAAATGTATTGATTCTAAAAATATAAATATCATGAGTTATTGATGCATAGATGTCGAGATTAAGTCGACCTAATAATTTTTGGGACAATTTTTACTTGACAAAAAATTAATTTAAAAAATTAAACTAAAATGACTATAATTGTATCATCTCTTCATTAGTTTATGTTTGAAACTTCATCTCAATTAGACATCATTTAGACC
This sequence comes from Colocasia esculenta, assembly GCA_014218235.1. Taxonomy (NCBI): domain Eukaryota; kingdom Viridiplantae; phylum Streptophyta; class Magnoliopsida; order Alismatales; family Araceae; genus Colocasia; species Colocasia esculenta. Next base: position 21,068,732 of record CM024756.1, on the reverse strand, counting down.
TCTTAAGTGCACACAGAATTTGTCGCGGTACAACGAACCCTCTTGCACTTCAACGGAGTGATATTTGGTTTCGAAAATAAGTCAAATTTGAAGTCATCATAATTACTAGAATATATTGATTGTAAAGTATAAATATCATGAGTTATGATGCATAGATGTCGAGATTAAGTCGACCTAATGATTTTGGGACAGTTCTTATTTGACAAAAATTAAACTAAAATTATTATAATTTGTATCGTCCCTTAACTAGCTTATGTTTGAAATTTCATCTTAGTTAGACCACCATTTAGATCCTTAGATGTTGAGATTAAGTCGATCTAATAATTTTTGGGACAATTTTTATTTGACGAAAATTTAATTTAAAAAATTAAACTAAAGTTACTATATTTTTTATCATCTGTTAATTAACTTATGTTTAAAGTTTCATCTCAATTAGACATCATTTAGACCTCTTAAATACATCGGACGTGAGAGAGGTAAGTTAAAAACAAAAAAACAAAAAAAGGGCTCAGACCGCACCAAACCGGCCCGGTCCGGTGCATACCGGACCGGCCGTGGGCGACCCGAGCGGCGCCCAGGCACGGTACGTTACGCCCGTGTCGTGCCAGTTTGGGCGGCACGGGCGAACCATGTGGACGACACCCCTTCCGGAAACACCTAGAAGGGCCGTCGGCCAACGCGGGCACATAAGACACGGCCCGAGAAACCGGAACACTAATAGTAAAACAGAAACCACCGCTCTTCTAGTAATCGATTGACAGACAGACAATCGATTATTAGATAGGCACAAGCCTCCTAGCACAGCCGCTAGGACACGACCACGAAGGTGTCACCTTCGGTCATTGAATGCAGCGAGCCAACCTGCCGCGTTCCTCACCAGAAGGTCTAGAGGGCAACCCTGCCCTTGGGCACAAGCCGACACACCAACTGTGGCCACGGAAAACACCCGAGGCAACCCAGACCTTGTCGCACCCTCCTAGCCCGTCGCGATCTCATCGCAACGGGTAGGGCAACCGCGACAAGCCAGTCGTGTCGGGGAAGCAGATCGGGACAAAGCTCTTGTCGCGATAGCAAACCAGGTCACGACGACCCTGTTGCGACAAGGCCGCGTGTCGCAACAAGAACCTTGTCGCAATGGGCAGCCGGTTCGCGACACCCTTATCGCGACGGCCTCATGGGCCGCGATAAGATCGCGCCCATCCAAGGCGACGCCTCCTCTGGTGTCGCGACACCACGCTCGGCGGTCGCGACACTAACAGGAAGGCCGACCACTGGGATGCCTCATCTTGGGGTCCCCCACACAACTACAAACACACAAACCGGGGAGGGATCATGGAGAAAGCAGTAAAGCATGCATACCACAATTTGAACCCCCAAACCACACAAACAGTAAGGGTACAAGAATCCCTATCCGAGAACGAAGACCAACCCACAAAGGGGCCTTCACGACGAGCTTGCCACCTCCTCCTCGCTCCACGGCGACGCGCCACCGCTTCGCACGAACTGCCGCCGCTCCGCCAAGCCCGAACCGATGGATCGTCAGAGAGGGAAGCTTTCCTCCTCGGAGAGGAGAAGGGAAGGGAAGAAAGAAAAGAGGGAAAGGGGGAACCGGCCAAGGTTTTTAGCCTCCGGCCCCTAAAACGCGACGGGGCGGGGCGTCGCAAGACCAAGCATATCGGGACGGCTGCCTAGACCGCGACCAGAACGCGCCCACCCTAGGCACCGCGACAGCCTGACAGGTCGCTCTGACCCGCCAGCCACCCTGACATGCGGCAGACGCCTGTCAGAAGACCAAAAGCAGAACCCTATCGCGACCCGTTTACCGGGTGCGACAGGAACGTGACACACCTAGTGGTCGCAACAGGGATGACTGTCGCAACGGGCACCTCCGTCGCGACAAGGTAGTCATCCCACACAAAACGGAAAGCCAGAAACCCGAGATGTTACAAACTCAGTGGTGAGTTGAGTGAGCTACTGCTGAATATGAACTTGAGAGTCCACAAGTGCATCTATCGGGTGTTGAGCTGATCAAATCGGGCATTGAAATGCTGAGTCAGCTGAGCCATCTAGGGGACGATGAGTTTCGACATGCGATCAGCTGGTGCTTGCTCCGGCACTCTATGGAGCCCAGAACCTTCGTCGGCTTCGGGTGAAGTGTGGTGCTGACGAGAAGCACGGAGCTTGCTCCTGGTAGCCATGGGAGATCTGATGCACGGGAAGGAGATGAGCAACAGAGAGGAAGGAGATAGGAGGATGAAGATAGAGGGAATAGAGGAAAGGGTTGGAGAAGGCGGTTGTGGAGAGAAGAGAGGTTGGGTTTTAAAATTGAAGGAGGCACCTTTTGAGGGAAGGTGAGGGGGTGAAGGGTGGGGGCTGGCCCTTAGAACTATTTAGGAAGGATTTGAAATAGAAAAGGGGCCACAAAACTGGACAGAATGAGAACCGGTTGGATTGCTGGACGGTTTCAGATTTTCGTTTGTCGACAGGCGCAGTGCATCTGTCGACAGATGCTTGGCAAAAGTGTGATAGAACAGGATTTTACCAGAAAAAAGGTTCAGAATGAGTGTTCAAATGGCATTTTAAGGATGAGAACTAGTATATACTCATTAAAAAGTGTCATATACACTAGTATTAAGACATTTAAATGTACTACAATGGTCATGAGATAATACTCTGGGAGTCTTAAGTTGTAGCATGTAGAAGACACCTTACAAAAGCATATGAATATAAGATAACCCCTTGAATAAAACCATTGTTTAGTGACTGATGTCTTGGTGGTGTGATGTTCAGTTGATGATTGAAGATAACATTCAAATGAGCAATTGACAATAAACAAAGATGTGATCTTGATTAAAATCATGGAGGCTTCACTCGATTTCATTTGTTGAATGAATTTGCATGTTGATGCATGGTAAGTGATAATCAAGTTGACATGCACATTTTGACATGAAGGTAGACATTTGTGATACCCGTACCCCCAGTTACTCAGTGTAAGTAACCATCATACCATTGTGCAGAGATGACATATGGACTTTTTGACGCGAAGACAAACATTTGTGATGCCCATGTCCCCGGTTACTCAGTTATGCTAATCATTGCTCTGTCTTTTTTTTTAATTTTCAAGAATTTAGAAATAGGTAGCTATTCTCCTTTTTTTTTTTTATTGAGAAATCAAGTTCAAGAAGTTGTTTAAGGTCAAAAGCAATGGAGAACATTAAGTCCAAGAACCTTCTTACTTGTCAAACCATTTCAGAAATATGATCATCCACAAAGGAGTTATTCAATTGAGTTATGTAAGGCCATTAGATTTGTTCAATGTATTCTAGATGATACAACCTAGACTCATACACAGAATATTATTTCAAATCATTGTGATTGAGGCAATGTCTATGGTGCTATGTGAGTATGAAAGGTTGTAATTAAGTTCAAATGCCCAATTCTCCCCTTCAAAAAGAATGATGAAAATACTCATGAAAAAAAGTGGATAATGGAGAAGAAATCATAGAAAGAAGTCATCTATCGATAGTTGAAAGAGGGCTGTCGACAGCAATTGTGAAACAGCAGAATTGAGGTTCTCGAAGAGGGGATCTGTCGACAGCTAGCTTCATGGTTGTCGACAGCTGCAGAAAAATTAGAGATGAGGCTTTGGATTGAGGGACATGTGAGTCATATGAATGAGACATAATGACAAGGTGATTAAGGGTGTCCCTCAGGCATCTCACTCAAAAACACTTAGACTTACTCCCCATAATGTGTGCATGGTGTATAACATCATTCAAGCAATTCAACATGTACATGGCAACCAATTTGCACAGAATCAGTACATACATGATATTCAAACAATTTTGCAAAGCCCAAATTCCCTTCTCAATGACGTGAATCTATCTTCTCCAAGGGTTTAGTGAAAATGTTAGCCAATTGTTTTTCAGTTGGAATAAATTCAATTCAAGATTTTATTGGCAACTTCATCTCTCAGAAAGTTGTCTTATCTCAATGTGTTTAGTTCTGGAATGTTGAATTGGGTTCTTTGAGAGATTGATAGCACTAGTGTTGTCACATAAGATAGGTGTGCATCCAATATCAATATTGTAGTCACATAATTGACTTTTGATCCACAACACTTGAGCTACACAACTCCTTGCAGCAACATATTCTATCTCTACAGTAGAGAGTGCAACAGAGTGTTGTTTCTTAGATGCCCACGAAACCATGCAACCCCTAGGAATTGGAAATACCCACTAGTGCTTTTCCTATCAATTTTGCAACCAGCATAATCAGCATCAGAATATGAGATCAAATCAAAATTGCAGCCAGCTGGATACCACAAACCCAAATCACATGTTCCTGAGAGATATCTAAAAATCCTTTTAACTGCAATCAAATGACTTGCCCTTGGACTAGATTGATATCTAGCACAAAGGCAAACACTAAACTGTATATCCGGCCTACTTGCAGTAAGATAAAGGAGAGAGCCAATCATACCTCTGTATTGTTTTGCATCTACCATTTTACATTTCTCGTCACTTTCTAGTTTTTACACTCGTGCTCATTGGTGTTAAGGTCGGCTTGGCTTGTTCGAACTGAAATCTTTTCAGTAGCTCCTTGACATATTTCTCTTGATTGATGAAGAAGCCATCTTCATATTGCTTGACGTGCAATCCAAGAAAGAATTGTAGCTCCCCCATCAAACTCATCTCAAATTCATTGTGCATATGTTTTGAAAATTCTTCACACAGTGAGGGGTTAGTGAAACCAAAAATAATGTCATCCACATAGACTGAACAACAATTATGTGATTGTAAACACATTTAGTGAAAAGAGTTTTGTCCACTTTACCTTTAGAGTAGTTTTACTAACCAAAAAGTTGCTCAACCTGTCGTACCAAGCTCGTTGTGTCTGTTTCATATCATAGAGAGCCTTGTGCAATTTATAGACATGGTTAGGTTATCATGAACTTCAAATCCAGGTGGCCGAGATACATACACTCTTCTTTGATGTAACCATTCAAGAAAGCAGTTTTAACATCCATTTGAAAAAGTTTGAATTTGTTAGAACATGCATATGCTAACATATTCGAACTACCTCAAGTCTAGCTACTGGTGCAAAAGATTCTTCAAAGTCTACCCCAAATTCTTGATTGTACCCTTTTGCAACCAATCTAGCTTTGGTTCTTATCACTTTTCCTCTTCATTTAGCTTATTCCTAAACACCCATCTTGTTCCAATTAGTTAGATTTTAGGGGTTCTAGGAACTAAGCTCCATACATTATTCCTTTCAAATTGGCCAAGTTCTTCATGCATGGCATCTATCCAAGAGTTTTCTTTTAGAGCTTCTTCAATGTTTTTAGGTTCCAACTGAGAAATGAATGCTAAGTGATCCTGTTCAACAATGTTTCTAAAGTGAGACATAGTATGAACTTATTATTCACATTCCCAATGACATTCTCAAGTGGGTGATCTTTTGAGTACCTGACATTTCTTATTGTGGACTGATCCTATTGATTTTGTTCTTGAGGATGTTGTTCTTGAGGATGTAGCTTTTGAGGATGTTGTTCTTGAAAATTTTGATCATTTGGTTGGTCTCCTTCAGGTCTGTCGACAACCTCTTGTTGGTCTATCGACAGATGCTTCTCAGCTTGTTCTTCAAGTATTTTTCCTTCTTCTCATCATCCTGCAAGCATTTGAATTGTTAGTTTTTACATGAGACTCATTGAAGACAACATGTGGAGTCTCTTCCATAGTCTTGTTTTTATTGTTAAACACTCTATAGGCTCTAGAGTGTTCAAAGTAACCTAGATAAATACCTAGATCACTTTTGGCTTCAAATTATCTAAGTCAACCTTATCATTATTGTGGATAAAAACTTTGTAGCCAAAGATTCTAAAGTACCCAATACTGGGTTTCTTTCTTACCTTTCAAGAGCTCATATGGGGTATTCTTCATCACAGGTCTTACCATGGCTCTAGTTAGGATGTAGCATGATGTGTTCACAGCTTCTTCCCAAAAACTCCTTGAGAGTTGACTTTCAACTAGAAGTGTGTGAGCCATTTCCACCAAGGTTCTATTCTTTCTCCCTACTACTCCATTTTGTTCTGGAGTTCCTGGAGAGGAAAATTTCTGATAAATACCTTGGTTCCTGCAGAAATTAGAAAATGAATTATTGTCAAACACTCCCCATGCGTACGGCTTGAGCATATTTTGTTTATTTTCCCATGCTTAATTTTGTTAAAGAACTCTTCAAAGTGTTCAGAACTTCATTTTTATGAGCCAGAAATTTAACACAAGTGAACCTAGAGAAATCATCTACAATGACAAACCCAAAATGTTTACCATTGAGACTGAGTGTTCTTATGGGTCCAAAAAGGTTCATATGCAATAGTTCAAAATATTTTTAATTGATTATACGTGCATTAGATTTAAAAGACTTTTTGGTTTGTTTTTTTGTGCACATGCATCACAAAAGCTCATTTTTTATTGAAATGAATTCAGGAAGTCCACTTACTAGTTCATTCTCATGATCTTGTGCAGAACATTATAGCTTGCATGGCCTAGCCTACGATGCCATAAAGAAAATTCATCCTATCTATTTGCAACAAGACACAATTTTTATTTTCTGGTTCATCTAGATCAACTAGATAGATGTTATTGACTATTTTTACAGCAAATTTGACACTTCCTGAAAATTTATCCAAGATTTGGCATGCATCTGAATCAAAAATAACTTTATGCCTTTATCACACAATTGACTGATGCTAAGAAGATTGTGATAAGACCATCAACTAAAAGCACATTATGTATAGAGTTAGAGGCATACTTACCTACCTCACCTGTGCCAATTATTTGGCCCTTATTGTTACCTCCAAAACCCAACTTGACCTCCATCTTTTTCAACCAGCAAATAGACTTTTTCTTTATCGCCCGTCATGTGCCTCGAGCAGCCACTGTCCAAGTACCACTTGTTTTGATTTTGGGCTGCTAGACATTTCTGCATTGATGGATCAGAAAAGAGGTTTGGTACCCAAATTACTTTGGGTCCCTTTCTTTCAATCACACTAGAAAGTAAATGCTTTGGAATCCACACTTGTTTGTATTTCAACATGTTCAATTTAATCCAGCATTGTATCTCAATATGGCCAAGTTTCTTACAACAGTTGCGTGATAGACTTTGAATTTTTTTAGTTCTTTTACTGTTGTATTGGACTTGTGAATGCTTTTTACCTTTTTGTTGCTTGGTTGGCTTGGCTTTTTCAACAGATTTCCATACCTGTCGATAGTTCAATTTGAGGCTGTCGACAGGTGCCATTTTTGATTAATCAACTACAATCATTTGTTTATTTTTTAATTCTTTGCTTTTAGCTTGAACTTGTTTACTTGTACTTGAGCTGCACTGAACAAATGATGTGATTAGTTTTTCTCCAATTTTCTTTTGATTTTCAGTTTGAAATCCAAGCCCATGCCTTGTTGTGTTTGGCTTGACTCCCAAAACAGCATCAAGATTTTCTTTTCCTTTTACAAATCTTGACAGATCTTCATTTTTCCTTTTCAGTTCCTTTTGAACTTCTTCGATCTTTTTCTGAATCTTTTGATTCTCATTTTGAAGAGCTTCAACAGATCTGTTTAGAATTTGTTTTTCTTTTTCATTTTCTTGAATTTTCTTTTTTCATGCAATCCATTTCAACATGGTGGCTTTCCTTTTCAATTTTCAGTGACTCTATTTCTTGGTTAGGATTGCAATGTTCATCATTACTTGTGCTATGAACAAGTGTGACGACCCAACCAGCAAACTGGCCCAACAACCCTGCCAGTTGGTAGACTTCCCAGGAAGGTCACCCATCCTGGGACTACTCCCAACTGAGCACGCTTAACTTCAGAGTTCTTTTCCTGCTCGAGCTCTGAAAATGACTAGTCCAAGTTGTTGGTAGTCTACTGATTTAGTCCATTTAACATATTCTATATGGGTGCTACAATCTACCCCTCTTATATAAGCGACGTCCTCGTTGCTACTCACATATAGCACACAATCAAACCCCGGCAGGCAGGATTCTAGAGGTGGCCCCCACAGGTTCAAGAGGTGGCTCCCACTATGTAGCACTTTGCGCCATTATGGCTTCAAGAGGTGGCTCCCATAGCGTAGCACTTTGTCCTGTGTGGCACTTAGTTCCTGCATTCCGGCTGGGTAAGGCTCTGATACCATTTGTGACGACCCAACCAGCAAACTGGCCCAACAACCCTGCCAGTTGGTAGACTTCCCAGAAGGTCACCCATCCTGGGACTACTCCCAACTGAGCACACTTAACTTCAGAGTTCTTTTCCTGCTCGAGCTCTGAAAATGACTAGTCCAGGTTGTTGGTAGTCTACTGATTTAGTCCATTTAACATATTCTTATATGGGGTATTACAATCTACCCCTCTTATATAAGCGACGTCCTCGTCGCTGTTCACACATAGCACACAATCAAACCCCAGGCAAGATTCTAGAGGTGGCCCCACAGGTCAAGAGGTGGCCCCCACTATGTAGCACTTTGCGCCATTATGGCTTCAAGAGGTGGCTCCCATAGCGTAGCACTTTGTCCTGTGTGGCACTTAGTTCCTGCACTTCGACTGGGTATGGCTCTGATACCATTTGTGACGACCCAACCAGCAAACTGGCCCAACAACCGTGCCAGTTGGTAGACTTCCCAGGAAGGTCACCCATCCTGGGACTACTCCAACTGAGCACGCTTAACTTCAGAGTTCTTTTCCTACTCGAGCTCTGAAAATGACTAGTCGGGTTGTGGTAGTCTGCTGATTTAGTCCATTTAACATATTCTTATATGGGGTATTACAACAAGAGTGGTGATTTTCCTTTTTAGTGCTTTGTTTTCAGATTTGTATTCACAATGTTTTTCAAAAAGCAAGGTATAAGCTTCTTCCCATTCTTCAACAGTGTAACTTTCAAAGGAAGAGTTTACCTCAGTGGAGTCTTCACTTCTTGCCATTAAGCACTGAATATCTTCATTGTTAGAACTTTCTTGAGCATTTTCATCTTCATCTTCATCACTCCAAGTTGCCATCATGGCCTTAGGTTTCTTGTATGTAGACTTGTCCTTTTCAGCTTCTTTTGAGCTCTGGGTATTCACCTCTCATGTTCCCTGTCTCTTGCACTTATAGCAAACAATCATGTCAGTTTTATTGTTTGTATCAAATTTTTTTGAAAAATCACTTTTTGAAGGAGTTTTGAAATTACCTGAGCCCTTCTTTTTGAACTTGAGAAATTTCTTGAATTGTCTAGTGAGCATAGCCATCTCATCATTCTCACTTTCACTAGATGTTTCATTTTCATCATTTTCTTGTTGAATCTCTTTCTTGGAACTTGAAGAGCCTTTGTTAGAGGCTTTAAATGCAATGGATTTTCTGGGATTGACCTCAGATTATTTTCTTTTTAAATTTATCTCATACGTCATCAGGGATCCTATCAATTCATCCAATTTTATTGTGGACAGGTCTTTGGAGTCCTCAATGACAGGCCTTAGTATGCCAAGAGGATGGAAGAGACCGAAGTATCTCCTTACTAAGTCACTCTCACTGTACTCTTTCTTGAGACCTTTCAACCCATTGATTATAATCATGAATCTAGCAAACATGTCTAAAATTGTTTCTTCATTTTTCATTTAAACATTTCATATTCAGACACAAGCATGCTAGCCTTAGTTTCCCTTACCTCGGACGTACATTCATATATTAGCTCCAATTTATCCCACATTTCCTTTGCTGACTTACATGTAGAGACTCTTGAATATTCCATCGGATGCACGGCGCATTGCATCATATTCAACGTGCTCCAGTATAAGGTTCCCTTCCATACATATTCCCTTGTCCAGGTGTCTTCATCAACGGGCAGCTCATAAGGTCCCCTGCTCACGATCTTCCATAGCTCATAGTCTTGAGCTCTCAGAAACACCTGCATTCGATATTTCCAGTATGTGTAGTCAGTTCCATAAAGAGGGGAGGCCTAGACACTGAGTGTCCTTCAGCCATAAAACCTTTGTTAGTTTCGATTGGACAGGATCTCTCCTTATCGTTATATCAAGCTTTTAAAGCTGTAAAATCGGAGAAACCTCTCTCTGATACCAATTGAAATGTGTGCGGAATTATCTAAAGCAGTAATCTAGAAGGGGGGTTGAATAGATTACTACCAATTAAAAACAATTTAACCTTCTTTTCGATATTAAGACCAACTTGATGAAAGCTTAAATAGATATGGATCAATTTCAAACTTCGATGTGTGTGTAGGATGTGCTTGGGAAATTAGCAGTATGACAAGTGTGTGAACAGATGATCATGCCTACCATACATCTAACGTAAGAACGTGCAAACCACAGGACACGATGATTTAAGGTGGCTCGGACTACACAACTTATGTATCCTACGTCCACATCCACACAAACACATGAAAAACTGTTTATGAAGCAAGTTCGACCCAACTACAACACACATACGATGTCTGAGGCAAACACGCTCTCAGAACAACCACACCCACGTGGATTGAGCTCAAGGGATGCTCAAGCCAACAATACACACACAGATGATGGAAAATAAAGTGAAAGAAGAGTTCAGAGTTGAAGAACAAATCCAAAGTTGAACTCTTTAGGGTGTTCGTCTAGAAGAACTCCAAGCTTCACGTCGATGAAGATCAGATGATGATGACGAAGCTTGACTTGAAGATGAATCTGCTTCAACTCCTCATACGAGACAGATCTCTCTTTGAACGGTTTGGAGTCTTGAAGCAGAGCAGCAGGGAAAGCCTTCTTCTTGATCTTTGATTAGGGTTTTTGGTGTGGAGGCTTCTTGCCACGAAAATATGTCCATATGATCTATGTATAGTAGTTTACAAGTCTTGAGAATCGTGAGAGAAGAGAACAGCCTAACACAAATCACATGTTGGTCACATGTTGTGACTTAACATATGGCTGTCGACAGATGCCTTGTGGCTGTCGACAGGTACCGCTGTAAATTGGGCTTCCATAACCATGTTTCTGGCTGGAACCATGGGCTATCGACAGGCGACCACTGGCTGTCGACAAGCTGAACTGAACTGTCAACAGATGAATCTTTCTGTCGACAGCTGCTGAATTTTCTTGTCTTCCAGAAGCTTGTTTGCTCACTGTCTTTCACTGGATGTCAACAGATGGATTTAGGCCTGTCGACAAGTGAGTGCTTTTTGTGCTTGTCAAGTTCTTTTGTGCTTGATTTTTGGTTCTTGACTTGTGCTTTTATTCTTACCTACATAAAAGACATTTCAAGTAAGATATCATGAAGGCATATATGATAAAGAAGTATTTCATTTGATCATGTCTTCTCAACATCAATTATGTCATTATCAAAAACATTTAAGCATTCAAACACATTCAAACATCAAGTCAATCATCATACACATTGTAACCCAACAATTAGCAATCGATGTGAGACTTCGACTTTAGAAAAGTCACAGTGAGACTTTAACTGATGACCTTTGTTCATCAGTCGACACCTAACTTTGACTGTCCGAGAGTTGGAGTCAACATGATATTTATGTATATGTTGTCTACATAGAAAACTTTTTAGCAAGCAGAAGAACATATGTGCCATCCAAACATAGTGTTTATAAAATATATTCTTCTATGATGTTACTATAGTGCATTTGAAGATTATTTATTTAGATGGTTATGCACTCATTAATTAACCAAGCATATGTAAAAATAATTGCACAACAATCGATACCAACTTGGCCATCAATCGGATGGAGTAAATGTTAATCAATATGAAACTGTGCAACAATTGATTGGTCAAGAATATAACGTAAACGGTTAAAGTGAAGCTTCAAATGGCTAAAATATAACACAATCTGTCGAAGTGAAACTTCGGATATGACGAAGTGTAACTTCGGATATGACGAAGTGAACTTCATATAAAATAGATCATAACATTGTTGGTCGAAGTGAAACTTCGGATATGACGAAGTGTAACTTCGTATATGACGAAGTGAACATCATATAAAACAATTCATAATGCTGTCGGTCGAAGTGAAACTTCGGATATGACGAAGTGGAACTTCATATAAAACAGTTAATAACACTGTCGGTTGAAGTGAAACTTCGGATATGACGAAGTTGAGCTTCGATTGATAATGGCCAAAACATGCATGATGAAGTGCCAACTTCGGATATGACGAAGCTAGCTTTGTATATGATGAAGTAGAGCTTCAACTGAACATGATAAAAATATGCATCGCGAAGTGAAGCTTCGAATAAAACATGTTATTTCTTATGCATAGATGATCTTGAAAAATTGTAATAAAAAGGTTTTGTTATCACCAATATAAAAATATAGGAGTGGTTCAATAAAAATCATTATTACTCATCCTTATTGGAAACACTCTTTGGTATTTCCATTTCTGGGCACATTATTTCTGAAGTTGTTTCTAAAGAACAATAGAAATTAGGTATCATTGGTCCTCTGTGCCAAATGAAAAGAGGAACAATCGATATGAATCAACTTACAACAGTTAAACGTCTCCTTCACCTCATGATTAGCCACATCCAACTCCTCCGCCAAGGCAATCATGCTATAATTACTCAACGGGATGGCAGTTTGTTATTTTGGTCAATTCAAGGGCCTTAAACAAATTTCACCTCGTTCAGTATTCAGAAGATGCAAGCAACATCCCAACTAACTACAACACTACCTTATGGTCCAATGCTTAGCACCATTTTCCGGTATTTTGAAATAGACTTAGATAATGAAATGCATGTTCCTCAGATTGAGCCACTAAGAATATCAAATCTGAGAAGAATTCAGTTTAAATTGATAGATGGGTACTGGACCAAGGAGAGCATTCCTTCATGCTCACATCATATTTTTTAGGATCACCCACTGGAAGCCCCCATTCAAACCCCAACCGAAGCTCTAGCTGAAGATACTACTAAAGGACCAACCAAAGTACCAGCTGAAGGTTCTACTGAGGCACCAGCTGAAAGTCCTACTGAAGCCCCAGCTGAAGAATCAGTCAAAGTCTCAACTATAGAACCATATGAAGCCACAACCTCTACTGAAGTCCCCTCAGCTGAAATCCCCAATGAAGCACATGTTTCTACAGAGGAAGGCATTCCCCTCACAACCTTCCAAAAAATATCCCAGCTCATTTCAGAAGCCTTTTTTGACTTGGCCTCAGATTCAAACCCTCAAGGGGAGCCTATGAACCCTCCTAAGCAAATACCTTCAGAAACCCCTCATCAAGACGAGCCTAAAAGCTCTCACCAACACCCACTTTATGATCCCTCCACATCTCAATGGGAGCAACCTCAGGAAACTAAAGTAGGATAGAAGTCTGATCAGTCAGATAAAGCTCAAACTCTTGAACAACATAGAATAGAGGAGTCATCCAATCCGGAACCTTGGAAATAGGAAATTATAGAAATCAAAGTTGATGTCACAAGAATTGGAAATCAGCTGGACTCCATGAGATTAGAATTCTCATCCGAATTGGGCAGCTTACACATTGCCATGAGAACTCTCACCAATCTAGTCAGAGAAACTCTCTTCTCCTCTACTACATCAACCCCATCTATGCCCAAGACATTTCTTCAAAAGAAATCCACTGTCAAAAGGCCATGTCCTACTAGGGAACATGGTGAATCTTCTTCACCCCATCTGGACACCTCTCCCCTTCCACATTCAGAACCTCATCAACCCTCCCCACCTCCACCTCTTGAGCCCTCACCACCCCAGCTCCTAAGATATCACCACCTCCACCTACTGAACCCTCACCACCTCCAGCTCCTGAGAACTCACCACCTCAAACTACTAAGCAGTCACCACCACTAGTGTCTACACCTCAAAACCCACATGCTCAATCGCTAGTTCCCTCTCCTCATCCCTCATCACAACCAACCTCCAACCCTCTGCCTCAACCTGAAATCAAACTTGAAGATATTTTGTTTGATGCTCCACTGGGTCCTCAAGCCTCCTCCTCCAGGCCGCCCAAATGCAATTGCAAAAAGCCTTAAACCAAATGAACCTAAACCCCCCCCCCACTGTCCTACCACTTCTTCATCACCCAGGTGCAGATATTCTCATTGAGTATCTCAAAATTTGGAAGTATCACTTGGCTCTTGGACTACCAGCACTAGACCTCAAGAACTGGCTATTTATATTAGTAGAATTGAAACAAATGGATAGACAAGAACTTCAACATATTTTGGATACCACTGAGCATCTGACACAAGACCAGTGGCTTCAGCAGAATCCTAATGATGCCAGATCATTCTTTAAAATTAATGCCAACAGAGCCCGCACAGGAAGACTGTGGACGTTCTGTTCCGCCTCGAATGACTCCGGAGTTCCCTCGAACGTTGAGTGCTCCCTCGTTGCACGTCGGTGTTTGCTGGTTGACTTTCGTTCTTGCTCGTTGACTCCTGTTTGACCAAGAGAGAGAAGGAAGAAAGGCAAATAAACCAACAAGAAAATTAATAGGAGGTGATCACTAGGGCCTTACCTGTGCCCAAGGAAGTGTTCAGATCGCGCCGGTGACGTAGCTTCATGTAGCGGTTGATGGCGGGACTCCGACTTTCCCCTCTTCAGTTGGCCAAAGAGAATAAGCTCCACGGTGTTGCTCAAGATGTTCCTGCCACAAAGAGAGCTCTATAATACTTAAATGAAGTGCGATAAACGTCCATAAGTAAAGAGACATCACCCAAAAGGTGAGTCCCAAACCGGTTGCGGGCTTGAGAAGAGGGGTGACTAAATGCTATGACCACCCTTCTTCCCTCCGTTTTTGGTTTGAAAAACCCCTTTTAGGTGTGTAGGAGTATGTACTACATGCTTAATGTGTGGGTGTGTGGAGTGAATAGCATGCAAGACTAAGGAAGGAAGAAGAGAAAGAGAAGGAGAAGAGGGAGATGATCCTCGTTTGCAGGCGTTGGTGGCTACTTTATGGGCTCTTCTAGCTCGTGGTGAAGCCTCCTGGACGCTCCAAGTGTTGAGGGGAAGAGAGGAAACAAAGGTGGAAGCTCTCAAGGGCTTGAGGTGGATTTTCTCTCTCTTCTCTTAAAGCATCAAAACTCTAGCTTGTCCAGCATCTCCCCCCTTACTTAGAAGGCTGAGGACCTTCATATATAGACAGCGGGTTGGAGCTAGGGAGCATAGGATGCTCAAGTGTGAGAAAACACACTTGAACATGTGGCAATCCAAGTAGAAAGGCTAAGCCAATGGGAGGGGGCCAAGTAGGACTTTTACTGGGTCAAGTGGGTACAAGGTGGCCCATTTGCCCGTTGGGAATGGCCCCATGCACTGCATGGCCGTGGTAGGGGCGCAAGTGGGTGATATTCTCGGGTAGTTCCGCAGACCAGGTAAACCCAGGTTGACGTCAATCGATGTTGCGGCAAACCCATGCAGACGACAACCAGAGTCGACGTCAACTGTGTGTGCTGTTAACCAAGAGTCAACGACAGTCGATGTTGACATTAACATGGGATCCGAGGCTAGTCAACAAATACTCAAACGAGTCTTAATGGGCCATAAACCACGCGGGGATGGGCCAAATCTCGCGTCTACAAATGCCCCTCCAAGACATCCGACCTTGCAGGGAGTGAAGCGGACTGAAAGGTTGGTGTCTCGGTAAACAAAGGATGCAGATATTTGATGAAAGGACCATCTCCGAGGATAGGAATTATAGCAAGCCACACGAATGAGTTAGTCTAGAAACAAGTGACGAACCATCTGAGAGACAAGTGTGTGAAAGAGGGAGGGTGATCTACCCGTGTAACTACAACTGCAACCCAATGCTAGGGTCACGGCATTGCCAAGTAGGACTTTGACTAGTTTTTGGTGTTGTCTGAGTCAAAGGAGTCGTAGTATGATGGTTGAATCAGGAAAATCACACAACGGATGTCCTTCGGGACCGCTGACATAATCAAGACGTTTGTCTAATCAGGGGGTTGTGAAGACAAAAGTGATTGATTGTACTCTCAAAGGATTGTTAGGATCGGATATTCGGTATTGGCAAAGCTAGAAGGGGGGGTTGAATAGATTTGCAGCGGAAACTTAGCAATTTAAAAATTACTCATATTAAAAGATCTACTCAATCAAAACCCCTTTGATCTGATGTAATGTGTGAGAGCAAAAATAACAAGTAGTGTGTAAACGAAATCCCTAGGCATGCATCTAGCGCAATACAAGTAAACCACAAATCAAACCACAGTGAACAAGGGATTTTTTAGGTGGTTCGGAGATCACACCACGTGACTCCTACGTCCACCCCCCACACAGTGAGGACACACTACTCAAGAATTGAGTACAACACACACACACGAGCACAACGGCTCAACCACACACACACACACACTAGATCAATTCCAAAATAGATTAGATCCTCTAGCCTTGATCTGACCAAGACACCACACACACTATGATCTGCACACAACCCTTGTATAGATCACAAATCACACACACATCCACAAACACCACGTACTGATCTCCAATCAGTACACACACACCACAGATATATGAAGGTAGAAAGAAAGAAGAGTTCTGAGTTGTAGAACAAATCCGGAGATGAAGAACTCTTCATGTGGTCACAGAAGAACTCCAAGCTTCGTGTTGATGATGATCAGACGATGTAGAAGAAGCTTGATCGTGGACAAACTGACTTCAACTCCTCTCGTGAGATGGATCTTTCTTGAGCAGAACAGAGAGTTGAAGCAGAAGTAGCAGGAAGAAGCCTTCTTCTTGACCTTTGCTTAGGGTTTTGGTATGGTGGCTTCTTGCTGCGAAAATAGCCTCATATGACCCTATATATGGGTGTCCAAACATGGAGGGTCGTGCTAAAAGAGATCACCCAAATATAGTTCATATCCGGGCCATTAGATCTTCCAAAAACTCCGTCTGTCGACAGCCGACTTGCTGCTGTCGACAGACAGACAGTGTTGCAAGATCAGAGAACTGGGCTTTCTGAAAACAGATTTCTATGTGTATCTGTCGACAGGGCAGTTTGCTGTCGACAGGGCAATATTCACCTGTTGACAGGGCACCTATTCACCTGTTGACAGGGCACTATTCCAGCAGCTTGTCTTGTTCTTTTGCACTTGGATTTTGGCTTTGTCTTACATGGAATCTCACCTACATTAAGAACATTATTAGTGAGATATAATGAACATTTAAATGAACAAGTTAAACATGTTTTTCTTCATTAGCATTTGCTTTTCTTGATTAACATTTGCTTGACTTAGCATTCTCACTATGTTTCACATATACACAAACATCAATTTGTATTGTTCATGAAATCTCATCATCAAAAACAAACATACCATCATGTCAACTTAACATTCTCATGTAAACCCAACATTCTCCCACATGAGAACCCAACATTCTCCCCCTTTTTGATGATGACAAAACTTGCAATTGATGTTTCTCCCCCTTTTGGCAACATTCAAAAAGATAGGTCAAGCACAAATGGATAAGAATGAAGCAAAGAACTGTGTGACCACATAACTGAATTGTGAAAGATATGAGTGGGGAATGAGTGTTCAATTAGAATTTTAAGGTTGAGAACTAGTTAATACCCATTGCAAAATGTCATAGACACTAGTATTAAGACACGTAAAAATTCTACAATGGTGAAGAGATAATACTTTGGGAATCTCAAGTTATAGCTTTAGGATACATCGTTCAAAAACATATGAAAGTAAGATACCCCTTGAATAAAACCATTAAAGAAAATCATATACCTTAGTGGTGATTTTCAGTTGGTAAAGGAAGGTAATGTACACATACATATTTGACAATTAACAACCCATTGCCCTTGATTTAAATCGTGGAGGCTCACTCTATTTCAAGCATTTGAACAATTTCTTTTGTCAAGTTAATGTGGGAAAAGTAGTAATTAGGATCACTTTCACCTTTTGACGTGAAGATAGACATGAGGGATGCCCGTACCCCCAGTTACTCAGGTGAGTGACCATCATACCATTGTGCAGAGATAATGAGAAGACTTTTTGACGCGAAGACAACATTTGTGATGCCCATGTCCCCGGTTACTCAGTGATTCTCATTAGTGCTCTGCCTTTGTCCCATTTTAATACTTTTTATGAATTTGAGTGTTTGAAATAGGTAGCTTTTCTCCTTTTTTTTAAAAAAACAATCAAGGTCAATGATTAGTTAAGGTCAATGGTAATGTAAAACATTAAGTTCAAAAACCTTCTACTTATCAAACCATTTTAGAAACATGATAATCCACAAGGGAGTCATTCAAGTGAGTTAGGTTAAAATCATTAGATTTGATCAATATTTTCTAGATGACACAACCTAGACTCAAGCACAAAATATTATATCAAAATCATTGTGACTAATTCAATGTCTTTGATACCATGTGAATATGAAAGATTGCAATGAATATTAAGTCCAAATTCTCCCTTACATCAATATATAAACATACTCATAAAGAAGGATTAGAAAAGATGAAGATTTGTCATTGAAATGTGTATCTGTTGACAGCAGGGAGTGCCTGTCGACAGATGCACTCAGACCTGAAGGACTTGGTTCTGGGAGGTCAAGAACTGTGCTTGTCTGTCGACAACAAGGGAGTGTCTGTCGACAAATGCACTCAGACAGAGCAGTTGGGGTTCTGGGAAATCAGGAATTGAGTAAAGCTGTCGACAGAAGGATTTTTGTCTGTCGACAGAAGCACACAGAGTCCAATTTCTTGGTTCTGTGAGGCCATATCTGTCGACAAGCTGTTTGGGCTGTCGACAGGGGCTTTGAAACTTCAACTTTAAGGCTTTGAATTGAGAGTGATTTGAACCATAAGATTGAGGGATAAATACACATTGAACATGAAGGGTATCCTTTATGAATTCACTCACCTAGCCTAAACTTACTCCCCCATAATGTGTGCATGTGATGAGATAACATTCAAGCAATTCAATCATGATTTAGACATTCATCACAAGCAGTGCACACAAATTTCATGAGCATTCATGAGCATTTTCAAACTTACTCCCCCATAACATATGCATAGAAAATGTATCAAGCAATTCACAGTTATTAAGCACACAACTAGCCTTATGCATTACATGACTTTTGGTACTTGGCGGAGTATTTTACTCACGCATAATGATAGTTCCAAACAAGCATAACTTGTTTTTCACATGTCATCATTTGATATACCAATAGGTCATGTGCACAGTTATGCAAGCAAGATGGCATGATCCCAATTGCTAAGAGGCATTGTCATGTGTGGGTAGCATTAAGGCACATTTTGCATTGCTCAGATAAAGGTAAGAATCCATTTCAATTTCAGCAATTCAAATATGAAGTGATAAGGAAATTTTACCTGAACAGTCTTCAATCATAGTCAAAAAATTTTTTACCTTTGTTCTCCATCATTTCTTGCCTTGCACAGCCAATGTCATGAATCCATTTCTAATTTTTGGCTGCAAGACATCTCAGCTTGTTGATCAAGCTTGTTTTGGGACCCACACTTGCTTGGGTCCTGCAATGACATTAATGTTAGGACATAACAAAGATTTCAAAATCCAAAGTGATTTGATTTTTGGATTTATGTTGTTTTGTGCAGTTTTCCTGTTCATAGATACATGAAATTTCTGATCTTTATGAACATGTTTATCCTTGTGTGTATGAACACATGGATTATTATGGAGCTTTGAAGCATGCACAACATCATGACTTTTATAAGAGTGTTGATTTTTCTTCCAGCAGAATTTAGCAAGATGACCAAGTTTATTGCATTTGTAGCAAATGGGTTGAGCATTTACCTGGAGCTTACCATAGTGTGATTGCATTTGATGGAATCTCTGAGATCCTTTAGAGTACCTTTGATCACCCTTGGGTTGAGAAGAAGGAGGTGGTACCCTTTGGTATCTCTTGGCATGATGGGAGTTGGAGATTGCCTTGAAGCTTTTTGATCTGTTGGAGGAGTTGAAACCTTGTACAATCCTGCTTTCTTTTTCACTTCCTTTTTTGGATATTCAGTTGTAACAACATTTTTTCTAATTGCTGCATTTTTTTTCAAATTTTTATTTGGTTTTTGAACATTTTTCTTATTTTTCAAAAGCAAGACTTGTGTTTTTCAATTCATTTTGAATCTTCTGTTTTTCAACTTTTAATGCAACAACTTCTTTTTCTGAAGTCTGAAGCTTGTTTAGCATGACATCCAAACCATTTTTCATTTTGTTCTTTTCATTTTCAAATTGAGCAATTTGTTGTTCCAGATCAACAATTTTATTCTTAGAATGTTCCATTCGTCATTTAATGGTCTGTCATCATACATGCATTCAATCTTCTTTTTCAGATGATTATTTTCCTCAATCAATTGGTTGCATTTCTCTTTTATTTGATGATCATGAGCCATGTTGGAGATTTGTTGACTAATTGATCATTATCAAATTTGAGATTTTCATTATGATCAATCAATTTTTCATTTTGATTTTTCAAATCAGAATTTTTAGATTCCACATGATCATGATCTTCTTTCAACTTAGAAAACTTGATTTCATAGTTTTTGACTTCCTTTTCCAATTTTTCATTCTCCATTTTCAATGTTTCATTTTCATCATAGAATGCTTGAGCATTATCAATTATCATTTCATTCTTTTCCAGATTTTCTTTTAGCTTCTTGTTTTGATGTTTAACAGTTTTAAATTGTTTGCACATGTGCTCATAGCATTCTATCAATTCATCATAAGATATATCATTCTCTGAATCAGAATTGGATATTGATGCATCAAATGGATCTGAATTTGATTTACCTAATTCTTGAGAATTTCTTGACACCTTTGACATATGTGATCCTCTAGAGTCGTCTGAACGAGAAGAGTCTCTTGAGCTTCCATGAGCCATGTAGCATTTTTCTTCTCTTCTCTTTCTAGACTTGCATGTTTTCATAGAGGAGACCTGCATTTTATCAACATGATTATCAAACTCAATAATCATTGGTCTATTTATGATACTAGAGAACTTAGACATATTTCTGAGTATGTGTTCGATAAATAAACCAACCAACAGAATCAGATAATCAGAATCAATTATAAACTCGATCAGAGCATTAATGACACATAAACAGATATGCCAAATCACAACCGATGAATAGAAAAACCCGCTCTGATACCAATTGTTAAGAATCAGAGCAATAAGTGCACAAAAATAGATCTGCCAAATCAATACCGATAAACAAATAACCTGCTCTGATACCAATTGTTAGGAATCAGAGCAATTAAGTGCACAAAAATAGATCTGCCAAATCAGTACCGATAAACAAAGAACCTGCTCTGATACCAATTGTTAGGATCGGATATTCGGTATTGGCAAAGCTAGAAGGGGGGGTTCAATAGATTTGCAGCGGAAACTTAAGCAATTAAAAATTACTTCGTATTAGAAGATCTACTCAATCAAAACCCCTTTGATCTGATGTAATGTGTGTGAGCAAAATAACAGTAGTGTGTAAACGAAATCCTAGGCATGCATCTAGCGCAATACAATGCAAACCAAAATCAAACCACAGTGCACAAGGGATTTTTTAGGTGGTTCGGAGATCACACCACGTGACTCCTACGTCCACCCCCCACACAGTGAGGACACTACTCAAGAATTGAGTACAACACACACACACGAGCACAACGGCTCAACCACACACACACACACACTAGATCAATTCCAAAATAGATTAGATCCTCTAGCCTTGATCTGACCAAGACACCCACACACTATGATCTGCACAAACCCTTGTATAGATCACAAATCACACACACATCCACAAACACCACGTACTGATCTCCAATCAGTACACACACACCACACAGATATATGAAGGTAGAAAGAAAGAAGAGTTCTGAGTTGTAGAACAAATCCGGAGATGAAGAACTCTTCATGTGGTCGTCCAGAAGAACTCCAAGCTTCGTGTTGATGATGATCAGACGATGTAGAAGAAGCTTGATTCGTGGACAAACTGACTTCAACTCCTCTCGTGAGATGGATCTTCCTTGAGCAGAACAGAGAGTTGAAGCAGAGTAGTAGGAAGAAGCCTTCTTCTTGACCTTTGCTTAGGGTTTTGGTATGGTGGCTTCTTGCTACGAAATAGCCTCATATGACCCTTATATATGGGTGTCCAAACATGGAGAGTCGTGCTAAAAAGAGATACCCAATATAGATCATATCCGGGCCATTAGATCTCCCAAAAACTCCGTCTGTCGACAGCCGACTTGCTACTGTCGACAGGAACAGACAGTGTTGCAAGATCCAGAAGACTGGGCTTTCTGGAACAGATTTCTGTGTGTATCTGTCGACAGGGCAGTTTTGGTGTCGACAGGGGTGCTGTCGACAGGGCAGTTTTGCTGTCGACAGGGCAGTATTCACCTGTTGACAGGGCACTATTCACCTGTTGACAGGGCACTATTCCAGCAGCTTGTCTTGTTCTTTTGCACTTGGATTTTGGGCTTTGTCTACATGGAATCTCACCTACATTTAAGAACATTATTAGTGAGATATAATGAACATTTAAATGAACAAGTTAAACATGTTTTTCTTGATTAGCATTTGCTTTTCTTGATTAACATTTACTTGACTTAGCATTCTCACTATGTTTCACATATACACAAACATCAATTTGTATTGTTCATGAAATCTCATCATCAAAAACAAACATACTCATCTCAACTTAACATTCTCATGTAAACCCAACATTCTCCCACATGAGAACCCAACAAGGATTATCAAAGATTCTAACAGGAATCATTGTTTGTGTCACGCCACGATACAAATAGACGTATCACAATTGAATAGCGCAGAGTCACAATTGAATATAATAACATAGTGGAAACTATAATATTGTCATAAAGTACTCCTTATTCCTTCATTCAACTAATTAAAAATCTTGCATTAATCGAGCCAATCAAGGGCCCGTTATTCAAATAAAATTTTCACTATTACATCGGCTACTCAAATAACTATTCCTAGAATATCAACTCCTCATATGGAGGGTGCTCATCACTCTTGCCCTGCCCCATCTGACTCCTCTGGTTCCTCATCACTACCTGAAAAGGACAAGATGATAGGGGTGAGGAAACTAGCTCAGTAGGATTTACATCTCAATGTTGTGCGGGCACTAATATACATGATTAACATTTTAAATAGGCAAATATGCACATGAACATGATGACAATGCATGCTTTTCTAACAAGTTGAATAACGAAATAGAACGAATGTCATATCAAATCAAATATCGAATTGCATATACAATGGACAGGTAATTCAAGAGTAGAATCATATCAAAAGGAATTGGCCATATTCATACAGATATCATGTATTCACATGAACAGACGTATCATATCGTCTTATCATATCATATCAAATGAAGGCACATTCACACAAATCTTGCGTATTCATTGTGCTATGCCAAGCACCAGAAGTCCATACTCCCATGGTTAATAAGTACGTTGGGGCGCTCCTCTCTAGGACCAGACAGGGCCCCTTTTGCATAGGAATTACTCAAATGGACCGAAGTCCTAAGTTGTGCCGAACAAACATATTCATATTGTGGCCATAGAATTTCAATAATAAGCTCAATGTAATAAGAACATGATCATCATAGAGTCAAGGTGTGACAACAACTCAAGAGAAAATGGGCAGTATAAGGATGTATCTTATGTTTCATAATTCGTTAATGTCTTGACATGAGGATAACTAATGACAGATCGTACGCGGAACATGTGCTCTCTATCTCCAGGGTACTTCATGGTACAACCAGCTCGTCTCTATGTGGGAATCCATAGAGAACAGAGACTTACGGAAGTCTAGGGAAAAGATCGCTAGTCTGCCAATTCGGAATGACCGGCAGAGAGCTCCCAATTTCCCAAGAAGGGTGTGCCTAAATGTGCAAATGTGTAAGTGATGTGTCATAGATCTTTCTAATATGTATGCAATTACAAATAAACAATTGAAACATCGGAAGCAGATAACTAAACAAATCATGATAGAAACTTCACTAACAAGTCCACGCTAATATGTGTTCGTCCCCACATTCATATCATATCATTACATATCAGCTTTATAACAAGCTAGATCACAAGATAATGATCAATTGAACATAAATCATATGTTACAAATTAGAATCATATTCATGCCTTTACCGCTTTCAAATTGATGGATTCTTTTAGGCCCATGCACACTGTGGAACACTATGCAACATGCTGACAGACCACAATGACTAACATGCTAACTGACTGACTGAAAAGTACAGTCTCGGATCGGACTATGAATGGCGTCCAACATAGTGGACGTTTTTCAAAACATGGTGTACAGGTAAACAGGCCAAACGGTGTAGAAAACTGAATTGTGTCATCTTGTAGGCCGTCTTTCACGTTGAATCGCGTCGGGGTATCCCGACGCGTTAAAGGAAATTCATTTAATAAATTGATGGGCAGAAAAATGGCATGAATCACGTTGGGGGATCTCGCTGCGGTTCAGACCAGGCACAGACTCCCACGCGGCGCGATGTATCACGCGGCCGTTGACCGGTCAGTGTGAGAATTGCGTCATACCTCGTGGACGCCTGATACTGGATCACGTCGGACTAGGCCGACGCAATACCAGGCACTAGATTCGCGTCTCTGGTTCGGACGTGATTCCTAGCTTTACCGAAAACGTAGGAAACCAACTCATCCTCTTACCATGCTTATATCTCTCTATCTAATGGTATTTAGACAAAATGTCCAACATGATAGATGACCAGGACAATAGTAGAAGAACTTTTGATGTGGGGGTTTGATCTAATTTGGTCTCGAATCTCATGCAAAATATGAAGAACGTAAAAAGCCCTAACTATGCGCGACTTAAGGAAAACGACTAGAACTCGACGTATACTCTATGAAAATTAGGCAAATCAAGTGCGTATGAACCTAGACTTCATGCTCTACAAGATGGTATGTGTTTCATTTAATCTTGGCCCAAGAATACCTACCTTTATGAAGAATTGACAAATGAATAAGATAGCATGAGAATAAGTGTAAATTCATGTAATCAAGTTTGATTCATGTCAAAACAGCAAGCTAAATGAGATTATGATGTTGATAAACACATAAAATAATGCATAAGTCCATTATAGAATGCTATTCATTTAGTATGTAGTTCCATGTTTAATTTGTAGATGATTGCCATCCGATTTGAATGTATTTTAAATCTTCAATTCATGTTTAATAAAGGTGATATCATGGTGAATTATTCATATTAAAACAGCAAATGAAATGTGTAAATAAATAAGGAAAAGTGCATGTGAAATATAAATAGAGCTCATGTTAGATTGCTATCTACTTTATGTATATTGCATGTTCTAATCGTAGAGTTATTCCTCAATAAGGAAAATGTTTAGATTAATAAATCATGTATATGTTTTAGGTGTTTAAGAGTGCATATGTTCATACCATGTATGTATCAACATGATTATGCTAACTAATGTTAGAATGTTTAGTATCATGTTACGTAGATTACTAGAAAGCATGCGCAAGTGTTAAGAGAGTATGATAAATTATACACTAAAACAACAAGTTAAATGTGTGAAAAAAGATAAATGCATGAGAAATTGACTAGATACCATGCTAGGAATGTTTATTATCTTGTGCATAGCCTTATGTTTTAAAATGGTAGAATTGTGAAATGATATGATGAAGATTTGAATCATGCATCATAGGATCTATCATGTGTAGAAAAAAGGTGTAGGTGTATGTTATCTTTCATGATTTAACATGAGCATGTGCTAGATAGGAAGGTATTTGGATGACTTATGTACAGTTGACCATAAGAAACATGTATCATTGTAATGTTGTGATCAGAATGATAGCATGTGGTTTTCCTTATTATTAGTGGCTTATTATGTATTGATATGTGTAAGTTTGATATTTTAGATTACTTGCTGAGTCTTGTAAGACTCATACTTGCTTCGACATACAGGTGTGACAGGTTATCCAGTAGCTGAGGAGAGAATAGTGAGATTGATACCGCATACAAGGAATAGCACTGGAGGAGATTTTATTTTTGGTAGTTACTTTAATGTATAGTTTGAATAGTTATTATATGGACAATGTAGTTCTTTTCAAGTTGTAATAATGTGGACTCTAGTAATTCCTTTTACTATATAGACTGTGGAACATGTGATGATGATGGAATAAAGTAAGCATTTCTTTTATTCAGTTGTACTATTTTAATATTCATGGACATATCAACCTTATCGTTTAGTGTTGGGTTACTATCCCATTGTAATGACGCTCTTTGTACCGATGGGGATTGGTATAATCGTACCGGTATGAGAGGGTCGTTACAGGGGTGATCTGCAACTCCTGCCATATAAGGCTTCAAACAGTGCCATCTTGATACTTGCCTGATAGCTATTGTTGTATGCAAACTCCATCAAGTATAACAGATCATCCCATCGACCTCTAAAATCCAGCACTAGAGCACGAAGCGTATCCTCCATAATTTGATTGGTCCTTTCAGTTTGTCCATTAGTCTGAGGATGAAAGACAGTACTAAAGTTTAGTTTAGTACTCATTGCTGCTTGTAAACCCTTCCAGAAGTGTGAAGTAAATCTAGGGTCCCAATCCAATATTATGTTAGATGGAACCCCATGCATCTACTACTTCCTTAACATATAGTGCAGCCAATACATCCACTGACCAGGTACTCTTAATCGGGAAGAAATGAGCCGACTTAGTCAATCGATCAACTATTACCCAATTGCATCCATTCCACCTCTAGTCTTGGGAAATCCCATGATAAAGTCCATACCGATGCTATCCCAGTTCCATTCTGGGATTTCTAGTGGTAGCAATCCACCAGCTGTACGAAAATGCTCAGCCTTGACTTTCATGCATGTTAAACAGTATGACACATGATCGGCCCATCCCTCTTCATGTTTGGCCACCAATACGACCTTTTTATGTCTTGGTACATCTTTGTTGATCTCGGGTGAATCATGTACTTGGACTGATGAGCTTCATTTAATAACCTCTTCTTGAGTTCTCCATGATCAGGGACACATGTTTTACCTCAGAATAGTAATCTTCCATCAGCTGATAGAGAAAAGTCAGGTCTTTGCTCTAGCTTCTCCCTGATCTCAACTAAGAATGGATCCTCTCCCTATTTCTCCTTGATTTCGGTCAGTAGATCGGATTGTATATGGAGATTGGAAATCATTACTTGTCTTTCCTTCTTTCCCATGTCTAAGTTCAAACATGCAAATTGCTCCAGTAACTTCCAATCTCCTAGCAGCATACTAGCTAGCATAGCTCATGGTTGTCTACTTAGAACGTCTGCACTACATTGGCTTTCCCAGGGTGATATTGAATGGAAATGTCAAAGTCCTTGAGATATTCTAACCACCTTCTTTGTCTCATGTTAAGCTCCTTCTATGAGAATAAGTATTTTAAACTCTTGTGGTCAAAAAACTTTAAATTGCTCACCATAGATGTAATGCCTCCAAATCTTCAAGGTGAATACTACAGCTGCTAACTCCAGGTCATGAACTGGGTAGTTCACTTCGTGGATCTTCAACTGTCTTGATGCATATGCTATTACTTTCCCTTGTTTCATTAAGACACATCCCAGACCTGTTCCAGAAGCATCTGAATAAATTTCAAATCCTCCCTCTTTAGTGGGTAAGGCGAGGACAGGAATAGTAGTCAGACACTTCTTCAAGTTGTTAAAGCTTTCTTCACATATATCGGTCCACACAAACGGATTTTCCTTCCGGGTCAGCTTGGTTAATGGTACTTCAATCTTTGAGAAATCCTTTATAACCTTTTATAATATCCTGCTAATCCCAGAAAGCTCCTGATCTCTGTGACGATTGTCGGTCTTTCCCATTTCAATACAGCCTCAACCTTTGATGGATCAACAGTGATATTACCACATGCCGTAAAAGGATACCTCCTCAAGCCAGAATTCACATTTACTTAGCTTGGCATATAATTTATTCTCCCTTAAAATCTGCAATGCAATCCTCAAATGCTCCTCATGTTTTTCCTTTGTCTTGGAATAGATCAATATATCATCGATGAATACCACCACAAATTTATCGAGATATGGGTGATAAATACTATTCATCAACTGCATGAAAACTGCAATGGCATTTGTTAGTCCAAAAGGCATAACAATAAATTCATAATGCCCATACTTGCTTTGGAAGGTTGTCTTGTGTATGTCTTCTCGTTTGATCCTCAATTGGTGATAGCCGGATCTGAGATCTATTTTAGAGAAGTATTTAGCTCCAGACAATTGGTGAAACAACTCATCAATTCTTGGCAGAGGATATTTGTTCTTGATGGTTAACTGGTTTAGTTGCCTGGAATCTATACACAGCCTTATCGACCCATCTTTCTTCCTAACAAAAGGACAGGTGCACCCCAAGGTAATGTGCTTGGTCGGATGAATCCCTTTTCTAACAGTTCCATCAGTTGCTCTTTTAATTCCTTCAGTTCTGCGGGGGACATTCTATATGGTGCCATAGATACTAGTGCTGCTCTAGGGACCAATCGATTGTAAAATCACCTCTCGTTCAGGAGGAATTCCTGGAAAGTCTTCGGCAAAAACGTCAGCGTACTCGCTGACAATATGGATGTCCTCAACTTTGACTTCTTTCTTTGTGATGACAATAGAAGCAGGAAAGGCCATACAACCTTTCCTCATTATCCTTTTGGCTTGTAGTGCGGAGATGAGGGACAATCTCCTGTGAACATTAGTTTTGGGTAATGGTTAAACGTTACCCGACATCTCCTACAATTGATACTAGCCCCATGTTCAGACAACCAGTCTGCTCCCAATATCACATCATACCCCTCCATGTCCATGCATATTAAATTTGCAGGTAGGTTTTGGGTTTCAATCAACACATCACTAAATGACATATGGTTTGTAAGATTGGTGCCAGGACCAATCGGGGTTGACACAACTATTCCGGATTTCATTAGGACGGTTTTCACAGGTAGGGTATCAACAAATGTTTGAGATATAAAAGAATGTGTAGCTCCCATATCAAATAGAACATATGTGGGTCGGGAAAGAATAGTAAGTGTACCTTCCACGACACCTCCTTCTTCTGCAACTTTAGGTTCCTAAATAGCTTGCAAGCGGCCTTGACTCTTCTGTCCATTCGGACACTTGTCCTGAGGGGCTTGTTCTTTCAGCATTGGGCAGTCGAAGATCCTATGGTCACGACTTCCACAGCGCAGGCATCTCCCTTGCGCTCTCCAGCATTGTTCAGACTGGTGACTAGCTTTGTCATAGTGTTTGCATCTTTCTCCAGTTGCCACCACTATCTGCTTTCCTACCTCCTTCGGCTTCTTATCGGCTTGTTCAGAAAACCACCACTGGGCCTTTTCATCCCAATGGTCGGCTGATACCTTCCTATAGCAGACACTTGCCCCCTTTTCATAATTTTCCCTTAATTATTTTGGTAGTCTCCATGGCATCATCCAGTAACTGAGCCTTCTTTAGCATATCAACTAGGTTTGAATGTCCATCGGCGCCAGTTGTGTGATATACTGGGGCCTCAAGCCATTCAGAAAGCATTTCGCCTTCATTCTTTCTGTCCCAATCAAGTGAATAGCATATCGGGATAGACAGAGAATTGGGCCTCATACTCGCCATAGTGAGTCCTCTCAGGTTCAAAGCCGCAAATTCGGATCCTTTCCATTCCTTGACCCTCTCAGAAAAGTACTTGGTGTTGAATTGCTCAATGAACTGAGCCCATGTTAGTTGCTGGCCATTCAGTGTTGCTTCCACCGACTCCCACCATGCCCTGGCATCCTTTTCCAATTGGAAAGTCACCAGCAGTACTTTGTTCTAGTCCATGCATTGCATGACCCTGAATATCCTTTCAATTTCCTTAACCAAGTGTTCAGCAACATCCGGTCAGTACTCCCTTCAAACCTAGGCGGATCCATACTTCGGAAATTTCGATGGAGATCACCGGCTCCGCGGTTACCTCCACCTTGGGTGTCTTGCAGGATAGCCTGTGTCAAGTTCTGTAATGTTTGTTGCATGTTTTCTAGCGTGGGCACGTTTAGCAGCCATTGAGGTAATAAGTATCTTCAAGATAATAATATGAGTTAGTCATCTAAATATATCACATGTGACTTCTAATCCCATGCTCTACCTGAGCTCACATTAGTATGACAGATTTTGACTCGTGTGGTCTAGTTTCATTCTATGTTCCTATTCCTTGGACCCTAAAGTTCAGGCTCTGATACCAACTGTCACACCCCGATATTTAGAAGCGGAATAAATACCGAGGTGCATGAACGATACAAATAGACGTATCACAGTTGAATAGCGTAGAGTCACAATTGAATATAATAACACAGTGGAAACTATAATATTGTCATAAAAGTACTCCTTATTCCATTCATTCAACTAATTAAAAATCTTACATCAATCGAGCCAATCAAGGGCCCGTTATTCAAATAAAAATGTTTCACTATTACATCGACTACTCAAATAACTATTCCGAGACTATCAACTCCTCATATGGCAGGTGCTCATCACTCTTGCCCTGCCCCATCTGACTCCTTTAGTTCCTCATCACTACATGAAAAGGACAGGATGATAGGGGTGAGTGAACTAGCTCAGTAGATTTACATCTCAATATTGTGCGGGCACTAATATACATGATTAACATTTTAAATAGGCAGATATGCACATGAATATGATGACAATGCATGCTTTTCTAACAAGTTGAATAGCAGAATAGAATGGATGTCATATCAAATCAAATATCAATGAATTGCATATGTAATGACAGGTAATTCAAGAGTAGAATCATATCAAAAGGAATTGGCCATATTCATACAGATATCATGTATTCACATGAACATACGTATCATATCAAGTCTTATCATATCATATCAAATGAAGGCACATTCACACAAATCTTGCGTATTCATGTGTTATGCCAAGCACCAGAAGTCCATACTCCCATGGTTAATAAGTACGTTGGGGCGCTCCTCCCAGACCAGACCGGGCCCCTTTTGCACAGGCATTAGTCAAATGGACCGAAGTCCTAAGTTGTGCCAAACAAACATATTCATATTATGGCCACAGAATTTCAATAATAAGCTCAATGTAATAAGAATATGATCATCATAGAGTCAAGGTGTGACAATAGCTTAAGAGAACAAATGGGCAGTATAACGACGTATCTTATGTTACATAATTCGTTAATGTCTTGACATGAGGATAACTAAGGACAGATCGTACGCGGAACATGTGCTCTCTATCTCCAGGGTACTTCATGGTACAACCAGCTCGGTCTCTATGTGAGAATCCATAGAGAACGTAGACATACGAAGGTCTTAAGGAAAACATCGCTAGTCTACCAATTCGGAATGACCGGCAGAGAGCTCGCAATTCCCTAAGAAGGGTGTGCCTAAATGTGCAAATGTGTAAGTGACGTGTCACAGATCTTTCCTAATATGTATGCAATTGACAATAAACAATTGAAACATCGGAAAGCAGATAACTAAACAAATCATGATAGAAACTTCACTAACTACTCCACGCTAATATGTGGTCACCCCACATTCATATCATATTCATTAACATATCACCTTCATAACAAGCTAGATCACAAGATAATGATCATTGAACATAAATCATGTTACAAGTTGGAATCATATTCATGCCTTTACCGCTTTCAATTTGATGGATTTCTTTTAGGCCCATGCACACTATGGAACACTATGCAACATTCTGATAGACCACAAAGACTAACATGCTAACTGATTGACTGAAAAGTATAGTCTCGGGTCGGACTATGAATGGCGTCCAACACAGTGGACATTTTTCAAAACACGTTATATAGGTAAACAGGCCAAACGGTGCAAAAAACTAAATTGCGATGGCCTTGTAGGCCACCTTTCACGTTGAATCACGTTGGGGTTTCCCGAAGAGTTAATGGAAATTCATTTAATAAACTGATGGGCGGGAAAACAGCCTAAATCGCGTCGAGGGATCCCGCCATGGTTCAGACCGATCACAGACTCCCACACGGCGCGATGTCTCACGCGGCTGTTGACCGCTCAGCACGAGATCGCGTCGTACCTCATGGACGCCTCTTATTGGATCGCGTCGGACCAGGCCGACACGATACCATGCACTAGAATCACGTCGCCTGGTTCGGACGCGATTCCTAGCTTAACCCGAAAATGCAGGAAAACCAATCGATCCTCTTACCATGCTTATATCTCTCTATCTAATGATATTTAAACAAAATGTCCAACATGATAGATGACCTGGACAACTAGTAGAATAACTTTTATGGTGGGGTTTTGAACTAATTCGGTCTCGAATCTCACGGAAAACATGAAGAACGTAAAAAGCCCTTACTGTGCGCGACTTAGGGAAAAAGACGAAAACTCGATGTATACTCCATGAAAATTAGGCAAATCAAGTGCGTATGAACCTAGACTCCATGCTCTACAAGATGGTATGTTTTCATTTAATCTTGGCCCATGAATACCAACCTTTATGAAGATCGAAGAGATGTCATTATTCTTGACGCAGCAGAGGATGAAGGGGATGAAGCTCTGGTTCCCATCCTTTCTCCTCCTCCTCTGAAGCCCTAGCCCACCTCCAATGACCCCAGCATGATGGTAAACCTTCCCTAAGATCTCTTCATGAGTTTATATACAAATAGGGTTAAATCCATGTCCCAATGGTGTTAGGAAAGGGGCTGTGAAAATCTGCTTGGCCCTTCCATGTTTTGGAATTCTCTCACCCAATTAGAGTGACAAAGGTTTAGGAAACCACCTCATAGGGTTGGGTCCAGTTTTTTCTTACCTTGCATGACTAATTACCCTAATTTTAACCCTAAATTACCCTCCCTAATTATTCATAATTACATATCTAGGTATTTTCTTGTTCCAATTTTTATCCTTGGGCCAAATGTGCTCCATTGGCCCAATCTTGTTAATGGGTCATTAATACATGATGTTGGAAGTCTCTCCAACATGTTTATTTAATTTATGGTCGGGTTATTTTCCGCGTTAACAATTTTCCGACTTAGTTTCTAAATTCAGGTAATTAGTCCCGTGTGACGTTCATTAGGTCAATCGGATTTTTCGTTGTATGAATTTCTTCGTGACACACTTAGGGATAATATTTGGGGTTGATTTATAATTTTTACGGAATTTTCGGATATGTTTTCTCACGTACGATAATGGTACATAAGTTCTATCATTTCGATAAATGTGGAAATTATTTATTTTAATTTATTTATAATTTTTAAATCTCTCAATTTTCGGGGTGTTACAGTTTGGAAGGTTGGAAGTCTAGAAATAAGTTCATGACTGGCGAAAGGTTCACATGAACTCAATAAGACCGGTTGACTGGAATGATATGCTCGCAGGACTATTTAGGATTGCTTGGAGAATAGGCAACAAAGACCTGATATCAGCTTTGATATTCAGGGAGGTGGTGCTGATTTGGTTGGCTACTTGAGCGGAGTGCCACGCAGAGATTGAGGAAAATCTCCATATTTGTTTTTAGTTAGTAAGAGAATGTTAGCAGTGAAATCCTAAATGCATGTTGGTGTGGGTTCCCTATCTAAAATGCAAGTTAGAACCAGAGAAAATTGATGGCCAAACAAATAACTAAGAGATCGCAAACCTGTCATAGTTTTTGGTAAAGGGGAACTCTGGGTTCATGGTCGCCAAGTTATTCGCCTCTGGTGACTAAACTTATGTTAGACATATTTGTACAACACTCATGGTCACATGACTGTTCTCGGATTTGAAGCATCACCTGTGTTTAAAAGTCCTGCAAAATAACTTGAAACACAGGATGAGAAATAATGGCCATATGAATAATAAGTACTTGAAAATTTTGCCATGGTTGACGTCCAGATTGATTGTCGTCAACTAACAGTTGACGTCAACATATTATGTCATCTACCACTATAGACATCCACATCTGTTATCGTCAATGGTTCACCGATGTCAAACAATGTTGACATTAACCTGCTAGTGCATTAAACCAAAAAAATAGCAATTGAGAGGCCATTAGGACTCTTCCATCTTCAACCTCCGTCCTCCCTTCCTCAACTCCGAACCAGAGAACATTTGGACGACCTGCAGTAGTTGCCATGTCCTCTACATCGACTGGAATGTCCACGAGCATGAAACTGGGTGTTCTGAGTGAGGTTCCAGGTCATCTGAGCACCCGACTGGCTAACGGGGAGGTATGTATCATCTATTCTTGCTTCCTCTCTAGCTGAAAATGCCCCAACCTTTTCTCATGGTGCTTCCTGGATGTGCAGGATGTGTCCGCCTTCCCAAGCCAGGGCTAGCTACGGGCCTTGTCAGACTTGGATGATCAGTGATAGCCCACAAATGCGTCGTTAAACACGTGGATTATCAATCATAAATAATCATCCTACACTAAATATTTTAACAATAGTTAAGTGGTGAGACCGAGTCGAACCCACGGGGAAAACGATTTTAGAATTGAAAACTTTGGATTTTTATTTAGGAAAATAACGTGGTGGTATTAAAATTAAGTTACACGAAATAAATTTAAACTATGTGAAATAGATAAAGAGAGAGATAAAGAGTGGAGTAGAGAATAAGAGATAAGATCTAAATTACATCCACTAATAATAAAATGTTAACAAAAAAATTATTTATACTAAACAAAATAATCAACAACTACACTAAGAAAATATGAGAAATAGAGAGAGAATGAGAGAAAGAGAGATATAGAAGAGAGAGAAGAAAATAGAGGAGAGAGAAGATGAGAAAGAGATGAGACTAAAGAGAGAGCGAGAGAGACAAGAGAGACGAGAGGAGAGGGAAGGAGGCGATAGGGAGAGAGGGCGGTTGCCTCCTGTATGTGCATGCAAAAGCATGCATGTGGAGGAGGGGGGGCGGAGAGTGCGCGGGCGGCTAGCGGGCGTAGCAGGGTGCGCGCGGGCGGCTGGCGGGGGCGCAGCAGGGCACCTGCGCGTGCGTGCGCGGGCGGTGTGCAGGCAGGCGCGAGGGCGGCTGCAGGGTCACGTGGGCGGGGCGGGCGGACGCGGATCCTAGCGAGCGGGGTCGTGCGGGCACGGGAGCAGGCACAGGAAGATGCGCGCACGGGCTTGGCGGGTGTTGGCAGCTGGCGCGAGCAGATGGCAGGCCGCTAAAGAGGAGAGGGAGAGAAGGAGAGAGAGAAGAGGAGAGGGAATAGGAGAGAGAGAGAGAATAGGAGAGAGAGAGAACAAGAGAAGAGAAATAGAAGAGGACAGGGAAGAGAAAGAAGATCCATAAGAAACAGAGGAAGAAGAGAAGAAGGAGGGCGGAAGGTGTGCGCATGAGAGGGAGAGAGAGAGAGAGAGGAAAAGGATGGGAGTAAAGAGAGTTATAAAAAAAATAGATCGAGAGAAGAGAGGAAAGAGGAGAGATTAAAGGAGAGAGATTTTTGGAAAATAGAGGGGAGATTTTAAAAATAAGAGGGAATTTGAAAAGATCGAGAGGGAAAAGAGTCTCTCCTCATTCTCTTGACCCAATTAGATTCATTGGCCATTTAAAACCCCATTTCTTGGCCCATAGTCCTGCAAACACACAACCAAAGAGATTTAATCAATTATCGCACTTGTAATCAAATGATAATAGAAACTTATGAAATTATAAATTATTTGTCAATAAAATTACACAATATTTATAACAATTACGTAATTATCACATCCTCCAACTTACGCATTGCTAGTCCCTTAGCAATGCACACAAGTGAATAATGGGGACAAACGAGAACTCAAAATATCAT
Source organism: Colocasia esculenta (assembly GCA_014218235.1). Taxonomy (NCBI): domain Eukaryota; kingdom Viridiplantae; phylum Streptophyta; class Magnoliopsida; order Alismatales; family Araceae; genus Colocasia; species Colocasia esculenta. The sequence continues at coordinate 21,032,920 of CM024756.1, read as the reverse complement.
TTCATGACCAGAAAGCAAAGATGAGACTAATCAACCATAAGTATTTCCAGTTCTAGTGGCAAGTGTTAGAGATAAACATGTAGTTCATGTTATTAGACAGTTCCTCAAGATACACTTGAAATTATCATTTCATTGTGAATGTGTTGTGATCAATAAGCATTAATAAGATGGTGCGTGGACTTTTTACCTATTACTCAGAGATGATATCAAACTTACACTGTTTAAATCCAATCCTCGAATTATAGGTAGCTTTCACTCTGCCTTCTCTCTCTCTCTCTTCTCTCTCTCTCTCTCTCTCTCTCTCTCTCTCTCTTTCTCTCTCTCTTTTATATATTTTGTAAACTGGATACCCTTTCACGGTTTGACGCGAACTTCTACACTTCTGAGGTGCCGAAGCCCGGTTACTAGGCTAGGAGATTTCCTTCTCATTTTCATTTCAACTCTTCTTTTTTAAATAACTTGCAGGCAGGTACCTTTTTCCCCACGATTAGTCTTCAATAAGAGTGTAGAATATCAATCATCATCTGAGTATTAGATAAAACTCTCATCACCCTCATGAATTACACTTATTCATCATTTAATTCATGTGTGTAGGTTCAATAAAATTTTAAAACGTATTTTGAGGAAAATGCTAAGAAGTAACTACAAACTCATCCTTAAACTACCACTAGCACAAGTATAATCAAAGTAAATTCATTTAAAATGAGGCATTCTTTTCTTGCATGAAAAATGATACATGAAGCATAATGTTTGGGATGTTTTAGCAGGATTTTAATTTTGAAAGATTTTCACAATTTCCCTCCCCCCAACTTTAATGACATTGTCCTCAATGGAAAACAGATAATAAAGCCATCAGAATTAGGAATGGAGAGATACAACCTGATATCTTTAATGAAGGCGGGTGCTCAATTGATTCATCAAGGATAATGGGCCTCCAAAACCTAGAACACAGAAAATAGAAAAAAAATAAATAAGTTAAATCTCCTAAAAATATTGGGTTGCCTCCAAACGCGCTAAGTTTAATGTCTTCAGCCAAACAACATGTAGTCCTTATGCATCTACTCAGGGTCATTCAAAGGAATGGATTCTTTTTGCGACGACCTCCTTATACCGGTACGATTATACCAACCCAGTCGTATAGTGAGTCTCTCACGTGGGACATTGACCCAAGCGTTAACACAGACATGATTGAGATGTCATAAATACAAAATTCAGAGTGCGGAAGTAAAAGGAGACTTGTCATTTCATCATCATCCACATTTAACCATACAAGATCATATAGCAAACTTAAAAGCTAAAGTCCACATAATGAAATGCTATAAAAAACAGCTACATATCTCGTCCACAATTACATAATAGTTCTACTACAATGCCTCACTAATACTATGAAAGCAAAAGTCACAACGTCGACTCCACCAACCTACTCGCCACGCTCGGAGTCACTCTCCATGTCTCTTCCAAAGGTGCCGGGTCACCAACTAAACCTATACGCCGAAGCAAGGAGTGAGTCTAAAAGACACAGCAAATAACTCAAACACATCATCATGCATACATCACAGTAGGTTCTACATTCCAATCACCAAGCAAAACATACAGCATGCTTGAACATTGATAAGAGACAACCTATCATGGTATTTCTACAAAATTAAAACATATGGTACATGATTAAGAATTTCCAAAATAAGTATCCTATCACATGCTTACTACTCATTGAATCACATTAAGCTACAACATGATAGCAACTAACATGGGGTTCTCACATGCATAAAAGGAAACATTCCTATCATGGTTTCTGCACATTCTTGCACATGCACACTATCATTTCATACACTTTAAGGTTGCTGTTATAACATTATTTCACATTACATATCGGATCACAATTTCACAATCTAACACATTGGTTTCACATGTTTGCACAATTACTTGTTCACACAGTTCCCTTTTTACACATTGCACGTTTACACATATTCACACTACACAATTTACACATATCACAATCACATTTCACAATTTAGTGCCGTGACACATAGTCCAAACCACCATTAGAGGACACATCACATACACATACACATAGATGCCACCTAGGCAATACAGTGACGACTCTTGGACTGCGCAGACCGGGAGAAGACTCTCCACCCTAACCAGTGATACTTGTCCACCTCCAGGATTACATCCTAATGCCCTTAGGATCATAACACATTGAACCTTCCCATGGGGACTTTTCCATGGTACGGTTCCACGCCCTTATGAAGCAGTGTCACACATGGCACATTCTTACACAATACACATTTTGATTTTTACATACATATTACACATGATACACATGTCTTCACATTCTCTCACTTATACACATGGCTCTGTTTTCCTATTCATGATACTACTGTTGAAAAATCAAACATTCAGTACCTTACACTAATCAGGTTGAAACATACATAATCAACCATGTTCATATTAGCATGCATTGAACACTCATTTTCACATGGAAATTTCATAGAGCACTCTACAGTTATCCAAATAACATGAGAATTTGCCACAGACTAATTGCAGGTTTATGATCACACATGCAATTTTTATATTTTTCTGAGTGCACAGAATTTACAGAAATTAAAACATTCAATTCATGCCATTCATAATTCAATTTATCATGGAACATAACATGAATGTTCGATTTGACCGTTCACAGGTCTGTACCTATCATTCATAATGTCACAGAAATTTTGCCCGAAACTTTTGCACAACATGCAATTTTCCAAAGTTTTAAAACAATCTAGGCATGCTCTCTATTTTCTAATACAGAAATTATAACAGTTTCATAATCATGGGAAAATTCCCAAATTTTCGGACATGACTGTCATACATTTACATCATCTGGAAATTT